>LPNX010291354.1:308364-407822 GCA_001517045.1 Pseudotsuga menziesii
TTTGCTACAATCCTCGCTTTGTGCTTTTCAAGTGAGCCATCTGATCTGTATGTGTTCTTGTACACCCACTTGCATCCAATTGGTTTGGTTCCAACTGGAGGGTCAACCAGCTTCCAAGTTCCATTCTTCATGAGTGCATCATACTCATTCTGCATCGCTTCTTTCCACTTAGCTCGAGTAGAAGCTTCTTCAAAGGAAGTTGGTTCAAAGTTAGCAGATAAATTAAATTCACAATCAAATGATACATCCATGTCATCACCTGAATTATCTGATTCTCCTCCTTGTCTTTTCGAATTTCTTGTTCCCGTCTTTCGAACTTCATCTGGATGGACACTTTCAAGTGTCTTTGTGGCCCATTTAGGAATCTTCCATGATGGTCCTGGTTGATCAGCTGGTGGAGCTTCATCATTGATTGAGAGTCTTTCAATTCTCTCAATCACATCATCCAGTTGAACCTCTTGTTCAAGTGAAGTAGCAGGAACTTCTTCATGCGGGGGAGTTGGTGATTCATATGGAAATTCCAAAGGTTGATCCAGAATAGGAATCCCCCCTTCAAGATTTGGAATTTCATATTCATTTTCATAATAGTTCTTTGGATGAGGATAATTTTCCAGATGATCAAGCTGTCTCTCAATGGACTGGTCATTTTTATTAGTTTCAAGAAAAATGACATCTCTGGAAATAACAAATTTCTTGTTTACCTCATCATACAACCGGTATGCCTTGGAGTATTCTTCGTACCCCAGGAAAATGCACTTTCTTCTTCGAGCACCAAGCTTGTTTCTTTGCTCCTTCGAAATCAAGGCATAACAGGTGGAACCAAAAACTCTGAGATGCCTGACTGAAGGGAGATGACCAAACCAAATTTCATGTGGAGTCTTGTTATCAGGTGCATTTGATGGACTTCTATTTCTCAAATATGCTGCACATATTACTGCATCACCCCAAAACATTAGTTTTGCATTCTTGAAAAACATCATTGAGCGAACCATATTCATTATGGTTCTATTCATTCTCTCTGCTACACCATTTTGTTGAGGATTGTAGGGAACGGTAGTCTGATGTGCAATTCCATGTTGACAAAGATAAGCTTCAAAAGCATTTGAAGTGTATTCTTTTCCATTATCAGTATGAAGTGTACCAATTTTTTATTGTGCTTGTTTTCCAATCAATGCATGAAAGTCTTTGAATGTTTGAAATGCTTTTGATTTTGTCTTTAAACATAAAGTCCAACACATTCTTGAATAGTCATCAACAAATGTCATAAAATACTTGTTCCCATTTGCTGAAGGAGTTGGCATTAGGCCACACAAATCAGAATGTACTAACTCTAATTTCCTACTAGCTCTAAAGTTAGATTCATGGAATGGCATCTTACTATGTTTCCCTAATATACATGCATCACATTTTTCCTTCTCTTTGGGAATGGTGGGAAGACCAAATACACCATTCTTTCTTAAGAAATGAAGACTGTTATAATTTAGATGACCAAATCTTGCATGCCACAATGAGCTAGATGACATATTACCTTCTCCATGCTGAGAGAGGTAGGCATAGTTCTAAAATCTTGTGGATGAACCCTTGAGCTTCAACAGCTTCCCATCTTCATATCTAGTCATGATGACTTGGTTGTTAAAGGATTTTCTTATTTCAATGATTCCATCAAACATGTGGATGGAATGGCCTTGCTATCGAATCTCCACCAAGGACAGCAGGCTTCTCTGCAACTCTGGAAGATAGAGAATGTTCTTCAACAAGAAATGAGGGAATCTAGGCATCTTCAGTCGAATGGTGCCCATTCCCTTTGGTTTATTACTTGACTTATCTGCAAAGTACACTATGCCATCTATTTTTTCATTCAGTTCTTCAAAACAGTCTTTTCTAAATGTCATGTGTGATGTTGCACCAGTATCAAGAAACCAACAATCTTTATAAGATGAAAGAGAAGTCATTTCATTAAATCCAAGATTACAATGTGCAACAATACAAGAATAAGAAGTTTTACTAGCATCTTGGTCATCTTTCTTCTGGTTGTGCTTGTCTTTGATGGAATCCCATGAAGCCCAACACTGATCTGATGTGTGCCCAGTCTTTCCACAATGCTTGCACTGCAACTTTGATCTTTTGTTTCTGCCTCTCTTGCTGCAATCTCCCTTGGAAGGGTCTTTGGATTGGTCTTTGCCAGCTAGGGAAGCACCAATACTAGATCCCAAAGAGTGCATCTTTACAACTGTTAGTTTACAACAATAAACTTGATATGACAAAGAGAAAAACAATAACCTTGCAGGTCTACAGTCTCTGCCAAGGTGATTTACAGGCTCCTTCAATACAAAATATATCAGTCAATATCAGTCAGTATCAGTCTCAGTATTCAGAATTATACAGGCTCGCTTGATTTTGTAGGCAGCTCCACAGGTTCAGTCTCATATATCCAAAATGCGCCAAACACGTAGCATGTTCATTCTCCTTGAATTAGTACTCCACACAGCTATTATTCTTTAGCATAAATCAATATTCACATTGCAATTGCAGCAAGCATTATATATCAGTCACAATATAATATCATTCAACCACAATATCTCTTCAGAAAATCGTAGCATCAAAAGAGTTCTCTCATTTCTCTCAAAGTCAAGAGAGCGTGGTTACATATTAGGTATAGCAGAACTCATACGTAGCATATTAAATACACATTGATCATGCCGCATCATATACTGGTAGAGATGACAAAAAAAAAAGTAGACCAACAATCTTCAATGTAAAATTTAAATTTAAATTTTATAGCACACAGTCACCAAGAAAATTTAAGTTTTACACAGTCTGAACGAGCTTCATATCATAACAAGCTGAATGAGGGTGTGAACGAGCTTCATGCAGCATTTATTTCTCCCAATTCGTAAGAGTCCGGCAACAGAATAGAACTGGGAGTGCACTCCAATGCAGCCTTCAAACTTAGAGTGGATACTTTGCAATTTCAGTTCGAGGAAATTGCAACAATTCACTCCATGCGACTGAGTAAGAGGAGAGTCTCCAGTGATTTCTCTTAGCCTTTGCAGATTCTTTCAGTGACTCAGGTTCACAATATTCATGGGTTCATCTCAGCATCCATACTTCACGTAGTTGAATAGGGAAGTCCCTCTCCATCAGCGGTCTTCATTTTTTAAAATGATCGCAATAGTACCAATCTTCACGCAGGCAGCATACTCACGTTCTGGAAAAAGAACTTGAGTCTCCAACGGTGTCCACCAGTCTTCACGCTCTTAAAAACCTTGAATCTACACATGCAGTCTTGATCAATTGTAGGTCGCAGCAACACCAGATTCAAGGAAACGATATCCCAGCAAATTTATAATCGTTTGATGGAAAAAACTGAATAGAATTCGGTAGCTACAGATGGCGCAGATGAATACAAACTCGCAGCATACAGTCTAGGGTAAATAGTGAACAGAAGCTATCTTCATCCACGCCGGGACCACCACTCATACATATAAACATATTTCCAGATAGTAAGAGTAATAACTCCACGCACAGTGAGAATTTACCAGAATTTACCAGAAAACTCCACGTTCTGAGTAATGGACTGAGACTGAGTTTTTCAAACTCAATAGAAGTTAGGGTTCAGGATTCAATGCAGCCACGGACGCTGTCTTCAATGTGTTCACATAGAAATTAGGGTTTCCATAGCTTCACAACTTTTGCGGTTCAACCATCACACGTATGGGAGCAGTCTTCAGCAGTCTAAGCGAACAGTATTCAAAGGGTCGCAGCTCTCACAACATGAGTCTCACGCTCAGGCTTCATGCAGGTCTCCTCCACACAGCCAGCGGCTCTTCAAACAGTCTCCATGTAGTTGATGAAGGCGTGACTCTCCACCAACGATCTCCATCTCCAAAAAATTGTAGAAGCATATCACGGCTTCAAGTCGCAACAATATCCGTTCATAGGAAGAATGCAGACAACTCCACGCCTTCACACAAATAATGCAGACAACTCCACGCACAAAATTCACGGGCTCAGTCTTCAACGCATTCCTTCAACGCATTCAGTAAGAGCAGTCTCCAATGCAGGCTCTTACTCAGCAGTCTCTTCACGGAAGAGAACCATTTGAAATCACATCTCTCTGGCAATGTGGAAGGACGCTACAAGAGGGCACAGTCTTCACAAGTCTGGGCACACTATATTGAAAATGGGATGTTAAAACACAGCAAAAATTAGGGTTTCTGCGTTCAGTGGAATACTCTCAACAAAATTGCAGCACAAGAAAAACTCAGCGTGAGGGAAATGTAACACATACAATGCATGCGACTCGACTGGAAGACTGATGGAGCAGTCTGGAAATGGACTGGCAAGCAGAATGGGCAGACTGGCAACAGGCAGGATTTATGGCAGGTAGGCAGCCAGGCTCTGATACCACTTGTTGGTAATAACTCCCAATTGAATATTATTCCCTTACCAAAGAAAATATTTATACATTACAATGGCGGTTGAGAACCAGCCTTTTCACCTTCCTATCTATTCATATTCCTATTTATTATTTATTTACAATAATCCCGATAGATTATTCTAACAAATGATCTTAACATCATAATGCTAGATTGGATGATAAAAATCCAACAAAAAAAAAATAATAATCTTTATTGAGCTCCAACCTTCAAAAATATAGTCACAACTAAAATCATATACCTAATCTTAACAAATATTTCCAACTTTCAAATTATTGTGATCATAGGCTAATACATGGCACATAGTCTATAACTAAAAATTCAATGTAAATCCAAATACGGTTAAGAATCAAATGCATTCGAGTGTGAGAGGCTATGAATCCCACGCTGTTACTAATACATCCAAATATCGACCCCTAATGGTTTTTAAAAATAATTTACAAAACTTATCTTCTCAGTGTCTATGAAAGCCTTATCCTTCCATGGAATGTGAACCAATGGGGAAACCCACTTAACCTTGGATTACACAAGTGTCTTACCATATGTATTTTGGTGAATCCATTTTTGCAGACCAAGCCAAAACCGTTATGGTAGATACATGCACACAAAACTAAGTATCTAGTGTTAGTATAATGGTAGCGATGAGGTTAAAGAATGCATTCTCCTCACTTAACAGAGACGGATGAAATTACTCACCTATGTACATATAAGAAGGATCCATTGGAGGAGGTTTTCCTGTCAGCGCAGTTGCCAAGCTATGCTTGGAGACCTGCATTCCACATTTAAATATTGTTATATATTATGCATTGTAAATTGTAACTAGTGTAAATAGTGAGGAAAACATTATGGTGTAATCCCTTACCTTGTCAAACAAAGTATGGTCCTTGAGAATGAAGATAGGTTCACTCAAAGCTTCGTTAACAACCTAACTCCATTTGCACACAAGATTTAAGAGTTATAAAAACTCCTTTCATATAAATAAAATGAGTATTTATTAAGACTTATAGACTGAGGATAAAATTACCTTAGATGGATGAGAAGAGGGCTAGGGGTCGACTCATCTTCGTTTTCTCTTCTCCTCATCTTCCTGCATTACCACAAAAAATGGGCGTTAAACTTTATATTTGTTAATAACCTTTAAAAATCAAATGTGCAGAATGTGAAGGGATAATTTGTCTCCTTGTGTGGTTAAAAATTCGACAAGATGCAAATCCTATGCAAAACACTAAGAAGGAAAATGGATTTCCCTTCCTAACCACATGACAAAAAACTAGGTCAAAGCTATAATGGTGGCCACATCGCCATAAATCCAAGTGATAAATACTTGTAAGTAATACTAAGGTTTAGAGCAAAGAATAATATTCATTAACAGGCCGTAAAGAGCCAAGGAAAAGACTGGTGCAACACAACCATGGAGTGGTTGATTCCTTTCATAGGAAAAACCAAACACATACCAAATGAATGCAAAGAAACTCTTAGGACATCATATAGACGTTTTTAAATCCTTTGAAAAACACTTAAACAATATCTTTACAAATGGAGGGAAAAGATCCTTCTCACACCTTAATATATGTGATCCATATTTTCCATTAAATGGACCTAGATTCTGTGTCAACTTACAGCCATGGCTAGGCATAAAACCTTATTACAAACCATCAAAGCATATTCACTAGCATCCACATATGCATCCCTCAAACTTAAAAACTTTTTCACATCAAAAATATTATTTTATATGTTAAAACCTCCTAACATATGTTAAAAATTTCACATTGTGAATCATACTTGACAAAAAATTCCTTGTTTATCGGCTTCTTTACCCTTTGTAGTTGGTTCGTTGATCTTATCAATGACCTTTCTGTCGTTGTTGGTCTACACGTTGTGTGCTCTATACCCATGCCAACATCGTATAACATCAAAATTAAAAGAAATACACCCTATCATATTCAACTTATTGAAGTGGGACTTCCCCCATTGAAATCATTGCTATGACTAGTTACCTTATGTACAAGTATAACATAAATACCATGGGGGACCAGAGACTCCCTAAAATTACTATTGAATCTAGTCAAGATGATCTATGTATCAAAATATGATGGTATAAAAATGTCATGGATTCGTTAAAGGATTGGAGGATTGGAGGATTGAAAAAAGTGCCACTTTGTAAAATATCAGCAACACTAAAATTAATACCATGTCTGAGTTTAAAGACAAAATGTGGGAAAAGAAAGAATTAGAGGTTAAAATAAAATTAATATACTATACAAAGGTCATTAACCATAATATTGAAGATCAAAAGTATCTATTTGTCTTAACTAGTTCGAAGAAGAAAATTAATTATTCCAAGATAAGAAATTTCATAATATTTTCTATAATCCTAACATCCCTAACCTTCTAACATGTCAAAACTATGGCTACCGAGGAACACTTCTTTATTGTTGATGTAATTGTAACTTGAGAATGCATTCACTTGTATTTCTTATGTATTGTACCCCAATGTTTATTCCAATATGTGTCTGTAATGTAATTGAGTCATGTCATGCCCTGATGTTCCGATCGTGAGTTTCTATAATGTAAACAAGTCATGTCAAGTAAATTTGGGTAACCCTCCTATTGTTCAAGGGTTAAAGTTCCCGCAGTTCCAGGGTACTAGGGTTGTTAGACTCACCTAGTGAATTCAGCCCTAGTAGGGTTTAGTCAAGTCAGGAATTAGTATACATAGAGAGCTAGTCTCTCTATTTATCACACACTCACTCACACTCATAGCACATAGCTGAGGAAGAAAAAGACACTGGGGCTAGGAAGAAAGAAGGTTACTGCTGTCGGGAGATCATCTTACTATTTTGGGTTTTACTTTTGGTGTTGATTCTATCTCTGAGGAAGTTGTGGGGTTTTCTCCATTTATGGTTTCCCCAAAGAAAAACATTGTTTTCATTGTCTCTTTTGTTTGATTGTTGTGCTTGTTATTCTCTTAGTTAAAGATCCTATTATAATGCTAGCTTAATGCTAAAATTCTAACATGGTATCAGAGCTAACCTGAGAAGAAGACACTTTGTAGCTATGGGAACTAGGGCTTCCTACTCTGTGGATATATCTCCACATATTTTCAGCAAAATAAGGTTGGATTAACTCTCCTCCCTAGGGCACATCTTTCTATCAAAGCAGAATCCAGTTTTGATGTTTTTCAGTTTTGGACCCGACACTGTTGCCGAAAATTAGGGTTTGTCACAGAAGTGGAATTTTTCAGTGATCCCAGGCCTGGATTGATCTCCTCCCCCAAATCAAAGTTTAGAGATCAATATCAAAGCATTTGGTTTGACAGAACTCTGGAAAAGCAAAACCCTAATTTGCTCCTGAACCAGCACTGCAGAATTTCAGCTCCAAATCCAAATCCAACATCTTGACCTGGTAAGATCTAAATATTTTGTATTTCCATTTGAGGTTCTTAGTTAATATGTCTCATCATACCAAGTTTGATGAAAATATTGAGGGAGCTAATAACTTCCGAGCCTGGAAGTATAGTATCTCCCTGGTTCTAGAAGAAAATGAGTTGGACTCCTATATCAATGAGGAGGTTCCAGTTCCAGAGGGAGATGAGGCTAAGGCCTTACATAAGAAGAATTTCGTTATGGAAAAGAGGATTATTGTTGATTCAATCAAGGATCACCTCATACTATAGGTTTCCTCCCTAAAGACAGCTAAAGCTATGTTTTATTCCCTAAGCAAACTGTTTGAAGGGAAGAACATCAACCGAAAGATGACTCTAAGGAACTAGTTGAAGAATGTAAGGAACCAGAATGAGGAGACCATATAGTCATACTTCACAAGGGTCTCCCAGATCAAAGAACAACTGGAAGCAGTAAATGAAGAAGTGGGGAATGCAAAAATTGTGCTGACAACCTTGAATGGTATCCCTAGGTCATGGGAGTCTTTCATCCAAGGAATCAATGATAGGAAGAAATTAGTCAAGTTCAGTAGACTATGGGAAGAATGTTCTCAAGAAGAAGCTTGAATAGCAGCTTAAGAAGAAAATATGGGAAGGGAAGATCAAGCTCTTGTAATGTCCCAGTTTTGACCCCATTACATTAGATGTATATGATGTATAAATTGTAAATGATCATGGTGTGGAGCTAAAGGCCAAGGCCCCACCATTGATCGGTTATGCTATGTTTTGGGATTTAAATTGTCACCGATGGTATATCGGGGGCATGCGGCATATATTATGTAGGTCATCATGTAATTATGCATCTATAATTAATTGAATGAACACAACCAGCTACGTTCGCGGCAACTAAATCGAAAGGGGCATGATTTTTCCAAGGATAAGGATGTGGGCGGGGGATTTATCAAACCTTTGCCAATGAGAGAAAAATACCCATGTGTCTTCTTTTCCTTGTTTTTCCAACCACTTTCATTAATAAAGACTGCTGGTGGTTGGGGCAGTTAATTGTTTTGGCGAGTGGGATGCAGGACTATCAGTCCTCACCCTTACGCACACTCTACCCATGATTTTGGCTGTTCATCCCTTCATGCAGACACTCCTTCCTCACCACGAGTTACTGAGCACCCACACACTGCAATTTCGCGTCCTCCTAGTAGCTGTTCACCTGCACGCACTTCCCATTTGGCTGCTCATTGTTTTCATGCACATAAATTTTTCTGGGTTTTACCCACGCGATTTTCTTCTGCAATTCGTGTCCTCTCCATTGCTGTGCCTTCTCACGCAGAGGGATTATTTCCTATTTTTGTCTTCACGCACAGGATTTTGCTGGATTTACCCACGCAGCAGTTTTCTTCTACGGATTTGTGAATAGTGTGGCCGTATCCTTTACTCACAAGCCGATTCGTGGGTTTTGTATTGTGGTTGTTCACACACCAGTTGTGAGACTGTAAATTCATCCCCATTGTGGTCTGCGTACATTTTTCCCAGCAGCGTTGGTTGTGCGAAATGGGTCGTTCTTCCCCACGTCATTGGTAATATGTATGCTGATGCATTTCGGAGCTGTGGTGTTTTCCCCCTGTTGAAATTGTGTTTGTTGTTGTGTTTGGGACTGTGTAATTCATTGGGGAGTCTTTTCCCTGTTTAAGTTGGGATAGCTAATTGATTTCCTGAGTGCAATGGTTGGTCTTCAGAATGTATTGGGAGTAGGGATGTTGGCTTAGATTTGCTTGATAAACTTGGTGGCTAGAAACCACACAGACAGAGCTAGAGGGCTGGCCTTGTTCTCCATCACCCCTGAATAGCACTGGAAGGAAATGCAGGGCCTAAGGGACTGTGTAGCAGAGAAGGGACTGATTCCTTGTGTTGGGTGTGTTTGGGTGTCTTAGAGGTCAGGCTAGTTCTGGTGTGGGTGTTCTTGGATCTGTAATGAGCTCACTAGCTTAGCAATTCACCTTCTCCAGCTCCTTGATGGCCTGATAAACCCAACTCTGTTGGCTTGGCTGTGTGTTTTGTGTATCCTTGGCTATGTGTAAGCGTGCTAGTTCCCTTATTCTTTGGAGAATCATGCCCATCTCGAGGGTGGCAGCGCTGCTGAGAGATTAAGGAGCACACTGGCCTATGGTTGGGTGGAACGTTGCAGTGACGTAGTTGGTTGCGGAAGGAGTTTTCATAAGATAAGTGATCTGTCCATTTTACTTCTGCAACCTTACTTTTATGTTAATAAAAAAAATGATGAATAGGCTAAATGATTGCATGCATGTATAAGTGCTGATGGTTTCCCCTGTGTGTGTTGATCAAATTGCATATGTGCATGATATACTGCAACACATTTTATTTCAGCATTTTGTTATGCAAATATTATGCATGTACATGTTCATGGGGCTCTTAGCCCGCTGTGATTAAAGCTTGTAGTCGCGTCCTCTTCGCTGGTCAGAGGCATGGGGACATGACATCTCTCACAGTATACTCCAAGAAAGGAAGAAGGGAAAATCATCATCACCAAGGTAAGCATTCTCATCAAAAAAATCCATCCAAACTCAGATGTTATACATGCGATGAAATATGACACTTTGCTAGAAATTGTTCCATGAATTAGAATGGATCCAAGAAGAAGAAGAACTCGAAAAGAAGACATCATGCTCACACTGCTAAGGATGATGATCCTCCCAGGAAGAAAGTAAAACAAGAAAGTGAAGACTATTCAAGTGAAGAAGAATATATTCTGATCTCCACTCTCATGGGAACTGTCACTTATGGAAGCAAAGATTGGCTTATTGACAGTGGGGATTCCAAACACATGACAGGTTTCAAGGAATATTTTGAGAAACTATCCAAACATAATTCACCCCATAAGGTGAAACTTGTGGATGACTACCAATATCCCATAAAAGGTAGTGGTGAATCCTCCTACAAGCTAGACTCTGGCAAGTCTATGAAAATGAAGGATGTCTTATTTGTACTAGGACTAAAGAAGAATATTCTCTCCATATCGGCACTGGATGCAAAAGGCATGAGGGTTGCATTTGTAGATGGTGAATTCCTCATGTGGTCAAGAAGAAAGTCTATTCATGATGTAATAGTAATTGGAGAACAAGAAGGAGGATTATATAAATTGAAGGGCCATCCAAAACAAGCTTTGGTCCATGACACAGTAGAGCCAAATGAACTTTGGCATAGAAGGCTTGCACATGTGCACTACAGAGCACTACCACTTGCAAGCAAAGCTGTTGAAGGTCTTCCAGAAATTCAAGAAAAAATTGATGGCGTCTAAAAAGGATGTATGAAAGGAAAGAATACAATGAAGACATTTCCAAGTAGCGAGAGCAAGGAAAAAGAATCTTGGAAATCATCCACTCTGATGTATGCCAACCAATGTCATCAAGTTCACTAAGTGGGTATGTATACTATGTTTCTTTTATTGATGACTTTTCTAGGAAGACATGGATTTACTTCATGAAGAACAAAGATGAAGTTTTTAGCAAGTTCAAGGAATTCAAAGCCTTGATTGAGAACCACATAGAAAAGAATATGAAGACCTTTCAATCAAATAATGGTGGAGAATTCACATCAAATGAATTCAAAGACTTATGCAAAGAATCAGGGATTAAGAGGGAGTTATCCATTCCATATTATACACAACAGAATGGGGTTGCAGAAAGGAAGAATAGAACTATCATTGAAGCTGTAAGAGCAATGCTTCATGATCAAGATCTTCCCATGCATATATGGGTAGAGGCTGCCAGAACAATGGTGTATGTACAGAACCGTACTCCACACAGAGTACTTGAGAACAGGACAACTGAATAAGTCTTTTCCAGCAAGAACTAGAAGTCAGCCATCTCAGAATATTCGATTGTCGGGTGTACATACACATTCCAAAAGAAAAGAGGACAAAGTTAGATCCTTTAGGAAATAAGGGTATATTTGTGGGATACTCTGAAAGCTTGAAAGCTTACAGAATATAATTCCCAAGATTCAAGAAGATCGACATCAGCAACGATGTAACATTTGATGAAGACTCAGCTTACAACAAATCCAGAAAGAGAACTACTGAAGATCCTAAAGAAGTAGAAGCACCCAGAATTCATGATACAACCATGAACGAAGAAACTCAAGAAGAAGATCAAGAATTTGAAGAACATCAAGAACCTGTAGATCCACCTCAAGAGAAGAATACTCATAAGTGGAAACCCTATTGCGTACAAGAAGCTATCCAAGGTGTAGAAAGATATGGGGCTCCAGAAGAGAATCATAGAGAAAGAAAGAGAACCAGATCCTGCTCCGGGTATGTAGCTTTACTGTGTGACTTTATCAATAAATAACCTTCCAATTATGAAAAAGAAACAAAACGGAAAGAATGGAAGGATGCTATGATCGAAGAGTATCAATCAATCATGAAGAATGATGTTTGAGATGTTGTCCCAAGACTAGAAGGGAAGTCGGTTGTAACTTCAAAATGGATCTACAAGATCAAACATGCTGCAGATGATAGCATAGAGAAATATAAAGCAAGATTCATGGCTCATGTTTTCTCACAGAAAGAAGGAATATATTATGAAGAAACCTTTGCACCTGTAGCCAGATACACTTCCATCAGATCAGTACTTGCTCTGGCTATAGTAATGTAATGGAAGATACACCAAATGGATGTCAAGACTGCTTTCTTGAATGGTGTAGTGGAAGAGGAAGTGTATGTAGAGTAGCTACTCGGCTTTGAGATAGATGACAGGGAGTCTCATGTGTGTAGATTGAAGAAATCCTTGTACGGTTTGAAATGGGAACCTAGGACATGGTATGACATAATTGATAGCTTTCTATACAGTTTGGCATTTACCAAAAGTAAAGCAGATTCCAACCTTTACTACAAGGTTGAAGATGGCAACCTAGTGATGCTCCTACTGTATGTAGATGACATGTTTGTAACAGGTATGGATGGGTTGATTACTGATACGGAGATAAAGCTTGCTGCCGAGTTCAAAATGAAATACTTGGTTATGATGCACTATTTTCTAGGCATGGAGGTGTGGCAGAATGCAGATGGAATCTCCCTCAGACAAGGGAAGTATGCATTAGAGATCCTGAAGAGGTTTGGGATGATGGACTGCAAGGCCATGACCACACCTATGGCATCGAATATGAAGCTATTGAGTGATGCTTCATTACAAGTGGTTGATGCTACGATGTATCTTCAAATTATTTGGTCCTTGATGTACTTGATGAACACAAGACCAGACATTTTCTTTGCTATGAACACCTTGAGCCAATTTCTAACAGATCCGAGACATGTTCACTTGATTGCTGCAAAGCATATTCTGAGGTACCTAAGGGGTACAATCGATTATGGGCTCAAGTATGAAGTGAATTAGAAGATTAACCGAGAAGGTTATGTTGATTCAGATTGGGTAAGTAATGCCATTGATAGGAAGAGCACTTCAGGATGTTGCTTTAGTATGGGATCAGGTGTGATCTCTTGGTTTAGTAGGAAGCAATCCTATGTGGCACTGAGTATAGTTGAAGTAGAGTATGTGACAGCTTGTTCAACTAGTTGTGAGGTAGTATGGCTGAGGAAGCTAGTGTCTAATTTATTTGATCTCTAGATGGATGCAACTTGTATACATTGGGACAACTAGAGTTGCGTCAAGTTGTCAGAGAACCCAGTGTTCCATGACAAGTTGAAGCATATCGAGATCAAGTATCACTATATCAGGGATATGGTGCAGAGGGGAGTAGTGAAGATCCAGTATGTTGCGATGAATGAACAGATAGCTATTGTGTTGATAAAGCCATTGGCTAGGGTGAAATTTGAGTACTTCATGGAGAAGCTTGATGTTCTCCAGATCGAGGTTCCCTCCAAAGGGAAGTGATGAGTCTGTGAACCATTCTGACATGGTGAGAGGATTGGTTCCTTCCATGGTTAGATGTAAGGGCTAAGCCATTCTGTCATGGTGAGAGGATTGGTTTCTTCCATGTCAGATAGGAGTGCTGGGCCATTCTAATGTGACTGTAGGATTGGTTCCTACATGATCAGATATAAGTGCTAAATTCCATTCTCTAGGAGAAAGGAGGCACCTGGTAAGCTACCAGGAATTCTCATCCATAGGCTGAGAGCCCTTCTAACATGTATGCAGGATTGGTTCCTCGCATGGGCATATGTAAGTGCAGATCCCTTTCGACATGTATGTTGGATTGGTTCCTCACATGGTCGAATGTAAGTGTAGAGCCCTTTCAACATGTAGGTTGGATTGGTTCCTCACATGGTCTAATGTAAGTGCAGAGCCTTTTTGACATGTATGTTGGATTGGTTCCTTGCATGGTCAAATGTGAGTGCTGAGCCTTTCTGACAGGGTTGTGGGAAGTGTTCACACATGGTCAGATGTGAGTGCTAGGCGTGCCTTTTTGATGTGATTATAGGATTGGTTCCTACATGACCAGATATGAGTGTTGGGCTGGCCATTCTAACTTAGGGTTAGATATAAGTGCTGGAAAAAGACCTACATGGAGGCTAGGCCTACAACCAGCATGAAAAAGGGCTAGCTCTATAGAACTTCCTATGACAAGAAGAATCATGAGATATAACCCATGATGATCCAATGATGATGATCCAACACTGATGATCCAGATCAAGTGATGATACAGATCCAGTGATGATCTAGATCCAGTGACGATGTTACAGTGATGATTATCCAGATTGAGTGATGATCCAGATCAAGTGATGATGATCCAGATCCAGATGAAGATGACTTGAAGATGAAGATGACTTGAATATAGAGATGACTTGAAGGTGAAGATGAAGAGGACTTGATGATGATATAGATGATACATAGAAGAAGACTTGTACTGATAAATTGTGTCGAGAGAATACCTTCCTAGTTAAGAGGGAGTGTTGATGTAATTGTAACTTCAGAATGTATTCACTTGTATTTCTTATGTATTGTACCCCGATGTTTATTCCGGGATGTGTCTGTAATGTAATTGAGTCATGTCATTCCCTGATGTTCCGATCGGGAGTTTCTATAATGTAAACAAGTCATGTCAAGTCAATTTGGGTAACCCTCCTATTGTTCAAGGGTTAAAGTCCCCGCAGTTCCAAGGCACTAGGGTTGTTAGACTCACCTAGTGAAGTCGAACCTAGTAGGTTTTAGTCAAGTCGAGAATTAGTATAAATAGAGAGCTAGCCTCTCTATTTATCACACTCACTCACACTCACTTGTAGCACATAGCTGAGGAAGAACAAGACACTAGTCTAGGAAGAAAGAAGGTTACTACTGTCAGGAGATCATCTTACTATTTTGGTTTTACTTTTGGTGTTGATTCTATCTCTAAGGAAGTTGTGGGGTTTTCTCCATTTATGGTTTCCCCGAAGAAAAACACTATGTTCATTATCTCTTGTGTTTGATTGATGTGCTTGTTATTCTCTGAGTTAAAAATCCTAATATAATCCTAGCTTAATGCTAAAATTCTAACATTTATAATCTTTTTAATCATAGGATTAAAATTTAAAAGAGAAATCCAAATAATTCATTTACCTTTTCTTTATTTCTTTATTTCCATTGGACCAATTTAGTCTTAGTGAACGTTAGCTACAACATCATCATCATAAACTAAAAATGTTATGTTAATGAATTTATTTTTGTAATCTTTATACATTGGTTGAAAATATTCTTAACTCATTGCTCTTTCTATATCACTATGTGTTGTTAGTATTTTTTAAAAATATATTCTAAATTTTGAATATAAAATCCAAATCTATAAATATATATATAAAAAAAAAGATGTCTCATAATTAAGAAATCCAAAAAATAATGGTGGACATCAAGAGATCAAGTTACTTAAATTTATTAAATACAAATAAGTAATTGGAATCACCTTTTTTCCATAATCTTGGACTAAGTTTTGGTCTAAGTTTTAGAATGTGGAGCGTAATTTACATTTTAAGATATAGAATTCAAATAGTAAATATAATCCCCTATTTAAGTAGTGGATTAGAATAGAGACTAATTATTTAAATTACTTATATTGTAAATTAATATATAAAAATTGTGTATATTTATTGACTTTATGTATATATATAAGTTTAATAAAATTGTTATAAATATTTAAAAGTCAAATTTATTTAATTGTAAAATATTAACATAATAAAATACTTTAGTCATATTTAATTAGCTTAAAATTTTATAACGATAAATCAAAATTCATTTTCAGCCAAATAAATTCAAAAATATTAAAATATTAAATTAACATATTTTAACATTATATTTATAATACATTAATCCTTCATAAACTTGTATATTTAATAAAAACAAAATAAAACAAACTTCTCTCATAAATTGGAATATAGATCTACATTTATAGTATATGATAATGTCTTTTTAGTTTGGAATATAGTTTTACATTCATAATATAAAAAAAATTTGAGGGGAACTTTTATTATTAAGTATTTTTATTATACTTTATTCTTCATTAAAAATATATAATAATATTTAAAATTAATTTAAAAATAATTGTTTTTTTTTAAATGGTTAACCATTTTTAAAAATTCCTAAAAATTAAGAGTATTAAGAATGCTTAAATTTTAATAATAAATTAAAAATATTCCATTATTTTCATTCCATTTTCAAATATTGTATGGAGGTTATTAAAAAGTGTCCTCCTTGTCAAGCCTTATATCCTAATAATAGCTCTCATCCTACACTGTTGCATCTTGTCATCACCGTTGGCCCCTTTAAAAAATGGGGCTTCGATTTTATGCATTGTAAGCCTACATCAGCTAAGGGGTATGGGGGGTATGGGTATGTCATCGTTGTTGATTATTTCACTAAGTAGGCTAAGGTTGTGCCTACATGAAAAGAAAGACGACAAAGATGAGTTACCTCATAATTACTATATCAGATAATATTTAGATTGTAATTACAGGAGAATGTAACACCATCAAGTAGAATTGGAAATTTAAGATATCAAACTCAAATTATAGACCTAGACCGCACATTTAAGGATTAGATTGTTATAGAAAATAATTATTTAAAAACATATTTGAGTTACTTATAAATGGATAAAAAATATTATATAATTGTTAAAAAATATTATATAATTGATTTTTTAAGTGCACTTTTTATATATATATATATATATATATATATATATATATATATATATGTATGTATATGTATGGGGTTTAATTTAATAATTTAATAAAAAAAGTTAATAATATATAACTAATTCTATATGAATATAAAATATTAAGATAGTATATAACATCTACAAATTATAATTATAAATTGAAATTTAATAGCATAATTTTTTATTGATAATAATGATAGTTAACATTTACTAAGACCACCTTAAGCTTCTAAAACCTTATAAAAGACCATATAACATAAATGTAAGTAAATTAATAATTATTAAAATAAAATAAATATTAACAATAAAATAAATAATATTTTAATACATTCTAACATTATACTTATACTTTATTATTTTTCCTTTAACTTCTAATAAAAAATCTAAAAAAATTATTTTCATACTATTTCTCATAATTGTGACATAGTTATACATTTATATTAAAAATACGTCAAAATTGAGATATAGTTCTACATTTATATTAAATTTATATTAGTTTTCTAAATTTAATAAAAAAATTTAAAAAAATTATGTTGTGTATAAAATATTCTCATTATATTTTATTCTCTCTTTATATATATATATGACCATTATATAGTAAAAAATTAATATTTTTTTTAGATTTCAAAAAAGTTTTATAAAAATTCTCTACATTATTATATTTTATGTTTCTACTACAAAATTATATGCCGGTAGAACATTATTTTTTTTATTATCTATCCTCTTATATATTATATTTATTATTTATGTGGTGAGAAAACATCATTTTTTACCTATCTTTTTATATATTTCATTGGAAAGATATTTTTAAACATTTTTTTTCAAATTTATATGGTGAAAGAACATCATTTTTAATCTATTCCTTGTATATTATATTTATTTTTGATAGGGATAAATATCTTTAAGCACCTCTTTCTTTGAAGAATGGTGGACTTATCCTAAGTAAATTTTTATGATTAAAAATATTACAAAATTTTTAATATTTACATTTTAATATTTAAAAAAATAATAGTTACTTAAATTTATTTGTAGTATTTTGAACCATAAAATTATAATTAATTAAATTTATGAAAAATATAAAATAAAATAAAAAGAAAATTTATATTAATAAATTCATATTCATATTTTAAAGTTATAAAAAATAAATTTATATTAATAAATTCAGATTCCTATTTTAAAGTTATATACAATTAGTTCAAAATCTTATAAAGTTTATAAAATAATATTTATTTTTTATGTTTAAAATTATTTAAATTTATTTATACTATTTCAAAATATAAAATTATAAATTATTAAATAAATATATGTAAATAAAAAAATAAAATAAAAAAAATAATATTAATAAATTTAAATTAACATTTTAAAATTATTTATAAATAAAATAAAATTTAAAAAATATATTTTTAAATATTGTGTTCCAATCCTTTTGGATTTCTATAAATATTTTGTTCCACTCCTTTTTTTAACTAACTCTCATATATATAGGGTTCTACATGGTTTGAAAATAATTTTAAGCCATAGTTTTGCTATCGGTTAATACTGATAATCAAAATGTGTTTGAGTGAAATCTCAGGCTATAAGAGAGAGTTTGACTATAGTTAAAAGAAAATAATACTAACTAGGATAGGGGTATTATAATTAGTAATCAAAAGAAAGAAGAAGGCACTGTTTACAATTTAAATATTATCCTAACAATAATGTTTGATCTAAAAATCGTTAAATAATGAACATCAAAACTGACAATAACAACATAGGAAATTACAACTTCCTTTTTCATAGTATTACAAACCAATTACCATCAAACTTCTGTAGATACTGAGCATACTTCATAAACAAAATACAGATATAGATATAAATCACATACAATTAACAAACAGTTAGAACCTAGATAATTTGCAGAAGGGGGACAAACACCCAAAAGAGATTTGTCCACCCAATCATTTGCTGAAACAGCCAAGATTACTTGCTTAAGAGCCCCAATCATGTTCACTAAAATACTAGGATGAAGATTATTGGATAATATCACACACAAAACTTGTTGCAACTTAGCACTCAGTAGAAGACTTAACTTAGCAATTTAACTTTAGTTATCCCCTCGTCACATTCCTTGTGTGCCTGACCTTTTAGTTTTTAGTAGTCACAATGTTCATTCACTTAGGAAAAATAGAATGTAGTGATCCTCCTACTCAATTCGATGGTATTTATAAGATTTCCTAGGTCTCTGGGTCAGTTTTGAAATTAAATGATCCACCTACTCAATTCCCCCTCTCAAGGAACATCAACACAACTTTAGGTATTTTGCTTCCTGCAACACCTAGAAAGTGAAATGCTAGTGCTGCCACTTGTCACTACAACAAATTTGACATTTAAGGGCAGTTGTCTTTCACCTCCAAAATCCACTTTTGGGGGCGGTTTTGGCTTTGGAGGCGGTCTTTACAAAACCACCCTAATAGAACTGAGGCTAAAAGTTATGAATTTTAGGGGTAGTTCTGGAAGGGATCAAAACCACCTCTAAAATTGACTTTGGAGGGTGGTTATAAACTCCCCTCAAAAGACACTTTTTGGGGTAGTTCTAACCCCCCAAAACATGCTTTTGGGGGTTGTTCTAACCCCCCCAAAAGTCACTTTTGGGGGCATTTTTATATTCAAAGACGGTCTTTACAAAACCGCCCCTAATAGCATTGATGACGATTTTTTTGTCTTTTAGGGGCAGTTTTGGAAGAGATCAAAACCGCCCACAAAAGTGAGTTTTAAGGGAAGTTCTAAACACCCCCCCCCCCCCCCCCCCCCCCTCGCAAAGTGATTTGGGGGTGGTTTCATCTTTGGAGGTGTTCATTACAAAATCACTAAGAATAACACTCATGCTAAAATTTTTGACTTTTAGGGGTGGTCCTAGAAGAGATAAAAAAATGCCCCTAAAAGTGATTTTTGGGGCTGGTTCTAAACCCCCCCCCGCCAAAAAAAAAAAAAATCACTAGAAAGGTCGGTTTGAAACCTCCCCCAAAAATTCACTATTGGGGGCGGTTCAAAACGCCCCAAAAAATGTCACTTTTGGAGGAGGTTTGAAACCCCCCCAAAAGTCACTTTTAAGGGTGGATATCAACCTACCTCGTAGGTACCTATGGGGGCAGTTTAGAACCTCCCTTAAAATTATCTATTATAAAAAATTTGGGGTGGTTTTAAACCCCCCTCATAGGTACCTTCGAAGGTAGTTCAAAACCCCCCTCGTAAGTACCTACAAAATTTGTTCGAAACCCCCCTTGTAGGTACCTATGGAGGTGGTTCAAAATCATCCTCATAGGTACCTACCGAGGTGGTTCAATCCCACCCCATTTAAAATGTTTTACAAACCTTTGGGGCGGTTATAAACCCTCCTCATAGGTACCTATAGAGGTGGTTGGAAACACCCCCTAAAATTATTTACAAGACTTTGGGGGTCGTTATGAGCCCCCCTTGTAGTGAGACATGAAGTCAGTTTAGAACCCCCCTAATAGCCATAATAGATCATAATAAAATATATTTTATTTAAAACATCAATATTGCAATATAATTAGGGAACGAAGGAATCGAACCTTCAACCTCTTGCTTGTAAAACAACTGCTCTACCATTGATCTAGAACCCTTTAATAATTGGGGAAAGGGGAAATTTTAACACCAATATTGCATCATTTGTAATTATAAGAAATAACTAAGAATCCAAACATTTTTTCTGACTCAAGAGACCTAAGAAACAATTCTGAATGGCTCTGACCTTATAATTTCGATGAACTTGAAAGGTTTCATATGCAACATTGATTCAATAAAGGAAACATTGATACTGAAACATTTTGTAGGACAAAGTTGGAATTCAAGTTCATTCACATACTCTAGAAGTGAACATCTAACTAGAATTTCAAGTCTTCATGGATAAAAACGATCATCTTTTCTAATGGTTGCTTGATGCATCCATGTAAGAGTAGCCTTATATTAAAATTTATGTCAGTAAATCAATGGATTCTACAATTACAACATATTTAGACTGAACTCAATCCATTCTGGTGGTATAAAAAGTATTCAACTACACTATGGAGAAATACAAAGATTAAAAATTGCAAGAATGGATAAGTCTATAATCTTTTCTAAGATAAACAACTCATAATAATGCATTTATAGATATAGAATAACTACAATTGATATAATCATGAATGAAGACCACCATGACTCAAAAGGATAATGAGATGAAGTGTTCCATGTTCGAAGTACTCCTTAATGTATTTAAACCATTCTCCCTCTTAGATTTTTCCAGAGGCAAGAGCATAATCCAATAATTTTTTTCTACACCCAAAGTCAAAATAAAAGTTAATATGTTTCCCATTCTAAAATATGTAGAACAAATAAATAGTAGAAATTTTATTTCAATTACCATTTATACAATTATAAAGTACATCTTATACAAATATAATATGATATCACCCTAATTTGTAAGGTGGTCAATAAATTAACTATTACACAACCATGATTTCAACAAAATGTTAATGCTTACCAAATCATAATGGAGGGGAAAATACCCAATGTATAGGATTCTAATAAGTCACTCTGAATGTAGAAATGATCCACATGCAAGATATTCCTTCTTCACTCTAATCCTTGACAATTTTCATTCATAATTTTCCAAAAGTAAAATAACCAAAGCAAGCAAAAATAATGCGAGTTGCTTGTTTACCTTACTGGAAAATAATAGATATCAAGCATAGTAAGTCATATAGGATAGTAGAGTTGAATACGAACTTTGTTCCTTCTTTGAAGGATATGGAAAATAGAGTAAGACTTTTATTTAATCCAGTTGAGTCATTTAGATGGATAACTTAGCTTTAGCTTACATAGCTTGTTAGCTCGCAGAAGCTTTTAGGTAGCTTATTGGAGCTTAGTTAGCTCGAGGAAGGTTCTATCAAGAGGAACATGCCCAGAGTTTAGAATCTTGGAGATTACACAAACAGAGAGAGAGATCTATGTTTGTAATGATCGATCCATTGTATTTACGTTCAGATAAAGGAGCATTGTGAAATAAGATCATATGCCTGTATTTTTGGGTTAATTGATTTTATTGATTGAGTTTGGAAGAAATTTACCATTTGAATAATATCTTGTGACCACATTGACTATATGGTTAGTTGAATGAAAAATGTCTTGAGTATTGAAATTTACACACAGTAACTCACTTTTAGTTTTGCATTATGTTAGCAATGTTTTTGTGCTAAATAGTTGGAGGAATAAGATCTGCTAAATTTTACATCATATGACCTCAGAAAATACCGAGAGTTTTCTGTAAACTTCCTTGAGGTTTGTCTCTAAGCCTAGGATGGACAATGATCTAAAAGACTTGAGATTTTAGGTCTTGAGAGTATATGAGAACAAAAAAATATCGTCCTAAGTTGTGTATGAATAGGAAACAATTTTAATAATTACAATTTAGGTAGGAAAAAGTTAGCTTGTAGATGTCCTAGTCCATTAGATGAAGTAGAATGAACAGATCTATGGTCCTAATCCCTTTTGCAACTCCAAGGTAGGGAATAAATGGAATACGCAACCGAGATGAAGCTACGAATAAGAGATATTAATTCAACGGTGGAGATCCAAGGATGATCTAGATCAACAGAGGGAGTATTTTTTGCAAGGATAACATGCACATAAAGAGTTGATTTTTGCATATTGTGGAATAAGTTAAAAAACATGCAGATTTGAAGGGTCGAGATTGAATGGGGGCTAGCTCAGCAGATGAGGTAAATTCTACTAAATTTAAATGCTTGCAAGGATTCATGTTTCCAAATCCACGAAATGGGTTAAAATTAAGATAAGTATCGATGATGGAGATTGAGTCGAAGAGAGATCCACGAATGATAGTGTTTCCACTAATTGAACATACACAAAGCAAATCACCCTTAAGATATGTGAAATACGGTACACCAGTTAAAAAATGGATGACATAGATTAAAGACACTTATGCTCAAAGGGATGGATATGATTCCACTCATTGGAAGTTATATGAGGAAAAATTAAGGGCTGCAATTTGTGGGTTTTGCATACAGCCCACATATTTTAAAGGCCCCTATAAAAACCAAAATGAAGAGCCATAGTTGTAGGAAATTCCACTCATTCTGGATGAAAGTAAGCGATGTTTTGGGGGTGAGTATGTAAATGATAGTGGTGATAGGTAATCGAAGGTCCAGACACCATTTAAACAGATCTACGACCAAAAAAAAAATCCACGGTGTAGATCACTTCCCAGAATCCAAAGGTTTGATGTTTCATGTGTATGATAATAGGAGGCTCCCTAGTGATCAAATGATGAAAGGTGAGTATGGCCCTCACATAAATTGGAATAAGGAGGGAGGGGAATAGAAAGCAAGGGCATTCTGATGCTATCACTAGGAGAGGTCAATGAACCCCAAATTTCTGGTTTGCATGCCATGAGCTAACTGAGGGCTGATGAATTGGAGCCAGAGGTCACTTTCGTAGTTGGTAGCATGATGTTGTAACAAAAAGAGGAGGCATGGCTGATATCTCCACATAATTATCAGATCATGAAGCCATGTGACTATGCATGTTGTCATAATGCTACTCCATGATTGCATGCATGAGGGTTTGACAGGGCCGTTGTTGTGTTTGATCTCCTACCTCGTTATAAGCACCATAGTCAAATCCATTTGAAGATATAGGCTGGGTAAATTTTTAAGAGAGGAAAAGGTGGATGAATTTTAATGGGCCAACAATCCTAAGAGTCTTGAAAGGAGGTTCATAATGGCTGTCCTATTTGAGAAACCTATTTGCTGAGGTAGTCTAGTAGTTGATGGGTGCCACTCTGAAATTATTCTAGTCCTAAGATTTCATGTTAAGAAGGCTCCAACCATTACGGTAAACAATTTCATTACATTAGAGAAGTGTTATAACACCAATAAGGTCAACATAAGGATGTTAGTCACATTAGAAAGACCTTCTGAGCCTGGTGAGGGCATTACTGTCCTAGCAAAATGCAACACCCCCATGGAAGCAGTTCCTGGAATTTATTGTCTAATGGGTGTCCCTATGAATCCTCTAACATGGTCATTGTATCCATAATAACAACACGTAGTATCCATTTCTAGGGGCAATTGGTTGGAGTGAATGCTTGCACGGGGGATGGAGGACTAGAGGCCTTCCTTGTCCTTATCATTCTCAATGACTCCACTTGCCAACTTTATCTGGGGTGATAACGAGTCTGTCATGTCCAAAATTTTGTATTGGGTCACAAATGCCTAATCACATTTTTCATACTCATTATATTTTTCCAAATTGATGCTAATGTTCAAATAATTGCCAAGGAGGAAAATTACTAGTTTCCTAGGTTGGGGGTGCAAGCTTTGGGATTTGGAATAAGGGGGATAATGAATGAAGTTTGAACATTAGAATTGCATAATAATTTAATAAATTATCTAAACAAATAAATAAAATATAAAATTTAAGTGGAAATCGATCATGGAGACACATGGAGACTATGGGGCCCACACAAGCTACGAATTTGGTGCAACATGGAATCCTCCTCTTGCAATTTTGAAACCATGGGAAGTCTAAATGTTATTTTATGAGTTATAAGGATAATATAAATCTCCATATGCATCATAGGTCAAATTTTGTAGTAAATATAACTTACATGGGAAAGGAAGAGTCATTTTGGAGCTAGTGAGACACTTGGACTAGATTCTCTAGCTCTATGACAACAATGATGAATATGCTATGACACCTATGACAAAAATTATATATGAAGGATTAAATATGACATATGTGACATGCAAGGTCAAAATAGACCATAAAAGAGACCTCTCATGTGAGTTGAGGAAGCTCAGTGGGCTCCAACTCAAATTTGGGGAAGGTGGAAGGAGAGGAAAGGGAGGACACATGAAAAATCATGAGCACACACCCAAATTTGAATTGTCTTGAGTTTGTGGATGGATGGGGAAGATTATAATGCTAAATTTTTTTATAAAATATAGGAAGAAACCAATATATTGGTTTTTTATCATTTGAGAAATCGTCATTTGTGAATTGTGAAAGCTAGTGGATGACTAGTTTTCTTGCCTTAGCCAATTTCGAGGGTGAAATATTTCCATCCAAGTTGGTGTTTGGATAGGCCACTCAAGTATTTCATGGATTTTTAATCGAGTCTTATTTTAAGGTTTAAAATACAGTAAATCTTGTGGATTCTTCTATTGAAGCACTTTCTCTCAACCATTTCCAGTTTTGTGGCATATTCTTGCTCATGGAGGGATTGCACTTTGGGTGAGCTATTGATCTCTTTGGGGAAGATTATAATGCTCCATTATTTTATGTTATGATTTAAATTCAATTTATTTCAAGTTAAGAAGAGTCTCAGGTCAAAATTCCAAAATATTTCATGTAAAAATATTAAATAATCAAGAAATAGTGCCATTCCCCCACTATCTTGTTATGCACCATTGTAATGCTAATGATTTCGAATTGGGAGAATATTTTCATTGTAAATTACTGATTTTAATAATCTCAATATGATATTTTATTCATTCTCATAAATTCCTAGGTCGAAATATCAAATGGTGGTCTGGAAAAGTGGTTATTAACGAGCAAACAATGACCATTTCCCCAGTACATTGATGTATGCTATGATAATGTTGATGATTTCGAATGGTAGAATGAATATATAATAAATTTGTGATGAATTTAATTTAATTAATGTTCATTACAATTTTCATGTTCATTACTTAAGCATCGGAATCCATTTTACTCATTTTAATTGCAATGGGAGAAGATTTGATGCCTTTTCCCCAAGGGTCAAAATTGTGATTTGGGAGTTGTTTGGGAGAGAGACATAAAATCCTGTATAAACTGAACCATGACTCATATGAGATCTTAAAAGTTTCCCCAGCTCATACCCTACCTATTTTCAAAAATTCGAGTGACTTTGGGATCATTTGAGAAGCCATTTCTAGTAATTACTCGGGGGGAATTGGAGACCCAATTTTATGGTATAGACTCCTACTTTGAACAGAACATTAAAAAAGTTTGAATAAATAATTGGGGGCCATAAAACATACCTTAACATAATATTTAAGTTCTAATATCATTCATGTACCTTATGACAAAATTTGCAAGCATTTGGGTCATTTTGGAGGTCTAGACATCAAAACTAGTTAAGGTCGAAATTGGGGAAAAAGTGAAAAAACTGAGTCATTTAATCATTAGAGGAATTTTGGGGTCTAAAATGGGCCTCCTAAGTAAAATAATAAAATAATAGTTAAAATAATAAAATAATATTGATTAATTTTGGAGGAAGAAAGAAAAAAACTACTTTTTGTGTTCGTATTTTCGACATATCTCCCTGTGGTTTTACTCAAATTTCGATCAGGAGAGCTCATTTGATGTGTAATTTAATTTTTCATCCAACGAGTACCAACACTGCATACTTTTTATGGACCTCGCTACCCCAAAAACAAGAAATACCTAAAAAAATGTGATGATGATGTCATCATCACATTTTTTCAGGTATTTATTATTTTTGGGGTAGAGGGGTACATCAAAAGTATGTAGTGTGGGTACTCGTTGGATTTGGAATCAATTTCCGCATCCAATGAGCTCTCCCGATCAAAATTTGAGTAAAAACACAATGAGATATGTCGAAAATACGAACAAAAAAGGTAGTTTTTTTTAATGACAAGTATGTCAATTCAACCATTATGGTTGACTTATTTTATTAAAATTCTATTGGTTCTTGAATTCCAACTCAAAAAAACTTATTTTGGCACGTTTTCTTATAAGGCACATTTTAGACCCCAAATTTCCTCTAATGTAAAATTTCAAAAAGGAAAATTACAGATTCCAAGAAGGTGTCACATCGTATCACCTGTAGGAGGACCCTACTCCTAGGAGAAGAGAATCACAAGAATTAGAAGCCCATCAAGGACTTGTTATTGTCAAAAAATAGGGCGATATTTCCCCAGGTATTCGAAAAAAAAAGTGTTACCAGGAGATAGAAGTGTCATGCGGGAAGCTGAACATAGAAGGGACATAAACCTTCATGCCATATGTGAATGCTGGCAGAATATTCCATCAAAGATAGAATAAATATAAAAGGTCCAGAAGCAGAAGGTCGTGTGGCATGCCCAATAGGAGGAGAAAAAACTGAAGCTCAGTCAGTAGAAAATCGCTAAAGGTGTCCCAAGCCATCATTTTCATCACTCGAAATACTAAAAAATGTATATGTTGCATTATTTTTTAAGTACAACATGTCCATATCTCCATATTCTATGTTTTGTATGTATTAATGATGGTGAATATGCCACGTCTAATTTTGTTTGGAGTTTTGTTATGGTTGTAACTAATTTTTGGCCTTGTTTTGAGGTTAGTCTCAAGGGCCTCAAACACTATAAGTATACCCTCTATAGAAGGGGGAATGGTTTAAATTGAGATGGGTAACGCCATGAACAATTTGGTTGTTTTGTTTCGGGATGGGTGGTTCTATTTTGGGATGGATGTAAATCTTTTCAGAACTGCATAGGTGGTTTCTCGATCTATTATTTAGAATGTAATTAAGTGACTATGTAGTAATACAATCCTTTTATTTACAAAAATAAAATATTGGAGAAATATTCTACAAGTGCTTCAATTTCTCACCTTTCAGAAAAAAGGATGGATAGGATTCATATATAGTTTGATATTAATTTATTGAAACAAAAGGAATTTACCACCAATGGCCATAAACAAAAGAAAAGTATTCAATGGGATTGATACCTACATTATGTAAAATCCTTTAATAGTTGTCAGGGAAACTTCAGGAGACCTATAGGTGATCATCCAAATGCCTAAAAGGAAACCTATAGACGATACTCCCAAACAATGTTGAAATTGTATTGATATTAAGAATCTATAACTCAAAGTTCAAATCTGATGCCAATAACGTCAGATGATCTTAGCATCCTCTATGATTTACAAAAATATTTCACACAAAATAGTTGTTACACCATCAATTGTGTATACTTATGGTTGTAATAAATATGATGTAATTAAATACATTCAATATTGTTCATTACATTACCTTCACATGGTCAATAGCTATGTCGCAAGCAACTTTTTTCCTTCAACAAATGTGCAATAAAATCAATTCATAAAATAGACAAGTACAACTGTACTTAAAATGATGAAATCAACACGTTATATTCAATGAAGCAATAATAAGATATCTAATTGACAAATTCATTATGGTGATAACTTATAAATATGCATTAGACAATGATACAAATTGTCATTATATTCCTTTCCATTGCCAAGACCTACACATATCATGACAAAATGGTATGTTCATATAAGCGATTTATAGATATGTAAAAAAAAGGCATAACATATATGAAATTCTAAAAAAATGAAATGAAAATACCTGAATGAGCTTCTCTTGGTTTCAATAAAATATTATTCTCTACTAAACAGGGCTAGCCACATGAAGGTTGAAGCTCATATAGCCCCTCCCTACCCTCACATCACTCTCAATTCCCCTCACCCAATCTATCTATTGTAAAAATCAATGAATGTTACATAACAGAATAACAAAGATAAGATCCATCCATAAATAGTAGTAGGACAAAAAATGTATTCATGAAAGGTAAATCCAAGTAATAATCTAAGATATAAATTTTCACAGATACAATTTAAATAAGAACTGATAAGTAAATCGTGCATGCTACTTACTAAACAACATCCAACCATGTACCTTCACAATCTTGTTGAACATAATCCATTCCAGCATCACGTACAGCTTCATCCTCTTTCCATTTCATCCCTTCAAAATGTGAAACACTTAATAAATTTGCATACTCCAATTCATATCTATTACAATTTCTTGGTCCCTTCAGAGGGCATGTCAAAACTACACACCAGTCATTGTTTACCGGATCTTGTACATAAAATACCTATTTTTCTTGTGATGATAGAATAAATGGATCATCTTGCACTCTATCCTTAATAAAGCATCTCTTCAGATTCACCATGGTGAAACCGATTTCATCAACTTTCATTCCATTCTTCTTGTGTAAATCTATCCAATCACATTTGAACAATGGATATTGCACCACATATTAGTCTAGTAACATTATTTCTTGAATCACTTGATAATATGTTGTCGTTTAATGTATAGATTTTTTATCCTTTGAACTTGATTTCATTAATGTTTGTGCATCTATGCACACACTACTATTTTGGGTGGCCCTGACATTTTCTATGCTTTTAACATGAAATATACACCATTGATTAAGTATCCATCATACTTAGTTGCATATGTCCTTGGGCCACATGCCAACCATTTAAGCGTATCATAAACATTCTCTTTACCTTCCACCTGTAAATTTTTGAAAGTCGTTACAAAACCATTAAATTTCAAAATATGTTAAGATAATCTCACCTTCATACATCATAATAGTCTTCATCAATGAAGTTCAATTAAATCTAATATGAAGAACATATCATTACCAGGTTTCTTAACCAATCACTAAATTTTTGGTTGTGGAGATTTTGTAGTAATAATTCATCTTTTTCGCTTAGATCTTACTATTGGCGATTTCTGTCAAGTGAATCTTATTTTCAAGTAATGTCAATAAACAACTTATGAAAATATTTTGATATATTATAATAATAAAAATGATTTCATAAGTATGTGCTTATTACTTACTCTATCCAAGGTTAAATTTCATCTATGTTGTGCAAGTCCCATCTGTGGGCTTGTAACAAACTAGTTTTATCTAATTCAATATAAGTTCCACTAGATAAGGCCTTGCCATATTGTCCAAACTTTCCTTCTTCATCATCCCAAGCTTCATTTCTACTAGGAATACTTTCACTATATTCCATACCTTCAACATATCCATCACACAAGTTTATGGATTCCTCCACAATGTAGTTCTCAACTATGCAACCTTCAGGCCTATTCTTATTTTCACATAACTTCTGAAAACTTTCATGTTCTTAGAAAAAAACACACAATTTGTAGTGAAATCAAAAGTATGAATAAAGAGTTGCTAGTAATGTATTATTATTATATGCACATAAAATTTTGGAATTTATGTGGATTTGCACATAATAAAATTTCACTGACCTTTCAAAAGGGTACATCCATCAATATGCAATTGATCCACAATAACATAGGTGTCGTACCAAGTGTACAATAAAATGTATCATTATATCAAAGAATGAAGGGGGGGAATATTTTTCGAGTAAGCACAAAGTTTCCACAACATCATCTTGTAAGTTATCAATATCTGTTGTGTTAAGTCATGAATTTGTTTTCTTCAGTCTTATATTTTGTTTGTGTTTTTGAAACTTGCTAATTTGCTTACTTCTGGGAAATTTTGATTTTGAGCTCAATTTTAAGTTTATGCCTTTAGGTCTTTATCATTTTTGTTTTTTCCGATGTTTTGAAGGGTTCTATAGAGTATATTTTGATGAATGGTTTCATGAATAGCACTAAGATCAAGGTTTAATCATATCAACCTAGTTTTAAAGTTGGATTATTGATCAAATAACACAAATTATATTTTTAAACTTTCTTGTAGCGCAAGAGCAAAAATAATGCACTAGCACGCTACAAGAAAGTTGCGAGTTCTCAATTGGTCATTTTTCACTCTAATTTATTCAACGATTTCATTCCTAGAATGACTAATCACATCAACAAGCAGGTTTGATACGTTTATGTCCAGGCTAATCAAGTAAAAAGGTGTTTGGTCATCGTCTGAGAGAGATCGTAATAGTTTGATGCAAATGCGTGGCAAATCAAGACAGAGAGTGGAATAAGGAAATATTTTTGGGAAGAGGTTCTCAAACTGAATATTACGAAGCTGGTGGATGGCGGGGTGGACACACATTGCTAAAAAATTGGAATTTGGTAGTTGAAGGAAGAATTAGGGTTTCCCAGCATGACAGTTAGAGGTGAGCTGGAGAGTTGAAGATACCTGGAGCATTCAATTCGACATCTATCCAGCCCAAGAATAAAACTTCTAACACCCGCATTAAGCTTTGAATGAGGTATCTCGCGTGACCTTGGTCATGACCTATTAAAATTGGGGGTTTTTTTTTCTGCTAATCCTTATGATGTCAAAATGTTAGAGGAAGACATGAATTTATTTATTCATTAAACTTTCAATGGTGAGATATTAGTCCAAAATTCTAAATGAGAATCGTTTGATATTAGTGAATTTCAGAACAACACTGTTAGATATTTCTGGTGCTGTGTTTAACCCAAATTATTTAAACTTGGCACAAAGCATTTCCTGAATTGGTGATAGAATATACTATGTAAAATTGAAGACAAATAGCTTTAGATAGTTCAAAGGAAAATTGGCTGCCAAGACTATGCAAACTTCAATAAAATAGGCTGTGAAGTTACTAACAGGTTCTAAAAACCACACAAAAGATGAAGAGGAGTGCGAAGACTAATAGGGTTGAGCCCACTGATCTCAGTTGGATAGACCGTATTCTAGGATGTGCTGAACTATTTGAAAATGTTGGATGGTTGATATTTTTTAAAAATATTGATGGATATAATGCTGAAGTCTCTCACAAGATTGCTCAGTGTTATGACAAAGATATTGTATCATTTGATACTTTGAAGTTCAAATTGACTACAAATTTGGTGGCTAAAGCAACAGGGGTTAAAAATGAAGGAGAACTTTGGTTTAAGAAAGTGCCATTTACTTTCAATGCACAAAGGTATCTATTGCCTGGTATTGTTCCAGATTGGGGCAAGGGAGTGCCCATCCATAAATTCAGTGCTGAATGGGTAGAACCTATCAAGGTTCTACAAAGTTACATTACATGTGAAGGAAGGTATTCCTTCATTTTCAAGTACCATTTCAGGTTCCTTCAACACCTTAGTGGTGAATCAAAAAGATGAATCTGACTTTCTTCCTGCTAAAGAGATTACAGAATATTTCTAGTAGAATAAAAGAACACCAAGACCATACTATATAGTCCATCATTCACCATGGACTTATTAAGCTTATTATCAACAGTGTTCTGCAGAAAGAACAAAAGACTTGGGAATACTTTCTTTTTTGGTCGGGGTTCCAAAATAGCCAAGAACGACAGTCTATCAGAAAGAAAACTAATAAAGGACAAACCTTGATCAGAAAACTAAGAAAAGAAACGAAGGTTGAGGATGAATAATGTGTTAAATTAGAGGAAATTGCAGAACTTGCAAAAGAAGATTGTGAATCTAAGCAGCATCCAGATGATAGTGAGAACAAAAATTTGCAATTTATTCACAAGGAGACTCAACCTATTCAGAATGAAGCACCAGCAGAAACATTCGTTGATGAAAATATTGTACTTATACAGAAGGTTCCAGGTGATGAAGAAAACACTAAATTCCCAAAGCAAAGTCCAATTATAGTCTTGTCTAAAGATGAAACATACTTGTTGGAGGAGGATAAGCTTACTGTCATTGATAAAACTAGGGTTGGCATAAAAAAGGAGTTTTAGAGTTAGGAGGATAGGATAGTAGTACCAAATAAAAAGAAGCTTAAAGTTAAGGAATTTTCCTCTATCATCCATCAAGGAAAAAGTTTAAGAATGGTAGGAGAACTTGCTCCAGGCTGGAGGCCAAAGACTAGACCCATAAACAAATTAAGGCTAAACATGAATAAATTACTAAACCCTAAGTTGAATATAGAAGGGGTAACTATGATTGATAATTCTTCCTCTAATGAAAAGCTGGATGTTCACAAGGGTGACAGCAAAGAAAAAAAACCATTGAAATCAGAATAAGAATCTAGCTTCACAGAGACCAAATTGTCTGCTGTATTTTTGGAAATATGAGGTCAAATGTTAAAAGAACAACAAAAAGATGAAATAGAGGTTTCTCATTCAGAAAACAAACTGTTGGTTGATGAAAATGTTCATGGTGAAACTGAGACTCAAGAAAACTTAAGTTTTCATGATACTTCTACAGAGCTACTTCCTGAAGATAAGGAAATCTTTAGAAGACTTAACATTCCATGGCTTCCTAATGAGCTGCAAAGTACAACAGGAAACAAAGCATTTGACTCAAAGAAAGAAAATTTATAGAGAACTATAAAGAAGTATAAACATCAAGTAAAGTGTATGCAAGATACAAGTGATGGTTTGATTATGGCTAATAAGAGACTTAGAGAAGACCTAGAAGAGGTGAATAATCACTATCAGGAACTAATTGTAGTCTCCAAAGAGACCTTAAAAAGGAAAATAAGTACATAGATATAATTCACAAAGCTAAAACAGACCATCAGAGATTTATAGCAACAAAATGAAGAGCTTACTTGAAGAATGATAGAGATGGAAGAAGAGCAGCTAAATGCTAGGAGAAAGGCCCAAGCCTTAGAGGGGATAGCTTTGTTAGCAAAAGCTGCTAAAGATCCTATGAGGATTGTTAGCAAAATCAGTTACTTGTTATGTTTCGAAGAATATTTTACTTTTGTAATTACTATTTTGATAAAACCATTTCGATGAGTAGGCTGAAAAGCAGTTAGGGTTTAGTCTTTAACTGAATTTTGAAAGATAGTATTTAAGGAGGTCACAAAGAGGACTAAGGGTTCGATTTTTTTGGCTGGCTAGAGGAGGTCTCTTGACTTGTTGATAAGCTAAGTAATTGACTCTCGTGTGTATTTGAGGAACTGATTATGAAATATATGCTCCATTTTACCCTTCATTTTGTTCTCTGGCTTCATTTATAGCTTGTTTAGTTACTCAGTTGGTAATTTCATTGCTGGTTTAAAGTTGTATGCTTGTAATGCTTGCCATTTGTGGATGAACTTCATTGATATTTTCTATTGGATACATGGTTATTATGTTGTGCATCTCAGTTTTTCTATGCTTGTGATTTAGTTCTTATTTGGGTTATGAATGCATTCCCTCTTGTCACCAAACTTCACAACCAGAAAACCTTAAAAAACCCTTAAAACCCAGTTTTGTTTTATTGAAATATTTGAAATTATGTTGGCTTGTTTTCTTGTAGTCTGGAAACAATTTCTGGCATAAACATCTTTGGCACCGTTGCCGATGAACGAAGTTGAAAACAAATTTTTCCCTGGGATACTTATCATTTCACTGGTTTTAAGAGGTGAACTTAAACCAGCATATCTTTAAGACTACTTTTCTCCAATCTGTCACAGTGGCTACTAGAGGAATTGGAACTAGAAACAGACGTATTTCACCATTGCAGTTGGGTGTTACAGAACCTGAACAGATATTGAAGACAACAAGTAATATTAGAAGGTCTTAGTCATTACCATCCCTATGTGACCCTGAGCAGTTGGATGGTTCATCACCTTCATCTGTGTTGAGAAAAGAAGAAGAAACTTCACCTTGGTTAATTCCTATAATTCCTGTCAGTCACTTCCAAATTTTCACTGATCCTCAATCTTTCAAAAAAGCTAAAATAGTTTCTCCTGGTAAGATACCTCTATTTCAGTTGAAAGTAGGTAAAAACCCATTTCATCCATGTTCCAACCAAACCTCTCCATCACCAAAGTCAGTAAGCCTTAAAATGGCAGCCAAAAATCAGCCTATAGACATGATGAATGGAATGGTTGCAGCCAGATATGCACCATTGGTTTTGCCTCATCCTTTAAATGCACTTCCCGGAGGTGACTATCAGAAATACTTGCCTAGGTTTAATGGATAGGGTGAAACTACAGCTGAAGAACAATAGGAATCTTTTCTTAGCTATGGTGATAACCAAAACATTGAAGCCAAGGACGTATGGATGAGAATGTTTGTGCAGAGCCTTGACGGAGATGTCAGAAAATGGTTTAGGGAGTTGCCTGCTAACTCTATCACCATCATTGAAGAGCTTCAGGACCTCTTCATGAGACAATGGGGTGACACCAAAGACCATACTTATTACATAACTGAGTTTGGAGCCCTTAGAAGAAAAAATGATGAAACTATTGCAGACTTTTAAAAGAGATTTAACAAAATGTACAGCAAAATTCCTGTAGAGATAAAGCCTTCAGAAACATCTGCAAAACTTACATATGTAAATGCTTTCGACCATGAATTTTCCTTACTACTAAGAGAAAGAAGACCTGCTTCTTTACTAAATATGCAGGATGCAGCATTGGAGGTGGAGTCTAACATATTGGCTTCCAATAGATTGAAGAAGGAAACAGCTCAGTAGATGTATGACAGGAAAGGAAAGAAAGAAGCAGTTCCAGGAGGTTCATCTTCACATTCCGCAGAAGGGAAAATTGATGAGATGGCCAAGTTAGTGAAGATTTTGACTACAAAATTAAACAAAATAGAACTAGAGAAAAATTCCAGCAATCCTGTTCAAGAAGGCGAAAGAAACCCTAACAATCAGAACCAATTCAGAAGACAATTTGCTCCTCGTTTCATACCTAGAAAACGAAGGAATACTAATATTTAGCAAGAAAGGAGAGAAACTGAGGACCAAAGAGTACCACCACCTCTTCAGAACAATGTTGTTGATGAAGAAGTGCTATTTGAATACACAGATCAGGATATGAAGCATTTTGGAGAAATATTGTCTGAGGGTTTTGTCACTAAAGAGGAGTTTTTAAACACAGAATGTTATGATGCTGATATGTTTGAAACAGAGGATGATTTGAGTCTGAAAATAACTGCTGTAACTGTTGATGTTTGTCAAAATGAACTCAAGAAGACTGCGAATCTGAGGTCAGGTCCAAAACAAGTACTACAAAGCCCAAAGAAGAAGGTAGTTATTCCTGCTAAGCATCAATTTGATCCTGTGTCAGAGAAAAAACATATTCCAGAAAAACAAAGAAAGAACATGGAGGTTGAAGAGGTAAATAAAACTGTACAAAATTTCATCCTGGAAAATGAATTAGGCAAGTTAAAGATTCCTATGCCTTTAACTGAACTAATGAAAAATCCTTCTTATAAAGAATTAGTTCTTAAAATGATTAATTCAGCAAACAAATAACCTATTTCTGATACGGTGAATTTGCAAGAAGAAAATCCTAGGATTTTCATTGGATCAGCCTTTGCTGAAAAAACTGAGAATGAAACAGGTGCTTCACCTCCATTCTATATTACTCTGACTATCCATGAACAAATGATACATAATTGTTTGTTAGATTCAGGAGCATCACACAAATTAATGCCAAAGGCTGTTATGGAGGATTTAGGTCTGAGTATAACCAAACCCTATCATGATCTGTATGCATTTGATTCATGAGCTGTGAATTGTTTAGGGGTAATAAAGGACATGGTTGTTAGTTTGGCTCAATTACCCATGAAAAGTGTAATCTTGGATGTAGTGATAGTTGATATTACACCTAAATTTGGGTTACTTCTCTCTAGATCTTGGGAAAAGAAAGTCGGTGGAACCTTACAAATGGATTTATCACATGCTACTATTCCTATGTTTGGAGGAGAAAACAGAAGGCTGTACAGAGAGCTTCAGTTTGCCTATATTGTAACAGATGACAAGAACCCTACCAACCATCCTCTGTATGCTATTGATAAGGATCTGGGTACTTGCATGTTACATTTTGGCGATGATGACAATGCTACTAGTTTGTTATAGGTCAAAAGGGAACAACCCATAAAATGTAGCAGAGAACAGGGGGATGAGCTTTGGCAATTATACTTTGATGGATCCTCTTGCAAAGAAGGTGCTGGAGCAGGGGTTATTCTTATATCTCCTGGGGGTGAAACAGTAAAGCTGATGTATAAATTAGAATTTGTTACTACAAACAATACTGCTGAATATGAAGCTTTGCTGTTAGGATTGAAGGCTACAAAAGATTTGGGCATTCAACAGATTTCTGCATTTGGCAACTTCGAATTAGTTGTTTAGCAGGTGAAGAACAACTATCAAGTGAAACAGGATTTGCTGAAAGTTTATCAAAATGAGGTATGGGACATGATTGAAAATTATTTTGTAGCCTTTAACATTACCTATATTCCAAGAGACCATAATCAGACTGTAGATTCATTGTCCTTGGCTGCTACACACTTTAGAATCCCCAAAACTACACAGTTGAGGTATCCCATTGAAGTTAGGTACATACCATCTATACCTGAAAATGTAAAGCAGTGGAGAGTGTTTGAAGATGACATTGAAATTAAAAGGTTTTTAGAGCTTACACATGAGTTTTCTAATTCCCTGATTGATCAAGAGGAAGATGAAGGGGATGGAGAGGTGGAAGAGATTGCTGAAAATGAGATAGCTGGACACAAAATCATTGAATTAAAAATTAATTTCATCCCAAAAGGTTTGGTACCTTTGGAAAGGATATTTTCTAAATATGATACACTTTTAAAACCTATTGTACAGCCCTTAGAAGAGAATGTGGTGGATTGTAACATTGGCTCTGCAGAACATCCTAGAATGGTAAAAATTTCGAAAGCACTTACAGCTGAACAAAGAAACAGGTACATAAAATTGTTAAAGGAACATGTTGATGTTTTTGCATGGTCTTATGAAGAATTGAGAACGTATGATACCAGAATTATACAACATAAAGTCCCTTTAAAACCAAATGTTAAACCTTTTCGTCAGAAATTAAGGAGGATTAATCCAGCCTTGTTTCCTGTTATTGAAAAAGAAGTGAAGAAGTTATTGGATGCCAAGATTGTAGTACCCCTCAGGTACTCTTCATGGGTGGCTAATCTAGTTGCTGTTAGGAAAAAGAATGGAGAAATCAGACTGTGTGTTGACTTCAGAAACTTGAACAGATCTTCACTAAAGGATAATTATCCTCTGCCTAAAATTGAGCAAATATTGCAGAAAGTGGTTGGGGCACAAAGGATCTCAATGGTTGATGGTTTCTCAAGGTACAATTAGATTTATATGCATCTTGATGATAAGGAGAAAACAACTTTTACCACTCCTTGGGGAACTTTCATGTATGATAAGATGCCTTTTGGTCTAATGAACGCTGGAGCCACTTTTCAGAGGGCTATGGATATAGATTTTGTTAGAGAAAAGGACAATTTTGTGGTAATTTACTTAGATGATATTACTATTTTTTCACAATCAGATGATGAACATCTAAAGCATTTGAAGCAGACTTTCTTGAAGTGTAGAAAATTTGGCTTGTCCTTGAATCCAAAGAAGTCACACTTTGCTGTACAGGAAGGAAAATTACTGGGTCATTTAATTTATGCTGATGGTATAGGGATTGACCCCGAAAGGGAGAAAGCAATATTGAAGATAAGTCTACCAAGAAGTAAAAGGGATGTCCAATCTTTCATCGGTAAAATTAATTTTCTGCATTGGTTTATACAAAACTTTGCTGAGATTATCAAGCAGATTACAGCCATGCTAAAAAAGGATGAAGAGGTCAAGTGGACCACTGAAGCAAAGAATGCATTTGAAAAAATCAAAATGGATCTCACTGAAGCCCCTGTATTAGTAAGTCCATATTTTACCAGAGAATTTCTAACATTCTCATTTGCATCGGAGGATACACTAGTAGCTGTTCTGTTGTAGAAGAATAAGGAGGGTCTGGAGAATCCTAATGCATTCTTTAGCAAAACTTTCAGATATTCTGAATTAAACTATAGTATCTTAGAAAAACAGGCCTATGCTTTAGTAAAATCTTTAAAGTTTTTCATAATCTATGTTTTGCATTCCAAATTTATTTCATATGTGCCTAATACTACTGTAAAAGATGTTTTGACATAGCCTGATAGTGAGGGGAAAAGAGGCAGGTGGATTGCTAAAATCATGGAGTATGATGTAGATATTGGACCTACCAAACTAGTCAAGGGACAAGGTTTAGCCAAGTTGTTGTCTGAATCAAATTGCCAAGATTTGGGATTGCATGTGATGGCTGAAGAGCTAGCTCAAGAAGAATATCAGGCAATGTTGGAAAAAGAAAAGATTATGGACTATTATTCAGCATCCACATGGTACGCAGAAATTATGTATTTTCTATTGTACTTGCAATGTCCTGAGCATTTAGATAGAAAAGCTTCTAGATCTTTGAAGCTAAGAACTACTAAGTATTGTTTAGTAGAAGAGCAGTTATTCTGGAAGGACCTAGGTGGTATTCTACTCAAATGCTTGGATAAATCTAAAATTGAAGGAGTGATTTCTAAATCTCATGAGGGTGCTTGTGGAAGTCATAAGTACTGGAAGGAAACCACATACAAGATTTTAAGAGATGCGTACTATTGGCCCTCTTTGTTTACAGATGTATATCAGCAGGTAAGAGCCTGTATCCCTTGTTATAAGTTTGCTGCCAAACAAAAATTGTTGTCATTGCCCCTAAAACCTATTGCAGTAAGTGCTCCTTTCCAGCAATGGGGTCTGGACTTTATAGAAGAGATAAGTCCATCTTCCTCAAGTCAACATAAGTGGATTCTAACTGCAACTGACTTCTTTACCAAATGGGTGGAAGCTATTCCTACTAGGAATGCCACAGATAAAGTGATTATGGAATTTATTGAAGAAAATATCCTCAGTAGGTTTGGGTGTCCCCAGAAAATAGTAACAGATAATGCAAAGGCTTTTAAGTCTAAGGCAATGGAAGCATTTTATGAAAACAATGGTATCTTGCTGAAACATTCAACTCCTTACTATCCCCAAGGTAATGGTTTAGCTGAGTCCTCAAATAAAAACATCATTCAGAGTATCAAAAAGTTGCTAAAGCATAATAAGAGATCATGGGATTCTATGCTGAAATATGCATTATGGGCTGATAGAATAACAGTCAAACAAGAAATTGGAACTTCTCCTTTCCAATTAGTGTATGGTACAGATGCATTTTTTCCTATTCAATTGGGCATCCCAGTGATGAAGTTTCTTCAGAATTGTCAGGAAGAACCAAATGATATGCAGAGAAGGATTTATGAGATGATAGAGTTGCAGCATAATAGGAAAAAAGTGGAAGAAAAGGCACAATTATATAGATTGAAGATTAAAAACAAATTTGACAGGAAAATCGAAGATAACACTTTCTCAATTGGTGATATGGTTCTGAGGTGGGATGCCAGGAAAGAGAAAAAAGGGAAACATGGAAAATTTGATAATCTCTAGTTTCGCCCTTTCCTAGTGTCTAAGATTTTGGAAAATAACACTTTTGTCCTCCAATCTTTGGAAGGAAAGGAATTATCAAGTCCAGTCAATGGACAATTCCTCAAGTATTTCTACAGTTTTTTAGGGGAATTTTACTTTTTCATTGTATATACCGGTGTGAGTAAAACACAACAAGGACTCCATAACCCAATGGAAATTTTGCAGACAAGTAGGTAGCAGAAAAGAATGCACTGGTCTATAGGTTCTTGAAGCCTCACAAGGAGGACTTCATCCCGCAACAGGAGCTAGATGTTAAGTCATGAATTTTTTTTCTTCAGTCTTATATTTTGTTTGTGTTTTTTAAACTTGCTAATTTGCTTACTTCTGGGAAATTTTGGTTTTGAGCTCAATTTTAAGTTTATGCCTTTAGGTCTTTATCATTTTTGTTTTTTCCAATGTTTTGAGGGGTTCTATAGAGTATATTTTGATTAATGGTTTCATGAATAGCACTAAGATCAAGGTTTAATCATATAAACCTAGTTTTAAAGTTGGATTATTGATCAAATAACAAAAATTATATTTTTAAACTTTCTTGTAGCGCAAGAGCGAAAATAATGCACTAGCGCGCTACAAGAAAGTCGCAAGTGCTCAATTGGTCATTTTTCACTCCGATTTATTCAACGATTTTGTTCCTAGGGTGACTAATCACATCAATAAGCAGGTTTGATACATGTCTGGCTAGGCTAATCATGTAAACATGTGTTTGGTCATCGTGTGAGAGAGAGATCATGACAGTTTGATGCAAATGCATGGCAAATCAAGACAGAGAGTGGAATAAGGCAATATTTTCGAGAAGAGGTTCTCAAACTGAAGATTACGAAGCTGGTGGAAAGTGGGGTGGAGACACATTGCTAAAAAATCAGAATTTGGCAGTTGAAGGAAGAATTGGTGTTTCCTAGCGTGACAGTTGGAGGTGAGATGGAGAGTTGTAGACACCTGGAGCGTTCAATTCGACATCTAGCAAGTCCAGGAATCAACTTCTAACACCCGCATTAACCTTTGAATGAGGTATCTCGTGTGACATTGGACATGACTTGTTAAAATTGGGGTTTTTTTTCTACTAAGCCTTATGATGTCAAAATGTTAGATGAAGACATGAATTTATTTATTCAAAAAACTTTCAATGGTGAGATATTAGTCCAAAAGTCTAAATGAGCATCATTTGATATTAGTAAAGTTTAGAACAACACTGCTAGAGATTTAGGGTGCTGTGTTTAACACAAATTAGTTAAACTTGGCACAAAGCATTTCCTAAATTGGTGATGGAATAGACTGTGTAAAATTGAAGACAAACAACCTATGAGAGTTCAAAGGAAAATTGACTGCCAAGACTATGAAAACTTGAAGAAAATAGGCTGTGAAGTTACTAACAGGTTCTAAAAACCACACATAAGATGAAGAGGAGTGGGAAGACTAATAGGGCCAAGCCCACCGATTTCAGTTGCATAGACAAATTTCCAGGATGTGCTAAACTATTTGAAAATGCTGGATTGTTGATATTTTTTAAAAATATCGATGGATATAATGCTAAAGACTCTCACAAGTTTTCTCAGTGTTTTGACAAAGACATTGTATCATTTGATACTTTGAAGTTCAAATTGACTCCATATCTGGTGGCTGAAGCAACAGGGTTTAAAAATGAAGCAGAACTTTGGTTTAAGAAAGTGCCCTTTACTTTCAATGCACAAAGGTATCTATTTCTTGGTATTGTTCTAGATTAGGGAAAGGGAGTGTGCATCCATAACTTTTGAGCTGAATGGGTAGAACCTATCAAGGTTCTACAAACTTACATTACATGTGAAGGAAGGTATGCCTTCGTTTTCAGGTACCATTTCAGGTTCCTTCAACACCTTAGTGGTGAATCAAAGATGAATCTGCCTTTTTTACTGCTAAAGAGCTTACAGAAGATGTCTAGAAGAATCAAAAAACACCAAGACCATACTATACAGTCCATCTTTCACCATGGACTTATTAAGCTTATTATCAACAGTGTTCTGCAGAAAGAAGGAAAGACTTGGGAATACTTTCTTTTTTGGTTAGGGTTCCAAAATAGCCAAGAAGGACAGTCTACCAGAAAGGAAACTGATAAAGGACAAACCTTGATTAGAAAACTAAGACAAAAAGTGAAGGTTGAAGATGAAGAATGTGTCAAATTAGAGGAAGTTGCAGAACCTGCAAAAGAAGATCGTGAATCTAAGCAGCATCCAGATGATAGTGAGAACAAAAATTTGCAATTTATTCACAAGGAGAATTAGCCTGTTTAGAATAAAGCACCAGTAGAAACATTCATTGATGAAAAGATTGTACTTACAGAGAAGGTTCTAGGTAATGAAGAAAACACTAAAGTCCCAAAGCAAAGTCCAGTTACAGTCTTGTCTGAAGATGAAACATACTTGTTGGAGGAGGATAAGCTTACCGTCATTGATAAAAATAGGGTTGGCATAAAAAAGGAGTTTTACAGTCAGGAGGATAGGATAGCAGTACCAAAGAGGCTAATATACATGGTTAATTTGATGGTATACCCTCTCAACCTCCTTATTTTTATCAAGTCATTTTCATTGTGAAATCCATTCATCAAAGGATTGTAAGTATGAATATTTGGTTGATCACAACCATTTTCCTTCATATGATCCACATGTTAGAATAATCAACCCATAGTTAGCTACCTTAGACATTAATTAATCCATTTTTTGTCTTATTTGCCTAGTTTCCATATTCCACCTTATGCAAGTTGTCCTCCACACATCCAAAGTGGTCAAACTTGCTAAATTTGAGTCATGGAGCACTTGGGAAACCAATTGGAATCAAATCTGCTTTATTCCTTGCCTTCCTAGTGCATGTCTACTTTTTCTGAGTTTTAAGGCAATTGGGAAAGATTGACTAGGTGAAGTTAACTTGTTTTTTGTCCTCATCATCCTCCACTCTTTTCTCCTAAGAAAAGGATGTATGAGTTTTCCTTCCATCATATATTATCTTTCCTAATTTATTTTTTGAATTCGTGAGCTCCTAGACAAATTTGGAAACTGCTTTATGCACCTATGGGGGATTTGCTTAGATTTAGTAAGCTTGCTTTTAACCAAATTTGAATGGCATCCTTATTCATTCAAATATCTCATGTAATTATTTATTTTGTCAGCCTATGACTTCACATGGTTGGATATTGTACACTTTTTCAATACAGATTAGTGTTTTGCTCCATATTCAGTCTCCTTTGTGAGTAATTTGCATGTGTAATTGGCAATTTTTCTGAGTGTAATTGTTCTAACACCTGGGTTCAATTTCCACATGGTATCAGAGCCTTTGTAGATCAATTTATTTCCTTCCAATTTGTATTGCAGGTTCGACATCATTGACTGGGGGCATTCTGCTGACTGAAGGGACAATTTCTGAGCTATGGATCAATCTCAGAAGATCATCTTGACTCAATTTAACTTATTTGAATGGAAATCAGAGATGGAGATATTTTTGAGAGATAAAGGCCTCTACAGAGTTACTATGTCAATAGAAGAAGAGCCCAATGCAGCTGTAGAGAAAATTAAATGGCACAACAAGAGGGATGAGGCCTATGGTCTCCTGTGTCTGAGCATATCCAGAGACCTCCTTTTCCATCTTGATGGATTGAAATCACCAAATGAAGTATGGGAGAATATTGTTGAGATTTTTGGCAAGACATATGAGATGAGGGGACATCAAATTGAAAATTAATTGATCTCCCTGAGTCCCAATAGCTTTGAATCCCTGCAACTCTATTTTTCCAAGTTCAAAGCCCTTGTTTTACAGCTAAAACAATGTGGGATCGAAAAGAAAGATGAGCAACTATTTTTGGCCATACTCTCAAATCTTGGCCCTGAATATTCAGTGTTTGTACCGACCTTCTATGCACAAAGTTGATATCTTGAGCCTGGAAAATGCCTAGCCTTGTAGATTTCATGGAATCTCTCACACAAGAACAAGATAAATTGGTGATGATGGGCACCATCAAACCTTCCAAAGACCAAGCTCTGGTTGCTGGAGATTCAAGGGTGGAATCATAAGGCAAGAAGAAAGCTAAGAAGCCACCTAAGCAAAATAGAGATAAGAACAAGTCTCCAGAGGAGCCTTAAGGTTCCAAGAAGAACCCCCAGAAGAAGAAGAACAAAGGAGAAATGAGCAAGTGTGCGTACTACAGTAAGGGAAATCATTCTAAAATATCTTGCATGAAGAATCAAATAGACATGCTGACCCAACTCCTGGAGAAGAATGGCATCTCCCTTCCTGACAACTCAAAGAAGAGGGAAGGAGGATCAAATTCAGAAGATAGAGAGAGAATTCATGCATTGGTTGCTGGCACATCAAGATCACCTAGTTTCATCATTGATTCTGGAGATTCAAGACACATGGTTTCGACCAAGGAGGCATTCACCTCACTTAACATGTTGAAAGGTCCACCAATAGTACTGGGAGATGACTCTCTCACTAAAAGTTTGGGCAAAGGGAGGATTGATCTTGACCATGGTAAGTTCAGCAATGTATTGTATGTTCCAGGTCTTGCCTCTAACCTCTTATTAGTGTATCAGATGAACCACACAAGGTCTCTAAATAAGTTCATATTCTCCCCTGGTGAAGTTGAGATCATAGAGATCTCAAGTGGTAAATTCATTGCAAAAGGAATTGCAAATCACACTTCGAAGGTATACATGTTCTCACACTTCCTACTCTACTCAAACCCCTCTGCTCTTCTGATTCATGCTAATGAGGCAAACAATATTTGGCATGAAATATTTGTCCACCTTAATTACAAGTATCTTTCTGATCTTAGTGAAAAATAAATGGTCATAGGGTTACCAAAGATTAAATTTTCCAGAGTCTGTCAAGGTTGCATCTTAGGAAAACACCCAGAGCATAAATTTGAGAAAGCTAGTCATGAGAGAACCTCTGCACCTCTTGAGTTGGTCCATAGTGATGTTGCTAGCTCATTTTCTCATATGTCAATGATTCAAGCCAAATATGAATTAACATTCATAGATGACTTTTCCAGGTATTGTTGGGTTTACTTCCTGAAAAACATGTCTGAAGTTTATGGCCTCTTCAAAGTCTTTAAGGCTTTGGTTGAAAACCAGTCTGAGAGGAAACTCAAGGTCCTCAGATCTGACAATGGTGGTGAGTATTTCAAGTCTAAGTTCATTCAATATTGTGCATGTGCAAGTATTTATATGCAAGATTCTATCCCTTACACACCACAGCAGAATTGTGTTGCTGAGAGGAAGAACAAATCACTGAAAGATATGGAAACCTGCATGATGGAGGCTAAGACTTTAACACCAAATTTTTGGGCCGAAACTATAAACTGTGCAGCCTATATCCAGAATATGGTGCCTCATAAACATATTTATTGGATGAATCCTTTTGAAGCATGGAATGGGCACAAGCCAGATGTGACCCATTTCAGGATTTTTGGCTCAAGGGCTTGGGCTAGAATTCCAACAGAAAAGAGGAAGGCTTTGCAGCCCCAAAGCCAAGAGTGTCTATTTGTTGGGTACTCTAAGGATTCAAAAGGGTGAAAGCTAATCAATTTGAGCACAAACAAATCCTTCATTGAAAGGAGTGTTCAGTTCCAAGAAGAGCCTTTAGCAGCAGTGGAAGTTGGAGAATCCTCTTCACCACTAGAACCATTGAATGTAAGTGAAGAGATAGTTGAACTTGATGATTCTGATATTTCTGGTAATGATGATTTAATTTCAGATCCTAACAGTCCTACAAGACCAAAATGGGCAGCAAATACCATTCATGCAGCTGGAGAACTAGCTGAAAATCCTAATGATCCTAGGAGGACTAGATCTTAGTTTGAGAGTGCTCTGTGCATGAAAGATCCTATGTTTGCATAGAAATGCTATATGATGGTTGAATAAGACCCAAATACATATGAAGATGCAGAAAATGATCCAAGATGGAAAACAGCCATGAAAGAAGAGTTCAGCTCACTCCAAAAGAACAACACTTGGGAGCTAGTTGATCTTCCCCCACAGAGGAAGCTAGTTCAATGCAAGTGGGTTTACAAAACCAAGTTATCTGCTGATGGTTCACCTTTGAAATACAAGGCCATATTTGTATCCAAGGGCTACTCATAGGTACATGGCATAGACTACAATGAGACCTTTGCACCAGTGGAAAAGATGGACTCCATTAGGCTAGCTTTAACCATTGCAGCTTCGAAGCAGGGGAAGGTACACCACATGGATGTGAAGTGTGCTTTCATGAATGGAGATCTCACTGAAGAGATTTACATGCAGCAGCCTCAAGGATATGCTACTAATACATCTCTTGTGTGCAGGCTAAAGAAGTCATTGTATGGGCTTAAGCAAGCCCCCAAGGCTTGGTATGCCAAGATTGATAGCTTTCTGCTATCATTGAATTTTGTTTGATGCATGTCAGATACAAGTGTCTATTTGAAGCTGATTCATGGTTCACTAATGGTTATTGTATTGTATGTTTATGACCTTCTCATTATAGGAATCTCAAAGGATGAAATTTCCTCCTTGAAGGATGTAATGAACCATGCCTTCACCATGACTGATTTGGGGTTATTGAGCCAATTCTTGGGGCTCGAGATTGCTCAAACCAAAGATGGAATCAAAGAATGTCAGTCCAAGTACTCCTTGGATTTTCTGAACAAATTCAACATGAAGGATTGCAAGCCAAGCAAGACTCCTTTCCTATCAGGAGTTAAGCTTGAAGAAGATGATTCTTCACCTAAGGTAAATAATACATTGTATAGGAAATTGATTGGATGTTTGTTGTATCTTACACATACTAGACTTGATCTTTCTTATGTAGTAAGTGTGGCTTCAATATACATGGATCAGCCTCATGAGATCCATTGGAAAGCAGCCAAAAGGATCCTTAACTTTTTTCGGGGAACAAAGACTCATGGGATCTTCTACAAAGCTCAATATGATCATGATTTGATTAGGTTTACTAACAGTGATTGGGCAGGTGACAACACAGATCGAATGTCCCGTGGATAGCTCTACAAGGTCCATAGCTGCGATCCTCTGCTCGTAAGGCATCTGTTGCTCAAACTGCTCAAGGAATTCCTAAATATCTGTTAGACCATGGTACGATGGAATCTCAGTGGTCTCCGCGCTAATCCATCGCAGTGATTTACTCATAAACGCACATCTACGCACTGAGATTTCGTAAAGTCTGTTCTGCCAGTTCTCTAGACCAATATCGGAATCCGATGTGCATGAGTTGTTGCATCGCCAACTAATGTTCCCTTCTGCGGTTGGATTGATGTAGTCGCTCTGGTTTGCAGTCATCTGGTAGAGACTATCCATGTTATGTGCCTCCTCCTCGGCTCGGATAGGTTCGATATATCTAGGACCTTGGTAAGGATCCAGCGGGGTGATGACCCGGATCTGTGCATCCTCAAAGGTCATTTGTCTTCTCTTTAGGTCGATGACAGCCTTGCTACCTATCGCCCAATCAATACTTAATAGTGCTGGATATGGTCGAATGTCACCAATGATTTCTATAACCTTGAAGTCCACAAAATTACGAACTTCGTCAATGTCAACTGGCACCTGCGGCAGTCGACCCAATGGTGATAGTCGCTGCTGATTAGATAGTCTCAAGTGGATAGGTGATATGGCTAACTGAGGGCTACCCATCTATTCCTATGTCTACTTAGTTAGAACATTCACCTCTGATCCCAAATCTAAGACGACTTCGTCCATTTCAAACTCTCCAATCTGTGCTGTGAGTTTCATCTCCCTTCCGGTCCTTGTATGTCCTGTAATATTATGAACAGCGCGATGTGCACTGTCCGATAGAGAAGGTTGCTGACACTGATCTATGATGCATTGTAGCTCACCAATAGCTTTTTCATTTCTCAAGAGCTTCAAACAACTGTGCATGAAGGATTGTACATTTCCTGTCGATTCATCCTCTTCGCATCTTCCCGATGTGGTAACCTGTGGTATCTATTCTGGGCTATCACCACAAGGTGCTTACTGTGGTACGCCCCTAGATGGTGGTACCTGTGATCCCAATTGTCTAGGTTCATCAAAGGAAGCCTTAGATTCATGAAATGTCTCTTTATTCTTCTGTAGGTCGAGTGCTGTTGCTTTATTAGGGGATCTACGCACCCACTCCTGACTTGTATTCTTTCCTGTCTCCTGTGATGTCCCACTGGTGGAAGCACCGCTATGAGTCACAATATTGACTCTTGGTTCTGGCTGTTCCTACTCAGCAACAATAAGATCAACGTTCTGGTGTACCGTCGGCTCAACATCTTTGATCTTAGCTATCAAGGTAGGGCACTCCTCTATGGTATGATCATAAGATTTGCAGTAATTACAAGTAGTAGTGGGGCTCTGACAGTCCCTAGCATAGTGTCCTACAACTCCATAGTTACAACAAGTGATTGGTCCACGACCACGGCCAAAACCTTCTCCTCTTGCAAATCCTCCTCCACAGCCTCGTCCTCTGAATCCTCGTCCACGGCCACCATAAGTCGGATCAGGCTGTAGTCTTGCTGCTGGACCCTGTGTTTCTGACTGGACTCTGTGTACATCATGTTTTCTATCTAACATGAGATCATAAGCTTGGCAATTCTATTCATCATTTCCGACAGAACTGCAGAAGACACAGTATAGGTTCTTAGGTGTCTGTACATACTTTTGAAGAAAAGGGCATTGGTGAGGTGGGTGTCCTTGTGTTTTGCATATTTCACACCATGGCCCTTGCGTTCATGGTAAGGGGTTAGGAGCCCCTGACGCTAGATATTCTGCAAAGACTGGACAATTATCTTTGGTATGACCCTATGCTCTACATCGTAAACACCATATGTCTTGCATAACCTCTTTTCCTTTCTTAAGTTTGTGTATCTGTAACATGAGATTGGCCAACTGGTTCTATAGAGTTGTCATGCCTGCACTGGTTTCCGCTAAAGGTGAAGCTTCTAGCTTCATCGCCATCTCCAATGCGTCATCCTGCGTCTGGAGTTTCTGCTGCATTAATGGCACTCTGATGTGAGGGAGCAGCGCTGCGATAAACCATTCCTTATGCTGCTCCGATGCAAAGTCAAAACTTACTTGGTCTATAAGGGCTTTGAATTTCTGGTCAAAGTCCCATACTGATTTCGATGGTAGCTGCTTAATATCCTTGAGCTCTGTTATGCACTGAGATTCAGACTTAGGTTTCTTGAACTCTTTAATCATGGCATTCTTGACTTGGGCAAGTGTCTTAGGTAGAGTGGTATACTTTATGTACCATGATAAAGCTCGATCTCTGAGTGTAGTGACCAACTGTACAAGTTTAAGGTAATCGTCATTGATTGTTTTAATGGTCCACATGGCTTCGCATAGGAGCCAATGCTGTTCCGGGTCCTCTGCACCTATACCCTTAAAGGTAGGTAGCTTCATATCATCTCCCATTCTATTTCTCTCGGGTGGGTTCTGATTGACTGGATTACTACCACTCAGCGGTGTAGGTGAAGATGATGTAGCGGCAGTAGGTACTGTCTTAAGCTACTGGATGGAGTACCTACGGGATTACTCTGAGTCCCAGTCTATTTCTGTGGGGTGTAGGGCTGGTAAGGGATACCCCCCTCTGGTTCTTCTGTGGTGCTAGGACTCGGTTGCCTAATATTGTCTGAACTATCTCCAAATACAGGAGAGCTGAAAGTTACTTTATATTTCTTGCCACTACGTGTGCATCCAATGTCATCAAAATCACTTTCAAACTCTTGTGACATTACTATCTTTACTTATTCATCTGAAACCATGTCCATTACTCCTTTTTCATGTAGCAACATCTTAATGGATAAGTTTAGAGACTTTAGGTACTTACCACGATATCCTTTGAAGAAGTACCGCTTAGCCTCGCTGAATCTTTTCCTCTGGTCAACTGCAAATTCTGTTACAAATCCTCCTAGCACGCTCGCAAGCCAGAAGTCTACTGCTTTCGTAATGGGATTGTCGAAGTTCTGCACAGTTTGAATCAGCTCCGGTGTCCAAACAATGTTTCTTTTCTTCTTGAATATGTTCCTATCTGTCAACTTGGATATCCAGTCAAAAATCTTGTTTCCATAGGTCGCAAAGAATATAGCGTGTATATCTGAAGTGATATGCTTTTCTAACCAGGCCTCTGTGCTCAGTTTAAGGCTCCGATTTTATTTCTGGGCAAAATCCCTTAGGTTTGAATCCAACCACTGGTGAAACTCTTCTCTGGTGGGATGCCAACAGAACATTATCGTTCATTTGTTCAAAACCAGCAATGAAACCATTTGTTGTCTGCTATGGGCAGACTCGGGTTTACTATCATCAACAAACAACACCCCTAGATCACTGGCCCTTTTGGCGATAGACCGCAAAGCGGCCTAAAGTCTCACCCGAAGTGACTCTAATGGGTTGTACAAGGACTCAAGTGTCTTGTACCGGGTTCTGTGGCAATCCCACTGGTGGCTCGCAGCTCTCCTAGCTGCGAGGTCTCTCCTCTGCGCGTCGCGTGATCTCCTGCTCATGTCGCGTGATTTCCTTAACTTGTATCTCTCCTAGCTGTAGGATATTCCTTTATACCACTGCGCAATCCTTCCCTATGGCGCACACTTTCCTCAACTTGCGATATCTCCAACCTTATCACATCGTTGTGCACCGTACGACACGCAACTTCCTACTCGCGCTAAGCCCTTAACCTACGGTATCACGCACCGCAGCTCCTCTGCCGATGCGATATCACCTTTCTGTGATATCCTACCTCCGCATTTCAGTGCACTTAGTGAGGCTCATGTCGACGTGCGAGACTTAACATACAAGGCTATTCAATACTGCAATAGAGACCGTCTTGCACAAAGCATAAACGAACCGTATATAGCATGTCAAAGACTTTAACTTATGTTTATCCTTCTATATTTTCTATGAACTGATTAACACATTCATTTATCAACTGTAAACCACAATCTTGTGCAACATCATACATAACAGTAAGAAAATACATTCACATGCATTCAACACAAAACACGCAGGTTTTACGTGGTTCACACCCAGGATGGGAGTTACGTCCACAAAATTGTGTTTCTCTATTATAGCTCAGGGGAAGGTAAAACACAGTTCTGCTGCACCACATATGCAGCTTAAGATCTCCTCTCTTAGATCTCTTTTCTCTTCTATATCAGTCTTGTACAATATACCCTTCCCTCTCTGTCGATCCCTGTGGACATTTACATACATATTCTATAAGCCGGCTAATGGTTACCGTAAGATTGCTACCGCTAGTAACAGAACCAGAGCTAGGCTTTTACAATAGTCTAATAGTCTGCAAAATACTATTAACAACTGAATGACCCAACTAACCAACTGACCAACCAACTAACCCTTTTACAATACAAAATACATTCTTATATAGGCAGCCCAAAGGTCTTGCCGTTACAACACTATGGGCCTGTCCCAACAGTAACCCAAAACCTAACTAGTGATAGTAGGCCATATCTGTACTTGAGGTAGCCACTTTCCGTCACACCACAGCTCTCTGCAGTCTTCCATGCTTCCTGGCACTGATCATGGGTACTATGCACCGCTTCGCTTTTCTATCCTTCGCCTTCAATGCTTCAGCCTCCTTGCTCCTTCTCCTTTATGAGGGTCACTGATCCCTCCTGTCTTCCACCGCTGCCTTCAATGTAGTGGGTGAGCTCTCTCTTCTCAGTCGCTCAGGTACCATTGCCTTATTGACTTTTATATCTTAAAATTCATGGTTTTTGGCTCTGCTCTCCAGCTGGAAACGTGCTACGGTATCGTAGCTCTGTCTTAACTTATTTCCACCAAAATTTATCTTTTCGCGAAAACTAGCAGCTTCTTTTGTAGCTGAGGGACCCTACTCCAACAGTCCCCTAACACTTACTTGTGGCTCGTCCTTGAGCCACCTGTAGCGGGCTTCTCCTGCTATAGCTTTTCCTTGGCTTCCTGCGAGGCCCTCTGTAACCTATCACGAAGCCCTTTGACTTCCTTCTTCATCACCTCGATACTCTCTTGTGCCGAGTCAAGCAAAGCTTGACTAATACTGGCGTCTTCTATGGTGTCAGTGTTCTCCCTGGTGGTAGTGAACTCCTTCATTTTTTGTTCAACCGTATCAACTATCTCTGTGATGAGGGTGAAGTCTGCTGCTTTAACAACCAACTGCTTCTTTTGCTACTTAGTAAACTCATCAGGTGCTACTCCCGTAGTGAGAAATTGAATAATATCGGCATAGTACTCATTTGTGATATGGATGGAAAACAGTGGTGCATCTAGCAGATTGTCATCTAGGTTACTTGGCTCTTCTCCTAAGTCTATCCGTGACAAATGATCAGGTCCTGCATTCAGTCTTCCTGGTTTCACAATGATTTCAAAATCATACTCCTGAAAGAGGAGTAACCATCTACAGATTCTCCCCCCTAACACTGGCTTATTGACCAAATACTTTAATGTAGAATGGTTAGTAAACATCTTGAATGGGGCACCCAACAGGTAGTGCCTAAACTTCTGGAGTGCATACACTATAGCTAAGCCTTCCCTTTCAGTTGTGGTGTAGTTCTTTTCTGCTATCGAGAGCTTTCTACTGGAATATGCGATGGGGTGGTCAATGTCCCCTTCTCCTGGTTGTGTTAAAACAACCCCTAATGCGATGCCAGACGCATCCACATGTATGTGAAATGGCTTAGTCCAGTTGGGAAATACTAAGATGTGTGCTGTAACCATCTTCTCTTTAATCATGTCTAGACTTTGCTGACATTCCTCGTTCCATAGGAATTTTACATCTTTCTTGAGTAATTTCTCCATTGGTGCTGTAATCTTTGCATAGCCCTTGATGAACTTTCTGTAATACCCGGTATGACCAAGTACTGTCCTCAGCTGCTTGACTGAGTTGGGTGCTGGAAGGTTTACAATGATGGCAATCTTCGTGGGATCTACCATCAAGCCTTGTCTGCAAACAATGTGACCCAACAAAATACCAAATGGTGCACAAAATATACATTTCTTCAAGTTCAGAGAAATCTGGTACTGCCTACATTTCTCTAACATCAGTATTAAGTCTCCTATATGTTTGTCAATTAGTCCGAATACAGTCCAATCATCAAAATATACTTCTAAGAATTTATGAATGTATTCTTTAAATACAGCAACTACTACTCTAGAAAATATAGCTGGTGCATTCTCAAGACTAAAGGGAATTACCATATACTGGAACGAGCCCCATTCTGTTGCAAAGGTGGTTTTGGACCGATCTTCTGGATGTATTCTGATCTGATGGTAGCCTGAAAATCCATCAGTGAAGGAGTAGACCTCCTGTCCTCCCACGTTGTCTAATACCTCATCAGTGAACGGTGTCGGAAATGGATCATGAAGCGATGCATCGTTGAGCTTGCGTAGATCGACACAGATCCTGATGTCTCCTTTTCTTTTCTTTTCTTGGACAACCATGGGGCTAACCCATTCATTTCTTCTACCGGCTCAATGATGCCTGCTGCTAGCATCTTATCGATTTCGTCCTTTACTTTTTATTTGTAGCGTGGATTCAATCTATATGGGCGCTGCTTAACTGGTCTAACATCCTCCTTCAATGGTATATTCATAACTCCCAGGTCTCCAACTATTCCCTTCATCTCTGTGAACTTGGTGGGAAATAGGTCCTGATAGTCATGTAACAAGTCAGCAATCTGTCTGGCTATTTTATCATTCCAATAGTCTCCAATAGAGGCAAAATTAGGTTCTGCATCTGTGCCAATATTGATCTTTTTAATCTTGATAGGTTTGGTGATTGCTGGAATCTCTAACTGTGGTCCCCCAACATCGCGAGTCCCTTCTGACTCTGGAATATTGGTGTTGCGAGGATCCTCATCCTCATCCTTATCTTCATTGTCTGGCCTTGCTGCGAAGTTATAACACTCAAGCGCGTCTTGCAACTGAATGGTCCACTCAGGTTGAGCCTGCACTGAGATGGTACAGTCCTCGAATATCTTGATCTTGATTATGTCTAGGGCTTGAGCAACACTTGGATGTTCTGATTCAAATGCGAAGGTCAGTAGGAAACTATCTGTCATAAGTGACCATGTGGTCATCCCCTTGCACAACTCAGTCTCTATGTACTAGTTCCTTGGAACCGTGTCCAATGTGTGAATGAATCTATGAACCCATTCATCCTCTGGAATGTCCGACCAGTTCTGTTCACATGTCTGAATGTGTGCCCTGGGGTCAGTTTCTCCTATGTACTTCTGTGGGACATACTCTTTGTTGACCAAAAATATGATGGCCATCAATATTTTAATATCATCCCATGATGCGATATTTTCTTTATGCGCGTACCACCATCTTGCAGGTGTGGCTCGTACTGCAAGGTCCATAGCTACGATCCTCTACTCGTAAGGCATCTATTGCTCAAACTGCTCAAGGAATTCTTGAATATATCTTATACCATGATACGATGGAATTTCAGTGGTCTCCGCGCCAATCCATCACAGTGATTTACTCATAAACGCACATCTGCGTGTTGAGACTTCGTAAAGTCTGTTCTGCCAGTTCTCTAGACCAATATCGGAATCCGATGCGCATGAGCTGTCGCATCTCCAACTAATGTTCCCTTTTGCGGTTGGATTGATGTAGTCGCTTTGGTTCACAGTCATCTGGTAGAGACTATCCATGTTATGTGCCTCCTCCTCGGCTCGGATAGGTTCGATATATCTAGGACCTTGGTAAGGATCTAGTGGGGTGATGAGCCGGATCTGTGCATCCTCAAAGGTCATTTGTCTTCTCTTTAGGTCGAGGACAGCATTGCTACCAATCGCCCAATCAATACTTAATAGTGCTGGATATGGTCGAATGTCACCAATGATTTCTATAACCTTGAAGTCCACAAAATTACGAACTTCGTCAATGTCAACTGGCACCTGCGGCAGTCAACCCAATGGTGATACTAGCTGCTGATTAGATAATCTCAGGTGGATAGGTGATATGGCTAACTGAGGGCTACCCATATATTCCTATGTCTACTTAGTTAGAACATTCACCTCTGATCCTAGATCTAAGACGACTTCGTCCATTTCGAACTCTCCAATCTGTGCTGTGAGTTTCATCTCCCTTCTGGTCCTTGTATGTCCTATAATATTATGAATAGCACGGTGTGCACTGTCCGATAGAGAAGTTTGCTGACACTGATCTATGATGCGTTGTAGCTCACCGATAGATTTTTAATTTCTCAAGAGCTTCAAAGAACTGCGCAGGAAGGATTGTACATTTCCTGTCGATTCATCCTCGTTGCATCTTCTCGATGTGGTAACCTGCGGTATCTGTTTTGGGCTATCGCCACAAGGTGCTTGCTCCGGTACGCCCCTAGATGGAGGTACCTACGATCCGAATTGTGTAGGTTCATCAAAGGAAGCCTTAGCTTCATGAAATGTCTCTTTATTCTTCTGTAGGTCGAGTGCTGTTACTTTACTAGGGGCTCTGCGCACCCACTCCTGACTTGTATTCTTTCCTGTCTCCTGCGATGTCCCACTGGTGGAAGCACCACTACGAGTCACAATATTGACTCTTGGTTCTATATCTACCTGCTCAGCAACAATAAGCTAGACGTTCTAGTGTACTGCCGGCTTAGCATCTTTGATATTAGCTATCAAGGTAGGGCACTCCTCTATGGTATGATCATAAGATTTGCAGTAATTACAAGTAGTAGTGGGGATTTGACAGTCCCTAGCATAGTGTCCTACAACTCCACAATTATAACAAGTGATTGGTCCGCGACCATGGCCAAAACCTTCTCCTCTTGCAAAGCCTCCTCCATGGCCTCGTCCTCTGAATCCTCCTCGACAGCCACCATAAGTCGGATCAGGATGTGGTCTTGCTGCTGGACCCTGTGTTTCTGAATGGACTCTGTATACATCATGTTTTCTATCTAACATGAGATCATAAGCTTGGAATTTCTGTTCATCATGTCCGACAGAACTGTAGAAGACACAGTATAGGTTCTTAGGTGTCTATACATACTTCTGAAGCAAAGGGCATTGCTGAGGTGGGTGTCCTTGTGTTTTGCATATTTCACACCATGGCCCTTGCATTCGTGGTAAGGGGTTAGGAGCCCCTTACGCTAGATATTCTGCAAAGACTGGACAGTTATCTTTGGTATGACCCTGTGCTCTACATCGTAAGCACCATATGTCTTGCATAACCTCTTTTACTTTCTTAAGTTCGTGTATCTGAAACGTGAGATTGGCCAACTGGTTCTGTAGAGTTGTCATGCCTGCACTGGTTTTTGCTAAAGGTGAAGCTTCTAGCTTCATCGCCATCTCCAACGCGTCATCCTGCATCTGGATTTTCTGCTGCATTAATGGCACTCTGATGTGAGGGAACAGCGTTGCGATAAACCATTCCTTATGCTGCTCCGGCGCAAAGTCAAAACTTACTTGGTCTATAAGGGATTTGAATTTCTGGTCAAAGTCCCATACTGATTCTGATGGTAGCTGCTTAATATCCTTGAGCTCTGTTATGCACTGAGATTCAGACTTAGGTTTCTTGAACTCTTTAATCATGGCATTCTCGACTTGGGCAAGTGTCTTAGGTAGAGTGGTATACTTTATGTACCATGTTAAAGCTCGATCTCTGAGTGTAGTGACCAACTGTACAAGTTTAAGGTTATCGTCATTGATTGTTTTAATGGTCCACATGGCTTCGCATAGGAACCAATGCTGTTCCGGATCCTCTGCTCCTGTACCCTTAAAGGTAGGTAGCTTCATATCATCTTCCATTCTATTTCTCTGGGGTGGGTTCTGATTGACTGGATTACTACCACTCAGCAGTGTAGGTGAAGATGATGTAGCGGTAGTAGGTATTGTCTGTGAGCTACTAGATGGAGTACCTATGGGATTACTCTGAGTCCCGGTCTGTTTCTATGGGGTGTAGGGATGGTAAGGGATACTCCCCTCTGGTTCTTCTGTCGTACTAGGACTCGGTTGCCTAATATTGTCTGAACTATCTCCAAATACAGGAGAGCCGAAAGTTACTTTATATTTCTTTCCACTACGTGTGCATCCAATGTCATCAAAATCACTTTCAAACTCTTGTGACATTACTATATTTACTTATTCATCTAAAACCATGTCCATTACTCCTTTTTCATGTAGCAGCATCTTAATGGACAAGTTTAGAGACTTTAGGTACTTACCACGATATCCTTTGAAGAAGTACCGCTCGGCCTCGCTGAAGCTTTTCCTCTGGTCAACTGCAAATTCTGTTACAAATCCTCCTAGCACGCTTGCAAGCCAGAAGTCTACTGCTCTCGTAATGGGATTATCGAGGTTCTGTACGGTCTGAATCAGCTCCGGTGTCCAGACAATGTTTCTTTTCTTCTTGAATATGTTCCTATCTGTCAACTTGGATAACCAGTCGAAAAGCTCATTTCCATAGGTCGCAAAGAATATAGCGTGTATATCTAAAGCGATATGCTTTTCTAACTAGGCCTCTGTGCTCAGTTTAACGCTCCAATTTTCTTTCTGGGAAAACTCCCTTAGGTTTGAATCCAGCCACTGGTGAAACTCTTCTCTGGTGGGATGCCAACAGAACATTAGCGCTCAATTGTTCAAAACCGGCAATGGAACCATTTGTTGGCTGCTATGGGCAGACCCGGGTTTACTATCATCAACCAACAACACCCCTACATCACTGGCCCTTTCGGCGATAGACCGAAAAGCGGCCTGAAGTCTCACCCGAAGTGACTCTAATGGGTTGGCCAAGGACTCAAGTGTCTTGGACCGGGTTCTGTGACAATCCCACTGGTGGCTCGCAGCTCTCCTAGCTGCGAGGACTCTCCTCTGTGCGTCGTACAATTTCCTCGACTCGCAGCTCTCCTAGCCATAGGATATTCCTTTATACCACTGCGCGATCCTTCCCTGTGGCGCGCACTTTCCTCGACTTGCGATATCTCCAACCTTATCGCATCGTCGCGCACCGTACAACACACAACTTCCTACTCGCGCTAATCCCTTAACCTACGGTATCGCGCACCGCAGCTCCTCTGCTGATGCGATATCATCTCTCTGTGATATCCTACCTCAGTGGTTCAGCACACTTAGCGAGGCTCATGTCGACGTGCGAGACTTAACATACAAGGCTATTCAATACTGCAATAGAGACTGTCTTGCACAAAGCTTAAATGAACCGTATACAGCATGTCAAAGACTTTAACTTATGTTTATCCTTCTATATTTTCTATGAACTGATTAACACATTCATTCATCAACTATAAACCACAATCTTATGCAAAATCATACATAACAGTAAGCAAATACAATCACATGCATTCAACACAAAACACGTAGGTTTTACGTGGTTCACCCCCAGGATGGGAGTTACGTCCACAGAACTATGTTTCTCTATTATAGCTCAGGGAAAGGTAAAACATAGTTCTGCTGCACCACATATGCAGCTTAATATCTCCTCTCTTAGATCTCTTTTCTCTTCTATATCAGTCTTGTACAATATACCCTTCCCTCTCTGTCGATCCCTATGGATCTTTACATACATATTCTATAAGCCGGCTACTGGTTACTGTAAGATTGCTACCGCTAGTAACAGAACCAGAGCTAGGATTTTACAATAGTCTAATAGTCTGCAAAATACTATTAACAACTGAATGACCCAACTAACCAACTGACCAACCAACTAACCCTTTTACAATACAAAATACATTCTTATATAGGTAGCCTGAAGGTCTTGCCGTTACAACACTGTGGGCCTATCCTGACAGTAACCCAAAACCTAACTAGTGACAGTCGGCCATATCTTTACTTGAGGTATCCACTTTCTGTCACACCACAACTCTCTGCAGTCTTCCATGCTTCCCGGCACTGATCATGGGTACTATGCACCACTTCGCTTTTCTGTCCTTCGCCTTCAATGCTTCAGCCTCGTTGCTCCTTCTCCTTTATGAGGGTCGCTGAGCCCTCCTATCTTCCGCCAATGCCTTCAATGCAGTGGGTGAGCTCTCTCTTCTCGGCTGCTCAGGTACCATTGCCTTCTTGACTTTTCTATCTTAAAATTCATGGTTTCCGGCTCTGCTCTCCAGCTGGAAACGTGCTACGGCATCGTAGCTCTGTCTTAACTTCTTTCCACCAAAGCTTATCTTTCCGCCAAAACTAGCAGCTTCTTTTGTAGCTGCAGGACCCTGCTCCAATAGGGTGTGATAGAGATCGGTGCCACGAGGTCACTTTTCAGTAGGTTCCCGCTTCCTTTGGGTATTTTTCCACCATAAAGGTTTGATCGAGGTGTTGGATTTTCACCTGATGGTTTGTTAATTGGGGAGGGTGAGTCCTAATTATGCTATTCACCCAATTGCTTTTGATACATCTTGATTGATCGGATTAACCGCAACCAAGTGCAGAGCATACACACTAGAGTCTTGTAAATTTTAATAAGTTATTAAGAGATGTGTTCTTGTTTAAAAGAAAAGCCTCCAAGAACCTCTTTCGATCCAAATGGATCTCAATCGGGGAATCAAGGGGGGGTTAATTTTAAAGCTGCTGATAAAAAAATGATAGAAAAAATAAAACAACTACATAAATATGGTTTTCTGATTAATCCTACCATGAATCTCTTTCCCCTTTCGGGTCGCTTGGGAAATCGTGGGGTAAGTATTATGATTCATTTTGAAAGTAAGATATGGAATATGGAATTAACAACAAGATCAAATATACTAACCTACAAATCATATCAATTCTAGTAAAAGGAAATAAGTAGAAAACAACGAAAATGGCACCGACGTGAATCCCCCCAGGGGGGATGGGAATGGGCTCGAAAGATCCTATTCAAAGGATGATTTTATTACAGAGGTTAAAAAATCAAAGCACTGATAAAAAATAGCTTTATTGGTCCTTATAGAGGCTGAAACCAAGATATTACAGTTTATGCAAAAAAATTACAAATTATGTGACAAAAGAGAGACCCCTGGGGGGATTTGAGCGCTCCAAAAGCCACTTTAGACAGAAGATTCCTTTATTCTCTGTTATACCTAATAAATGAAAGTGATTTAATTATAATACAAAATTCCCCAAATCACTTTAAGAGTGCCTTTGGGTCAGCCTACTTTATCTCAAAAAATTAATGAAATTAAACTAGCTAAACCGACGAAAAAGGAACCAAGGAAAGCAAGATTTCCTTGGGATATTGGATTGATGTTTGTGCATCCAATTAAAAGTACTGATTTCAGAATATTGAAATTATTGAACAGCAAATGAAACTACCTTAACAACAAGCTATGAATTTTTCAATAAACTACTTGCGAAACTAAGGCAATTTAGCTAGATCTCTTGAATTTGAACTTTATGTGCACAATGAAACTAAGATCTAGAAATTTGAAGGGATATTTCTAATTAGATCTATGTATTATTTTCTTTATGAGATAGATCATATTTAAAAAGAAACCTTAAAGTAACCAGTTTGAGGAAAGTTTAATAATTTTTAAAGGAGGAAGAGAGAGAAAGAGTGTTTGAAGCCTGGGAATGTTGGGCTTTGGATTCTACTTTGGTGGAACACCGGGGGACTATGTCATTCATAAAATACTGAATATGAGGAATATTCAAACTAGCTCAACCTCTTCTACGAGCGAGATCACCTGCAACTTGAAAACCCTTGCACAAACAGATGGTTAAAACATAGGTGCTGCTGAAAGAGATGATTGGAAAGCATGCAATTAAACTTAAAATACATACAAATCCAATAGATCTAGAACAAGCAGCAGAAAGAGCATAAATCAAACTAGAATAAACTCTTACCCTAACAGGAGGGATCTCTCTCCTTCAAGGCCAACAATTAACTAGCAAAGCCATGATAAATAAAAGCAGATTATACCTCATAAGTATTTGACAATCAACATACACACATGAAGAGAATTACATCATAGATCTTGCGTCCAAAGCTTCTTTATTCCAGAATGAAAAAACAATACAATACAAGAGCAACAGTACCTCAATCCCAGTTCTAACTAGCTTGGAAGAGGAGGCTATGCCTGGATATATACAATTTACAGGACATCTAGCCCAGGGGGGTGCAATTACTCATGGAATCAAGTGAAATCAACTGATGGAGAGTCCATCAATGCCTGATCTGTGTCTAGCTGAGCTAGATCTGAGTCTCACTAAGTGCACTTGTCAATCGGGGGGCTGATCTGACTGACACCTCAACCTGTTGACTGAAGAATCCACCAAAAATCATCCAGTTGAGCCAAAAACGTGTTGAGGAGAGAGGGAGGGTGAAATTCCTCATAAAGGATGCTCAAGATCAACTATGGATCTGATTTGATCACCTCCTTCAGTCAAGGATTTGTCAGATCCAGTCAATCTGCTTCAGATCTGACTGATTTCAATCAAATCGGCTGAAAATCCATTGATTTATGATTTTGGATTTGCTCCATTATTCATCAATTTAGTAATTAAAATAATCAATAATTGATTTTTGGGGCTTTCTGACCTGAGTGATGAAAAATCACTCAAAACTAGGAAACAGTGGGTCCATGGGTTTACATGGTGCTCTTAGCTTGAAAATGAGCACCTACATGGCTGAAACTGATTATTTGGCCCACTTTTATTACAAAATCAATTTTTCCAATTAAACTATTAAAAAATAGCCTAAGTTTTGGAAAAATTAAATTTTAATAAAAAACACTGAATAAACTGAAAAATTGAAAGATTGAAAAACACCTAGGGGGACTTAGACATGTTCATATGACTCAAAAATGATGTCTAGCATGTTTATACATTGACACATAGACTCTAATAACCTCAATAGGCCTAAATGCCAAGACGACCACCCCAACTTTGGAGGTATGGAGTGAAAAACTCAGAAATTATCAGTCGTTTCTTCAACAACCAATAATAACCAAGGGAAAAAACACCCTGGGCTGATCGGATTAATAAATAAAGTCTAAGAGACGGAGTCTTTTACAGACACTATCATGCTAGAACATTTATTACAATTCCCTCATGGGGTATGAACATTTGATATAGTACAACAAGAACTTCCCAGAAGTACTTCCAAAGGTATTTTTGAAGTCCAAACAAGTTAGCCCTGTCCGGTTCACCGGGCTCACTTAATAAAAACCACTAAGTACAACTTAGGTGGTAACATTATGGCTCCAACTGTGGGACATGTGCTCAATTTTCTCTTTAAGGCAAGGAGAGGATACGAGAACACCAGAATCTCTGGTTTATATACCCTGCAAAAACATCTCAACTTGACAAGAAAAACCTCAGCAGCACAAGTTTTATGAAAAACCAAATGAACCATTAAGCTGATTTATTTAAACAAAATAGATGTAACTAACTAAAAGAAGCAAAGTTTTATTATAGATAAAAATAGAAATGCAGAAAGTAAATTCTCTCTTTCAAAGAGCTTATTTTCCTACTCTAAACATGATATAAAAGGGTTAAGTGTAATCAGAAATCCAATGTAACCACCTAAGCATTTTATTGACATAAAAAAAAATTTCCTTGTCTTTGGTTACCAGCCAAAGTAAGGATACTTTATTTAGAAAATGCAAACCTGCGTGATGATCCAGAAGGGGCAGGATGGATGGGAAATCATAGGCATGAATAATGTAGTCAAACTTCCTCCCAAACTGGTAAGTGCCTGCGCAGGACGCTTCTATCCAAGACTAGATAGGGTTGATGTACAAATTGGAATGATGAGGCAGATTGACTACACCATCATACTGATCATCAAGGCTTACCAAATGATAATTCATTGTATAAGCCCCAAGCAGCTCCAATTCATGAGAAAACTCTATATGTGAAGATGAAAGTTAAGATTGATATTCTAATAACTGCATCACATCCATATTTCCACAAAACTGCTTCTCCATATCTTCATTACCGATACCCTTGTGCGGCTCTACATGATATGAATCTGAATGATCATATAAGAGTTTTGAATGCTGCTTTTCCATACTAGGATTTTTTAAGGTCTCCAGATTCATGCTTTCCTCTATGGAATTATAGTAGATTGGACTTCCACAAATCTCTAAATAGACACTCCCCTTGCTGGGTATAGCATGGATAGGATTCTTAAAAAGATATCCACAAAAATCCCAATAGTCATCACCATCATCTATGTTAAATGTGATGGATTCCCCATTCCTGATATCAGGTTCTGATATTGAGTTCTCTTTGTCTTCATTACTGATATTGATATATGTATCAGACTGATAATGTGCATAAAATGCATGCTCCTTTTTCATATCAAAGTTTCCCAAGGCCACATGGTCCATGCTCTCTTCTTTAGATATGTCATAGACAGAAAAATCAACAAAACCAACAAAATTTTCGTGTTCATTATTTTCCTCTTTATTCATGTCATAGACTGGATTTTCCATGAATGTCCAGGACTCCTCATCAACATCTTTGTCAGGGATAAGGGAGTCTTCGTCACTTGTATCATGCTCCAAGCTATACTTGTCCTCATTTTCATACTCATCTTCTTCAGAGAAAAGGTCACAAGGTAGTAGACCTTCCAGACTGCCATCATTGTAAGGAGAACACATAGGAGTCCCATCATGTATATTACAGTTTTCATCATAGGTTTCACTATAAGATTCTGTAATGGTTTCATCCTCAGGCTTGTACTGTTTGGATGGTGACAAAGGGTAGGCCTGGCCTACCATGTATATATGATCAGGCTCGCTTGAATTTGTTTCCTGATTACTAACCTCGGGAAGTCCATGTTCCATGACATGATTCGCAACATAACAAGTGCTTTCTGGGTGGAGTTTCTCACAAGGTCTACACCATGGAATTCTTTCATCTACCAGGTTAGTTGAGTCTAATTGGTTTGGAATCCTAGGCCCTTGCTGAGGAAACTTCCTTTGATACACTTGATTCTGTTTTGGCTGAAAATTCCTAGGTCCACTATTTCTCTCCAGTGTGACTATTTTGTTTTGGATTTTTGTCATGAATTGGTCCTGACTAGTCATCACTTTTTCCAACATGCTAGCTATCTTTTCCATGGGGTCTTTAGAGGCTCTCTTTTCTTTTCATTCAAAGGCTTTTCCCTTTTCTTCGTTGTATGAAGTGTTTCCCCTAGTGTAACCTGGAATGTTGGATTTACCTGAAGACTGCATATTCTTTTCTATTTTCTTAGCCAACTTCTGAGCAGTTTTTAGATCGGCTGGCTCTTTGTCCCTTAACTGGTACCTCAAATCACCAATGAAAGATTCGATGTAATATATGAGGATGGAGGCATCCCTTGGCTTGATTTCTCTAGGGAATTCCACAACAACACGCCTGAACTTAGTATTAAATTCATCAATGGTTTCATTCTCCATCTTCTTTATGTTATGGAGGGCGGCAAGCAGATGTCTTGGTTCTTTCTTTTCCCCCCATTTCTTCTTAAAACCCTTTAGGAAATCACTAAGAGTTTCATATGAATCATCACCAAGGTTTTCATACCACTCCACAGCATCATCCTCTAAGGATAAAGCAAATAGCTTCATTTTGATATCTTCATGGTTAGAGGCAACATCATCACAATAACTAACTAGGTGTCTTTCAAAATTTCGGAGATGAGTCTTGGCAGTGGTGGCATTATTTCCCTCGAACCTGGGGAGCTTCTTGATAGCATCTTTCGGAATGGCATGGGGAGCACCTGCTATCTGAGAAAAGTCAAGGGGTTTGAATAATTCCGTCATTTCTTGAGATTAGTGAACATGACTCTCTACAAATATGTGCTGGATATCTGAGATGGATTGGTCTCCTAAATCCTGAAGGTTTCTACGAGAAGTCTACCTATTCAATCTTTCCCTAATAAACCTTTCGGGATCGGGGAGAGGATTGAATAATTGTCAACAGTTTCTTCGGGTAGAAATTATTGAAGGGATGTTAGACAGTGGAGTCACCAGATGGATCGAGTTGTAATTTTTATGTTTTTTAAATACTAGATCAATCAATAGTTTTTTTTATCTTTTTAGTTGTTTAGAAAAAAGTTAAGCTAAGTCGTACCTGGGAATAAAAATATTTATCCCCATCAACGGTGCCAAAAAGTGTTGCCGCCTTTTCACACACCTGGATCATGTGGCAGAAATATTCAAGCCACTCGGTGTGTCCTTGGGGGCAAGTCTCGAGTCAAGGCTGTCACCTTGTTCTTGACTCCTCCGTTTAGGCTCAACTCCTAACGAAGCCAAGGGGGGTAGACCCTATTAAGTTAATAAGGATGATTTCTTAGTGTAATGATGTTATACTGAATCAGTTATTTAGGAGTTTGAATATTTTAACTATAAACAATCAAGATGACAAGATACGAAGATACACACGAAAGCACAAAGTTGATACACAATATATATATGAAGCAAAAAAAGACCAGTGCCTTAAAAATGGAGTCAAAAGAGATTAGTGTGCTTGCATGTGTTTGGAATAAATGTTTTACGATTGCATCTTGGTATGTTTTAAGTTAAAAATGTAGTATGAATTGATTAAATTAGGCTAAAGGGGGACTCCAGATATACCCGAGAGTACTTGGAGTATGTCTAAAACAAATCCTATACGGCTACCCGGAAGGAATATGTGGGCTGAAATGGATTCTCTGGGGCTGTGTTCGTAACGCACCCGTTAGGGTGTGACAGATATCGACGCCCCGAGGTCACTTTTTAGTAGGTTCCCGCTTCCTTTGGGTATTTTTCCACCGTAAAGGTTTGATCGAGGTGTTGGATTTTCCCCTGATGGTTTGTTAATTGGGGAAGGTGAGTCCTAATTATGCTATTCACCCAAGTGCTTTTGATACAGCTTGACTGATCAGATGAACCATAGCCAAGTGCAGAGCATACATACTAGAGTCTTGTAAATTTTAATAAGTTATTAAGAGATGTGTTCTTGTTTAAAAGAAAAGCCGCCAAGAACCTCTTTCGATCCAAATGGATCTCAATCGGGGAATCAAGGAGAGGTTTATTTTAAATCTGTTGATAAACAAATGATAGAAAAAATAAAACAACTACACAAATATGGTTTTCTGATTAATCCTAACATGAATCTCTTTCCCCTTTCGGGTCACTAGGGAAATCGTGGGGTAAGTATTATGATTACTTTTGAAAGTAAGATATGGAATATGGAATTAACAACAAGATCAAATATACTACCCTACAAATCAGATCAATTCTAGTAAAAGGAAATAAGCAAAAAATGACGAAAATGGCACCGACGCGAATCCCCCCAGCGGGGATGGGGAACGGGCTCGAAAGAGCCTATTCAAAGGATGATTTTATTAAAGAGGTTACAAAATCAAAGCAATGATAAAATAGATCTTTCTTGGTCCTTATACAGGATAAAACCAAGATATTACAGTTTATGCAAAAAAATTACAAATTATGTGACAAAAGAGAGACCTCTGGGGGGATTTGAGCACTCCAAAATCCACTTTGGACAGAAGCTTCCTTTCTTCTCTATCACACCTGATAAATTACAATGATTGAATTATAATAACAAATGCCCCAAATCACTTTAAGAGTGCCTTTGGGTCAGCCTACTTTATCTCAAAAAATTAATGAAATTAAACTAGCTAAACCGACAAAAAAGGAACCAAGGAAAGCAAGATTTCCTTGGGATCTTGGCTTGCTGTTTGTGCAGCCAATTAAAAGCACTGATTGTACAATATTGAAATTATTGAACAGCAAATGAAACTACCTTAACAGCAAGCTATGAATTTTTCAATAAACTACTTGCGAAACTAAGGCAATTTAGCTAGATCTCTTGAATTTGAATTTTATGTGCACAATGAAACTAATATCTAGAAATTTGAAGGGATATTGCTAATTAGATCTATGTATGATTTTATTTATGAGATAGATCAGATTTAAAAAGAAACCTTAAAGTAACCAGTTTGAGGAAAGTTTAATAATTTTTAAAGGAGGAAGAGAGAGAAAGAGTGTTTGAAGCCTGGGAATGTGGGGCTTTGGATTTTGATTTGGTGGAACAGCGAGGGACTATGTCATTCATAAGATACTGAATATGAGGAATATTCAAACCAGCTCAACCTCTTCTACCAGCGAGATCACCTGCGACTTGAAAACCCTTGCACAAACAGATGGTTAAAACATAGGTGCTGCCGAAAGAGATGATTGGAAAGCATGCAATTAAAATTAAAATACATACAAATCCAATAGATCTAGAACAAGCAGTAGTAAGAGAATAAATCAAACTAGAAAAAAATCTTACCCTAACAAGAGCGATCTCTCTCCTTCAAGGCCAACAATTAACCAGCAATGCAATGATAAACAAAAGCATATTATACCTCATAAGCATTTGACAATCAACATCCACACATGAAGAGAATTACACCATAGATCTTGTGTCCAAAGCTTCTTTATACAAGAATGAAAAAATGATACATTACAAGAGCAACAACACCTCAATCCCAGTTCTAACTAGCTTGGAAGAGGAGGCTGTGCCTGGATATATACAATTTACAGGCCATCTAGCCCAGGGGGGCGCAATTACTCATGGAATCAAGTGAAATCAACTGATATGGAGTCCATCAATGCCTGATCTGTGTCTAGCTGAGCTAGATCTGAGTCTCACTGAGTGCACTTGTCAATCAGGGGGCTGATTTGACTGACACCTCAACCTGTTGACTAAAGAATCCACCAAAAATCATCTAGTTGAGCCAAAAACATGTTGAGGAGAGAGGGAGGGTGAAATTCCTCATAAAGGATGCTCAAGATCAACTCTGGATCTGATTTGATCACCTCCTTCAGTCAAGGATTTGTCAGATCCAGTCAATCTGCTTCAGATCTAACTGATTTCAATCAAATCGGCTGAGAATCCATTGATTTATGATTTTGGATTTGCTCCATTATTCATCAATTTATTAATTAAAATAATCAATAATTGATTTTTGGGGCTTTCTGACCTGAGTGATGGAAAATCACTCAAAACTAGGAGACATTGGGTCCATGGGTTTACATGGTGCTCTTAGCTTGAAAATGAGCACCTACATGACTGAAACTGATTATTTGGCCCACTTTATTACAAAATCAATTTTTCCAATTAAACTATTAAAGAGATGTGTTCTTGTTTAAAAGAAAAGCCTCCAAGAACCTCTTTCGATCCAAATGGATCTCAATTGAATCAAGGAGGGGTTAATTTTAAAGCTGCTGATAAACAAATGACAGAAAAAGTAAAACAACTACACAAATATGGTTTTCTGATTAATCCTACCACGAATCTCTTTCCCCTTTCGGGTCACTCGGGAAATCGTGGGGTAAGTATTATGATTACTTTTGAAAGTAAGATATGGAGTATGGAATTAAAAACAAGATCAAATATACTACCCTGCAAATCAGATCAATTCTAGTAAAAGGAAATAAGCAAAAAACGACGAAAATGGCACCGATGTGAATCCCCCTGGGGGGGATGGGGAATGGGCTCGAAAGAGCCTATTCAAAGGATGATTTTATTACAGAGGTTACAAAATCAAAGCACTGATAAAACAGATCTTTCTTGCTCCTTATATAGGCTGAAACCAAGATATTACAGTTTATGCAAAAAAATTACAAATTATGTGACAAAAGAGAGACCCCTGGGGGGATTTGAGCACTCCAAAAGCCACTTTGGACAGAAGATTCCTTTCTTCTCTGTCAGACCTGATAAATTAAATCGATTGATTTATAATAACAAATGCCCCAAATCACTTTAAGAGTGCCTTTGGTTCAGCCTACTTTATCTCAAAAAATTAATGAAATTAAACTAGCTAAACTGACAAAAAAGGAACCAAGGAAAGCAAGCTTTCCTTGGGATATTGGCTTGCTGTTTGTGCAGCCAATTAAAAGCACTGATTGCAGAATATTGAAATTATTGAACATCAAATGAAACTACCTTAACAGCAAGCTATGAATTTTTCAATAAACTACTTGTGAAACTAAAGAAATTTAGCTAGATATCTTGAATTTGAACTTTATGTGCACAATGAAACTAATATCTAGAAATTTGAAGGGATATTGATAATTAGATATATGTATGCTTTTCTTTATGAGATAGAACATATTTGAAAAGAAACCTTAAAGTAACCAGCTTGAGGAAAGTTTAATAATTTTTAAAGGAGGAAGAGAGAGAAAGAGTATTTGAAGCCTGGGAATGTTGGGCTTTGGATTCTACTTTGGTGGAATACCGAGGGACTATGTCATTCATAAGATACAGAAGATGAGAAATATTCAAACCATCTCAACCTCTTCTACCAGCGAGAACACCTGCAACTTGAAAACCCTTGCACAAACAGATGGTTAAAACATAGGTGCTGCCGAAAGAGATGATTGGAAAGCATGCAATTAAACTTAAAATACATACAAATCCAATAGATCTGGAACAATCAGCAGTAAGAGCATAAATCAAACCAGAATAAACTCTTACCCTAATAGGAGGGATCTCTCTCCTTCAAGACCAACAATTAACCAGCAAAGCAATGATAAACAAAAGCAGGTTATACCTCATAATCATTTGACAATCAACATCCACACATGAAGAGAATTACACCATAGATATTGCGTCCAAAGTTTATTTATTCCAGAATGAAAAAAACAATACAGTACAAGAGCAATAGAACCTCAATCCCAGTTCTAACTAGCTTGGAAGAGGAGTCTGTTCCTGGATATATACAATTTACAGGCCATCTAGCCCAGCGGGGCGCAATTACTCATGGAATCAAGTGAAATCAACTGATGGAGAGCCCATCAATGCCTGATCTGTGTCTAGCTGAGCTAGATCTAAGTCTCGCTAAGTGCACCTGTCAATCGGGGGGCTGATCTGACTGACACCTCAACCTGTTGACTGAAGAATCCACCAAAAATCATCCAGTTGAGCCAAAAACATGTTGAGGAGAGAGGGAGGGTTAAATTCCTCATAAAGGATGCTCAAGATCAACTCTGGATCTGATTTGATCACCTCCTTCAATCAAGGATTTGTCAGATCCAGTCAATCTGCTTCGGATCTGACTGATTTCAATCAAATCGGCTGAGAATCCATTGATTTATGATTTTGGATTTGCTCCATTATTCATCAATTTATTAATTAAAATAATCAATAATTGATTTTTGGGGCTTTCTGACCTGAGTGATGGAAAATCACTCAAAACTAGGAACCAGTGGGTCCATGGGTTTACATGGTGCTCTTAGCTTGAAAATGAGCACCTACATGACTGAAATTGATTATTTGGCCCAATTTTATGAAAAAACCAATTTTCCCAATTAAACTATTAAAAAATAGCCTAAGTTTTGGAAAAATTAAATTTTAATAAAAAACACTGAAAAAACTAAAAAATTGAAAAATTGAAAAACACCTAGGGGGACTTAGACATGTTCATATGACTCAAAAATGATGTCTAGCATGTTTATACATTGACACATAGACTCTAATAACCTCAATATGCCTAAATTCCAAGACGACCACCCCAACTTTGGAGGTATGGAGTGAAAAACTCAGAAATTATCAGTCATTTGTTCAACAACCAATAATAACCAAGGGAAAAAACACCCTGGGCTGATCGGATTGACAAATAAAGTGTAAGAGACCGAGTCTTTTATAGACACTATCATGCTAGAACATTTATTACAATTCCCTCATGGGGTATAAACATTTGATATAGTACAACAAGAACTTCCCAGAAGTACTTCCAAAGGTCTTTTTGAAGTCCGAACAAGTTATCCCTGTCCGGTTCACCGGGCTCACTTGATAAAAGCCACTAAGTACAACTTAGGTGGTAACATTCTGGCTCCAACTATGGGATGTGTGCTCAATTTGGTATTTAAGGCAAGGAGAGGATACGAGAACACTAGAATCTCTGGTTTATATACCCTGCAAAAACATCTCAACTTGACAAGAAAAACCTCAGTAGCACAAGTTTTATGAAAAACCAAATGTACCATTGAGCTGATTTATTTAAACAAAATAGATGTAACTAACTAAAAGAAGCAAAGTTTTATTATAGATAAAAATAGAAATGCAGAAAGTAAATGCTCTCTTTCAAAGAGCTTATTTTCCTACTCTAAGCATGATATAAAAAGGGTTAAGTGTAATCAGAAATCCAATGTAACCACCTAAGCATTTTATTGACATAAAAAAAAATTTCCTTGTCTTTGGTTACCAGCCAAAGTATTATTCAGAAAATGCAAACCTGCGTGATGATCCAGAAGGGGCAGGATGGATCGGAAATCATAGGCATGAATAATGTAGTCAAACTTCCTCCCAAACTGGTAAGTGCTTGCATAGGTTGCTTCTATCCAATACTGGACAGGGTTGATGTACAAATTGGAATGATGAGGCAGATTGACTACACCATCATATTGATCATCAAGGCTTACCGGATGATAATTCGCTATATAAGCCCCAAGCAGCTCCAAGTCATGAGAAAACTCTATATGTGAAGATGAAAGTTGAGATTGATATTCTAATAACTGCATCACATCCATCTTTTCACAAAACTGCTTCTCCATATCTTCATTACTGATACCCTTGTGCGGCTTTGCATGATATGAATCTGAATGATCATATAAGAGTTTTGAATGCTGCTTTTCCATACTAGGATTTTCAAAGGTCTCTAGATTCATGCTTCCCTCTATGGAATTATAGTAGATTGGAATTCCACAAATCTCTAAATAGACACTCCCCTCGCTGGGTATAGCATAGATAGGATTCTTAAAAAGATATCCACAAAAATCCCAATAGTCATCACCATCATCTATGTTAAATGTGATGGATTCCCCATTGTTGATATCAGGTTCCGATATTGAGTTCTCTTTGTCTTCATTACTGATATTGATATATGTATCAGACTCATAATGTGCATAAAATGCATGCTCCTTTTTCATATCAAAGTTTCCCAAGGCCACATGGTCCATGCTCTCTTCTTTAGATATGTCATAGACAAAAAAATCAACAAAACCATCAAAATTTTGCTGTTCATTATTTTCCTCTTTATTCATGTCATAGACTGGATTTTCCATGAATGTCCAGGACTCCTCATCAACATCTTTGTCGGGGATAAGGGAGTCTTCGTCGCTTGTATCATGCTCCAAGCTATACTTGTCCCCATTTTCATACTCATCTTCTTCAGAGAAAAGGTCACAAGGTAGTAGACCTTCCAGACTGTCATCATTATAAGGAGAACACATAGGAGTCCCATCATGTATATTACAGTTTTCATCATAAGTTTCACTATAAGATTTTGCAATGGTTTCATCCTCAGGCTTGTACTGTTTGGATGGTGACAAAGGGTAGGCCTAGCCTACTATGTATATATGATCAGGCTCACTTGAATTTGTTTCCTGATTACTAACCTCGGGAAGTCCATGTTCCATGACATGATTCGCAACATAACAAGTGCTTTCTGGGTGGAATTGCTCACGAGGTCTACACCATGTAATTCTTTCATCTACCAAGTTAGTTGAGTCTAACTGGTTTGGAATCCTAGGCCCTTCCTGAGGAAACTTCCTTTGATACACTTGATTCTGTTTTGGCTGAAAATTCTTAGGTCCACTATTTCTCTCCAGTGTGACTATTTTGTTTTGGATTTTTGTCATGAATTGGTCCTGACTAGTCATCAATTTTTCCAACATGCTAGCAATATTTTCCATGGGGTCTTTAGAGGCTCGCTTTTCTTTTGATTCAAAGGATTTTCCCTTTTCTTCGTTGTATGAAGTGTTTCCCCTAGTGTAACCTAGAATGTTGGATTTACCTGAAGACTGCATATTCTTTTCTATTTTCTCAGCCAACTCCTGAGCATTTTTTAGATCGGCTGGGTCTTTGTCCCTTAACTGGTACCTCAAATCACCAGTGAAAGCTTCGATGCAATATATGAGGATGGAGGCATCCCTTGGATTGATTTCTCTAGGGAAGTCTGCAACAACACGCCTGAACTTAGTATTAAATTCATCAATGGTTTCATTCTCCATCTTCTTTATGTTATGGATGGCGGCAAGAAGATGTCTTGGTTCTTTCTTTCCCCCCCATTTCTTCTTAAAACCCTCTAGGAAATCACTAAGAGTTTTATACGAATCATCACCAAGGTTTTCATAGCACTCCGCAGCATCATCCTCTAAGGATAAAGCAAAGAGCTTCATTTTGATATCTTCATGGTTGGAGTCAAAAGATATCAGTGTGCTTGCATGTGTTTGGAATAAATGTTTTGTGATTGCATCTTGGTATGTTTTAAGTTAAAAATGTAGTATGAATTGATTAAATTAGGCTAAAGGGGGACTCCAGATATACCCGAGAGTACTTGGAGTATGTCCAAAACAAAGCCTATACGGCTACCCACAAGGAATATGTGGGCTGAAAAGGAGTCTCTGGGGCTGTGTTCATAACGCACCCCTTAGGGTGTGACAGATATCGGCGCCCCGAGGTCACTTTTTAGTAGGTTCCCGCTTCCTTTGGGTATTTTTCCACCGTAAAGGTTTGATCGAGGTGTTGGATTTTCCCCTGATGGTTTGTTAATTGGGGAAGGTGAGTCCTAATTATGCTATTCACCCAAGTTCTTTTGATACAGCTTGACTGATCAGATGAACCACAGCCAAGTGCAGAGCATACACACTAGAGTCTTGTAAATTTTAATAAGTTATTAAGAGATGTGTTCTTGTTTAAAAGAAAAGCCTCCAAGAACCTCTTTCGATCCAAATGGATCTCAATCGGGGAATCGAGGAGAGGTTTATTTTAAATCTGTTGATAAACAAATGATAGAAAAAATAAAACAACTACACAAATATGGTTTTCTGATTAATCCTAACACGAATCTCTTTCCCCTTTCGGGTCACCGGGGAAATCGTGGGGTAAGTATTATGATTACTTTTGAAAGTAAGATATGGAATATGGAATTAACAACAAGATCAAATATACTACCCTACAAATCAGATCAATTCTAGTAAAAGGAAATAAGCAAAAAATGACGAAAATGGCACCGACGCGAATCCCCCCAGCGGGGATGGGGAACGGGCTCGAAAGAGCCTATTCAAAGGATGATTTTATTAGATAGGTTAAAAAATCAAAGCACTGATAAAAAAGAGCTTTCTTGGTCCTTATATAGGCTGAAACCAAGATATTATATTTTATGCAAAAAAATTACAAATTATGTGACAAAAGAGAGACCCCTGGGGGGATTTGAGCGGTCCAAAAGCAACTTTGGACAGCAGATTACTTTATTCTCTGTCATACCTGCTAAATGACAGTGATTGAATTATAATAACAAATTCCCCAAATCACTTTAAGAGTGCCTTTGCGTCAGCCTACTTTATCTCAAAAAATTAATGAAATTAAACTAGCTAAACTGACGAAAAAGGAACCAAGGAAAGAAGGATTTCCTTGGGATCTTGGCTTGATTTTTGTGTAGCCAATTAAAAGAACTGATTGTAGAATATTTAAATTATTGAGCAACAAATCAAACTACCTTAACAGCAAGCTATGAATTTTTCAATAAACTGCTTGCGAAACTAAGGCAATTTAGCTAGATCTCTTGAATTTGAACTTTATGTGCACAATGAAACTAATATCTAGAAATTTGAAGGGATATTTCTAATTAGATCTATGTATTATTTTATTTATGAGATAGATCATATTTATAAAGAAACCTTAAAGTAACCAGTTTGAGGAAAGTTTAATAATTTTTAAAGGAGGAAGAGAGAGAAAGAGTATTTGAAGCCTGGGAATCTTGGGCTTTGGATTCTGCTTTGGTGGAACATAGAGGGACTATGTCATTCATAAGATAATGAATATGAGGAAGATTCAAACCAGCTCAACCTCTTCTACCAGCGAGATCACCTGCAACTTGAAAACCCTTGCACAAACAGATGGTTAAAACATAGGTGCTGCCGAAAGAGATGATTGGAAAGCATGCAATTAAACTTAAAATACATACAAATCCAATAGATCTAGAACAAGCAGCAGTAAGAGCATAAATCAAACTAGAATAAACTCTTACGCTAATAGGAGGGATCTCTCTCCTTCAAGACCAACAATTAACTAGCAAAGCAATGATAAACAAAAGCAGATTATACCTCATAAGCATTTGACAATCAACATCCACACATGAAGAGAATTACACCATAGATATTGTGTCCAAACCTTCTTTATTCTAGAATGAAAAAACAATACAGTACAAGAGCAACAACACCTCAATCCTAGTTCTAACTAGCTTGGAAGAGGAGGCTGTGCCTGGATATATACAATTTACAGGCCATCTAGCCTAGCGGGGTGCAGTTACTCATGGAATAAAGTGAAATCAACTGATGGAGAGTCCATCAATGCATGATATGTGTCTAGCTGAGCTAGATCTGAGTCTCACTGAGTGCACCTGTCAATCGGGGGGCTGATCTGACTGACACCTCAACCTGTTGACTAGAGAATCCACCAAAAATCATCCAGTTGAGCCAAAAACATGTTGAGGAAAGAGGGAGAGTGAAATTTCTCATAAAGGATGCTCAAGATCAACTCTGGATTTGATTTGATCACCTCCTTCAGTCAAGGATTTGTCAGATCCAGTCAGTTTGCTTCAGATCTGACTGATTTCAATCAAATCGGTTGAGAATCCATTGATTTATGGATTTGGATTTGCTCCATTATTCATCAATTTATTAATTAAAATAATCAATAATTGATTTTTGGGGCTTTCTGACCTGAGTGATGGAAAATCACTCAAAACTAGGAAACAGTGGGTCCATGGGTTTACATGGTGCTCTTAGCTTGAAAATGAGCACCTACATGACTGAAACTGATTATTTGGCCCACTTTTATTACAAAATCAATTTTTCCAATTAAACTATTAAAAAATAGCCTAAGTTCTCGAAAAATTAAATTTTAATAAAAAACACTGAAAAAACTAAAAAATTGAAAAATTGAAAAACACCTAGGGGGACTTAGACATGTTCATATGACTCAAAAATGATGTCTAGCATGTTTATACGTTGACACATAGATAACCTCAATAGGCCTAAATGCCAAGACGACCACCCCAACTTTGGAGGTATGGAGTGAAAAACTCAGAAATTATCAGTTGTTTGTTCAACAACCAATAATAACAAAGGGAAAAAACAACCTGGGCTGATCAGATTGACAAATAAAGTCTAAGAGACTGAGTCTTTTATAGACACTATCATGCTAGAACATTTATTACAATTCCCTCATGGGGTATGAACATTTGATATAGTACAACAAGAACTTCCAAGAAGTACTTCCAAAGGTCTTTTTGAAGTCTGAACAAGTTAGCCCTATCCGGTTCACTGGGATCACTTGATAAAAACCACTAAGTACAACTTAGGTGGTAATAGAGACAGAGAACCAAACACATTGAGATCCATATGCACTACATCAGACAGCTTGTGCATGATGGCACCATTCACCTACTCTTCTGTTCATCTTCAGAACAAGTAGCAAATATCTTCACCAAAGTTTTTTGTGACACGAAATTCAGCAATCTCAAATCACTATTGGGGATTGCTGATCATGCTGTGAAGCATGAGTGATGACAAGATTTCAAATTTTGTTTTACTGTCCATGTTTAAGGGAGGATTTTTCCCACTGGGTTTTTGCCTCTTTCCTTGGTTAAATGGACATGTAGTATGTAAAGGGTGACTAAGCCTTGTTTCTAGGCCCTATATTTTTCTGATATTTTACTCATAAGTTAGGCTTAAGGGGGGGTGTTAGAATAATCAACCCATAGTTAGCTACCTTAGACATTAATTAATCCAATTTTTGTCTTATTTGGCTAGTTTCCATGTTCCACCTTATGCAAGTTGTCCTCCACACATCCAAAGTGGTCAAACTTGATAAATTTGAGTCATGGAGCACTTGGGAAACCACTTGGAATCAAATCTGATTTATTCTTGGCCTTCCTAGTGCATGTCTACTTTTTTTGCTTTATTTCCTACCTTTTCTAAGTTTTAAGGCAATTGGGAAAGTTTGACTAGGTGAAGTTAACTTGTTTTTTGTCCTCATAATCCTCTACTCTTTTCTCCTAAGAAAAGCATGTATGAGTTGTCCTCCCATCATATATTAGCTTGCCTAATTTATTTTTCCAACTCGTGAGCTCCTAGACAGATTTGGAAACTGCTTTATGCACCTATGGGGGATTTTCTTAGATTTAGTAAGCCTGCTTTTGACCAAATTCGAATGGCATCCTTATGCATTTGAATATCTCATGTAATTATTTATTGTGGTATCCTATGACTTCATAGGGTTAGCTATTGTACACTTATTCAATACAGATTAGTGTTCTGCTCCATATTCAGTCTCCTTTGTGAGTAATTTGCATGTGTAATTGACAATTTTTGTGAGTGTAATTGTTCTAACACCTAGGTTCAATTTCCACACCACTAGTGTTATACCCGAATCCTATCACCAACATGTGATGATATCTTTAACACCTATGTTTTCCCTAAATCCCAAACTTGGGGTGGAAACATGCTCTGGATGTCAATTCTACATAAAAAACCCTAGCACCGCTTTTTCCCTTTAGTTGATGAGCAGTACCTTGTTCAACACTGCCTGAGTCCTATTATAGAGAATCGGTGCCACCATGTATGTGCTTTTCTCTTGAAGCAGTTCCTACCCTTCACCGCTCTGTCATAAAGGAACATAAGTGGTACCCTTGGTAAAATTGGAAAAAAAAGGGTTCTCGAGGTTTCTAGAACATGAGCCTCGTGTCCTCCCTTATCCCTAGCAATATGGGTTGGTTGGAGTTGAGATCCCTCTTGGTAGGATATTATGGCCACCCCACCCAAAATTCTCTCAACTATCCCTATCCATTGAGCCCTATAAATACAAGCTCATGTCCCATAGTTGAGGGAGAGAACTAAATGGTAATGTTGTGCTGTTGAATTGACTATCTATCCCAATCCATTGGAGAGAACAAGAGAGCAAGTTGGAGCCATCGAGGATGAGGTGTTTGTCTTATGGAGGATTTTGTCAACACTAAGGCATTAGTTGTAAGCTTCTTCATTGGTTTCTTAATGCAAAGCTAATTTCTGTCCCACATATCTATTGTACTGATCTCGCATGTATATGTTACTGGATTCCGTAGTCACTAGTATGGATGTGTAAATAATGTTCTGGTATCTTTTATGTTCTTTTTTGTTTGATATGTTCTGCAGGTACACAGGTTCACCATCAAAGCATTAGTCCAGGTGTCTACAATAGTCAGGGAAGGTTTTCATCCTTTGTCGTTCACCTATTTGTTCTGGATCTGAACCATTCAGACCAAAGGAACAACTTATGTCCATAGAAGGTCCAATTCCTGACAACAACTAGTGCAAGATAAATGATGAATTTGCCTCCTTTGCAATCTCCATTATTCAAGGTAGTATATGTTACTTCATTTGGTGTCAATGATTTTCAATTAGGGATGATGGTTAAGGGAATACTTAAGGATATATTAGATGAAAGTTTGGATCTATATAGATGTATTTTTTTCTGATCTAGCTACAAGATTGTCATGGTTCACTAATTCATATAACAAGTGTTGTAGGAATTAGAAAGGTGTCCTTTCCACCATTAACACTTACAATACTAGGTACATACCTATAATTTGTTTGATAATTATAAAGAGATGGAGGGTTGACATTGTAAGTTAAAAATTATACTTGTAAGGTGATGGGGGTCACATCACATTCATATGGTCCATTAAGGAAGTTATCATATTTTCATTAGGAGAATAGTTTCAATGGAAAAATACTGGTCTTAAAAACATAGATTAATGGTTCAAATTACTTTTATCTTTATAATAATTGCATATGGTAGGAAGAGGTTCTAATGATAAAAATTCTTAATATTTAAAAGGTTTATGTAGGTTCTTGTAGGTTTTATCTAGGTAGGGACTTAACCAATGTATTAATGAATTGTCAAACTTATGGAGAGCATATAGATTAAATGTAACACCGTATATCTCTTCTCATTATTGTAATATCCCAGGTTACCTAATTGATATGTCCATTAAGATAGTAGATTTGTAAGGCATACCACCAGTGAAATTTTAGCTCATGTGATCTCCATGAGAAGAGAGATCATAAATCCAACCAAGAAGAAACAAGAAATAATTGTTTGAATGCATATGATATATCTCTTAGTAAGGAAATAAACAATAATGATTCATATCATGATTCCAGTAGTTACAAATAGAAGATAAACAAGAAAATATCTTGTGTAGAATCATAAGAGAGTCTATCGAAATAGACTAATTTAGTACAATTATTTTAACTTTATAGTATCCTTAATTATTAGAATGATTATATAGGTTCTTGTAGGTTTTCTCCAGGTAGCACCTTAACCAATGTACTGAATTGCCAAACTTATAGGGAGCATATAGATTATATGTAACATCATATATCTCTTCTCATTATTCTAATATCCCTAGGTATAAATGCAGCATATACCTACTAGAAATAATAATATGTTTGGATGTAACCTCAACATACAAGCTAAGATGAAAATGAAATCCCTGATGTGGTAAGCTAAAACTGATTACTAGTGCACTTGAATCCATTGAAACAAACTCATTGTCCCCATACTTCTAAAAATAAAACTCACATTCAATGCCTTAGAAGCCATTCTTATTACATTATTGATGTTCATGTCATCCACCACAATAGGATAAAATTTCATTTCCTTTTGATGAATTTCTTTGGTTCTCTCCTTCCTTCCTTTGGTCCACCTACATGACTCACAGTACTAGGGTTCTTTCCCTTTTCATTGAAAACCTTCAGAGAAAACTCGAGTGTTTTTTCTTTCTATACAAAAAAAAATGAAATTAAATTTACCAAAAAACAAAATGGAACCCCTACCATAACTTTTCAGATTTTAGCTCTCACAAATAGTTTTGCCAGGAAAGGGTGATGTTTTCCTTTTGCACATGCCAGTGTTTACTTGATTTCATTATGGTATTCAACACCACAAAAGATGAAGCTAAGCTATTGGGATATATGGAGGTGAACTGCATGTGGTGTAACTTAAGTTTCACTGCATTATTGTTTTGCATTCTGTGCTCTACATTATTGCAGGTATTTTATCAATGCTTTTGTGAAAACAACAAACACTGAAAACATTATGTGGTTTATTTATTGACAGAAATCAAAATAGTGGTTCCTCTACTACAAAATTTTGAGTGTAATACAAAATCTATGCTGCATTTTGTACAAAATTTTATCATATGCTTAGTAAGTGTAATACGCATTCTTTGGTTTCTTTATTCACAGAAATCAAAATAGTGGTTCCTGTGCTACAAAATTTTAAAAAATTTTGTAAATTTTTTTGTTTCCTCTAGGGCTGACCATAGATTGTGGTGGCTCTTACTAGCTAATTCATGGACTGTTTGACATTCATTTAGCTGGGTTGTGATTGTTTTGTGACCACTAGAGTTGGATCTGACTTTCCCACTGCTACAAGACCGTTACTGTGTTCATCTTTGGGGATGCCTGTGTAAACCTTGTCTTTCTTGCAGCCTCTAAGGCTGAGGGGTCTTCACTCTTAGAGAATGAGATATCTTGTTGGTTACTGTACATTTCTAACCTAAACCTACAACACTCTAATCCTCTCTCTCTCAAGTTATGACATTTGTTTCTTTTAGCAGACAGCCCTTACATATAGTTTTCCCTTTCACTTTTACAACTTTTTAGATAGTTTAATCTTTTAAACAATTTTTCGTTAGCAATTGAGTGATGATAGACTTAATTTTTTTGTTTATGCAAGCTTTGTACAAGTGGAGACATGGAGGTAAGTCATTGTTTGTGATTGAAGTATACCATTATTTTTATTTAGTTTAATTTAATTTTTTTAACAGAAATGAGTAGGTTTTATATTAATAAAACTGTTCCTGAGCCACCCAAAAGGCTACATTTGTGAGCTCTTCCAAAAAGCAAAATTCCCCATCACAATGATTGGGAATACTAATTTTATTTGACTTAAATTGTTAGAAAATATTACTTTGTACTTTAATATCAATATAATAGGCTATGGCTAATCAATACTCTAATCATTTTAAAAAAAGTAGGCAAGGCAGGTTATGACACGAAATTAAAAAATTATGATTATGAAATTTTCAAAAAGAATGCATCAAAATGATCAAATGGGAAAGAAAGGGGCATGCATCTCACATGGTAAATATTTAGAAATAGAACAATGTATTTCCTTATGTAGTTATGTAATGCTTATTTTTATTGTATGATGATTCTAGCCATATGTTTAATAGCATGCTTGGCTACAGTTACAAAGAAGAGGAAAATACAAACAATAGCAAAGAATATTACACCTTCTATGCCTTTGAATGAGTCTACTAGTCCTAAAAAATAATCAAATGACAAAGATACATTTTCCTCCTTTCAGGAGGATCAGGAGCAACATGAACAAGGTAATCCCTTGGAAAAAGACAACTTTATAGAACATGAAAATTTTTAGCTCAGCACAAGGAAACTTGAATGCATCACAAAAATAATTTACAAATGAATCCCTGACCAACCCCACAATAGCACTACTAAATCAATAGATGAATCATAAGAATTCAATGATTTTTATTAGTACAAAATAAAAAACCTTTGAGTATACTCACCAACAATATATCAACAACAAAGCCAGTGTACCAACTCATAAGCTTGGAATTCATCCCCACATGGGAGAGCATCATATACAAATTCACTTTCAATCTCTATAAACCAACTATGAAGCAATATTACAAAGGATACCTTCATGGATATAATATGTACTCTAGAGGATAAGCCAAATAGGTTTTAGGGGCTTTATAGTGATTGATCGGGGGTTTTGATAACTTCATCTTCTGGCAAGTGTATGATTCAGTAGCATATTCTATATAGATACTTTGGATTTTAATGTCAATAGCCTAGAGTTGCTTAAGGAACTCCATTAAGGTTTTATACATGATGTAATTGGAAGTTCCAATGATCACTTTTGATCATCTTTAACATTAATATTATTTATTTTCCACATTGTAAAAAGAATAACAAAATGACCAAAATTTAATATTTAAAGGAATAAGCTTGCACCAAGAAACAAACTCATATGCAATAAATAACAATAATAGTAAGATGATTTCTTAACTCGATTGAGGCCATGATAATTTTATGTATTTTATGAAAAATCTTTGTTTCATATGATATAGTGACATTGACGTCATAACCCAATATATCTGAATTTGTGAAAAAGAAACAATATACGTGAAATCAATTAAAAAAAATTCATTTGCGTGCATTCCTCAATATGCGTTCCTAAGATTGCAATCCTAGGCATGCATTCCTCAATGTGCATTACTAAGCTTGCATTCCTCAACATGCATTCCTCGGTGTGTATTCCTGAGCGTGCATATCAAACCAACCACGACCAGACTTGAAATTGGGTCGTCGCCTACTATGGAAACATATGAAACAGGGGCATATTGCACCATGGAAACAAACAAAGGGGCCTTCTCTACCACGATATCAAGATATGCACGGGGTTCCCAGGTTGAACGGTTCATGGTGAAAACATTCCAAGAGAATGCTAATGAATGGAGTGATACAAGCATATGGCCAATTGGTATGTTAAATATCCTTTTAAGTGCAGGAGTGGATAGGTTAATTTTTGGACATTTTAATTTCCAAAATAATGAGATAGATGATTCCATATATAGTTATGATCATGGGGCTATGGAATTGCATATTGTTTGGAAGAGGGTTCATCTAGATCCCTATTTGATTTCCATAGAAACCAAAATTCCATGAAGAAAGGGGACAATGTTAAACTTATGGAAAAACCACAAGCTAGAAAAGATTCAGATGGCCAGTCAAATTTGTGGGAAACGGGTTGTTGTTCCTAGGAATGGTGTAAAAAATGGAATATGTTCCTCAAGGAATATATAAAACCCTGATTTATATTATCCTTAGGACCATTATGAATCACCAAAAATGGCATGATATTTTGGGTGATTGCATGAAGCTATCCATACACTAGGTTGAACACATGGTCATAGATTTCCCTCATCTATTGGCTAGGAAATTGCAATATGCATTCCAAGATAGTAAAATGAAGACGTTCAAGTTCAGTTACCCCAGCACACTACAAAAGAATATTGATTTATGTCGACCCAATGCTGTAGGCTCAAATTATATTAGAACATACATTAGGAAGCCTAAAGAACAAAAAAAAAAGAGGAATTACTTCCACTGTCTTTAAAGAACAATGTATAAGGAGTTTCTACTGTCACTACATCAACAATACATGGACAACCTTTCGAGGGAAATATATAATCTGTGGCAAACAACATGCCTTCACTTTCCCTTAAATAATATGTTACTATCACAAATTTGGATGGAATGCATGAAAATGAAAATGCATATCAATGGGAGGAATTTGTGAGCAATGATATGGACCCTTCATCGATTAGTAATGAATAGATAATTCATGCCAAATATTCTTTCGATGGTAGATTTGTTTTTTATTTATTTGATAAAAGGGTGCATTTGAAAGAAAAATCTACCTTGTGGGAGGATTCCTTCATAGCTAACAATGAATTATGCAGAACTAGGGATGTCTGAATTCTTGATTTGGTACATCGTGTTATAGGTTTACAGAAACAAATTGTTGAAACTGAAAAAAATAATTGGCCAAAAGGAAAAACTTATTACGGATCAATGTTCTGCATTTAGCGTGGTTCTAGAAGGATCAATTTCTGACCTTGGCACACTAAAAGACATGTTTCAAGATGAAAAGAAAAAAGATAAGGAAACTATAGGGAGACTTTAAAATGAGCTGAAAAATAGGCCCAAAGTTTTGACCATGCCACCACTAAAGACTGTATTTGGTAAGGAAGCAGAACTTCAACAAGAATTGAAGCAAAAATAAAAATTTATTGAAGGTTTGAAGGTTGAGTTTGAAAATAAAATGAGAGAAATGATCATTAAACAACAAAATGGGAGTGTAGAATATGAAAAAATATTGGAAAAATTGAATAAAACAATTAAAAAAATTGAGTTGCTAAAAACAAAGAGAATTGAAAGTATTTCAACAAATCTTGAGGCTAAAAGAGTTGGAACAGGAAAATAATCAATAGTCAAGGGTAAATAGATCTGCACACTAGAAGAATCAACAGTCAAGGGTAAATGGATCTTCACACAAAAACAATCAACAGTCAAGGGTAAAAAGGTCATCACACCAAAAGAATCCAAAATAAAGGGTAAAAAGGTCAACACATGAAAAGAATTTGGCAGTACAAAACTTGGTGATGTAACTATGGAAATCTTACTTTAGTTTCAAAATTCCTTGCAACAACAAAAGAATACCTTGAATGGATATTCTTCAACAATCCATGTTGTAGAGTTTACATTTGGCTCATTAGATCCAACATTGAAGAAGAATATATATGAGAAGGAGTTCGGAATTAGAGACATTCACCAAAAACTATTGGATAAGGGAAAAGTACTTCATTTGGGATTGTTATATTTTTATCATTCAATATAGGATTATGATCTTAGGATATTTAACTAAGAGAATAACATCCATAGAAATAAACATAAGAGACAAGAGACACAACTAATTTTCCTCGGGGAAACCTTAAAGGAGAAAACCCCGCAACTTCCTGAGAGATAGAATCAGCACCAAAAGCAAAACCCAAAAACATAAAGATGATCTCCCGATAGCAGTAGTCTCTCTCTTGTCCCAACAACTTCTCTTTCACTCATGTGCCCCAATGAGTGAGTGTGTGTGTGATAAATAGAGAGGCTCACTCTCTATTTATATTCTTTCATTCACTTGAAACCCACTCCAACATGTCGGTCTCACTTAATAATTAATTGCTAGAGCTAGCATCTCTAGGAGTGTCTAATAACTTTAGTGCCCCACAACTTGTGGGGAATTTTCCTCCTTCGACCAACAAGGAGGGTTATCCTTAACACAACGGTGGGGACTATTGCCCCCACGTACGATGACTCACCTAGGGTCGACTTCTCTAGGATAGTCTAATAACCCTAGGGCCCCACACCTACTGGGACTTTAACCATTGACCAATAGGAGGGTTACCTACAATGACTTGACATGACTTGTTTACATTATTGAATCTCCCGATAGGAACATTGAGGAATGACATGACTCAAATACATTACAGACACTTCTCTGAATAAACATCGGGGTACAATACATAAGATATACAAGTGAATACATTCTAAAGTTACAATTACATCAACACTCCCTCTTAACTAGGAAGGTATTCTCTCGACAAAATTTATCAGCACAAGTCTTCTTCTTTGTATCATTTGGATCATCATTGAGTTCTCGTCATCTTCATCTTCAAGTTATCTTTATCTGGATCTGGATCATCTCTCGATCTGCATCATCATCGCTGGATCTAGATCATCTATTAGAGGAAATTTGAGGTCTAAATAGGCATCCTAAGGAAAATAATAAAATAATAGTTAAAATAGTAAAATAATAGTTATTAATTTTGGAGGAATAATGAAAAAACTACTTTTTGTGTTCGTATTTTTGACATATCTCCCTGTGTTTTTAGTCAAATTCTGAGTGGGAGATCTCATTGGATGAAGAATTTAATTCTATATCCAACAAGTACTCACACTGCATACTTTTGACAGACCCCGCTACCCCAAAAACAAGAAATACCTAAAAACAATGTGATGCTGACATCATCATCACATGTTTTCAGGTATTTCTTATTTTTGGGGTAGCAAGGTCCATCAAAAGTATGCAGTGTGTGTACTTGTTGAATGCGGAATTAAATTCTGCATCGAATGAGCTCTCCTGCTTGAAATTTGAGTAAAAGAATAGGGATATATGTTGAAAATATGAACAAACAAAATCGTTTTCTTTTATGACAAATATGTCAATTCAACCATTATGGTTGACTCATTTTATTGAAATTCTATTGGTTCTTGAATTCCAACTCAGAAAATTTATTGTTGGCGCATTTTCTTATAAGGACCATTTTAGACCCCAAATTTCCTCTAATGACTTGATTTGGATCATCATCACTAGATATGGATCATCACTCAATCTGGATCATCATCACTGGATCTAGATCATCACTGGATCTGGATCATCATCAATGGATCTGGATCATCACTCAATCTAGATCATCATCACTAGATTTGGATCATCACTCGATCTGGATCATCATCACTAGATCTGGATCATCACTTGATCTGGATCATCATCACTAGATCATCATGGGTGATATCTCATGATTCTTCTCCTCAGATGAAGTTCTATAGAGCTATCCCTTTTACATGTTGGGTGTAGGCCTAGCCTCCATGTAGGTCTTCTTTAGTGCTTATATTTGACGCTAAGTCCGAATGGCCCGTCCAACACTTACATCTAACCTTGACTCGTCAGAAAGGTACCCCCAACACTCACATCTAACCATGAGAGGATCTTAATCCCCTCACCATGTTAGAATGGACTAGCCCTTACATCTAACCATGGAAATAACTTCATCCTCTCACCATGTCAGAATGGCCCAGCCCTTACATCTAACCTTGAATCGTCAGAATGGCCCAGCCCTTCCATCTGACTTTGACTCATCAAAATGGCCCAGCCCTTACATCTGACCTTGACTCGTCAAAATGGCCCAGCCCTTACGTCTGACCTTGACTTGTCAGAATGTCCCAGTCCTTACATCTGACCTTGACTCGTCAAAATGGCCCAGCACTCATATCTGATAATGTGAGAACACATCCCATAGTTATATCAAAATGGCCCTTAGTCCTAGACTAAGCCTTCTTGGTAACTGACCAAGTGCCTTCATTCTCCCAGAGAATGGTATTAGCCCATATATCTGATCAAGTGGGAACCAATCCCTCAATCAAATCAAAATGGCCATGCACCCACATCTGATCATGTAAGAATACATCTCACAGTCATATAAAAAAGGCCCTTGATCCTAAACCAAGTATTCTTGGTAACTAACTAGGCACCTCCATTCAAAGAATGGAAACAACCCTTATATCTGATCATGTAGGAACCAATCCTATAGTCATATCAGAATGGTTTAGCACTCATATCTAACATGGAAGGAACCAATACTCTCACCATGACAGAATGGCTTAGCCCTTACATCTGACCATGGAAGGAACCAATCCTCTCACCATGTCAGAATCGCTCACGAACTCGTCACTTCCCCTTGGAAGGAACCTCGATCTGGAGAACACCAAGCTTCTCCCTTAAGTACTCAAAATTCACTCTGGATAATGGCTTTGTCAACACATCAGCTATTTCTTCATCCATTGCAACATACTAGAGCTTCACTACTCCCTCTGCACCATATCCTTGATATAGTGATACTTGATCTTGATATGCTTCGACTTGTCATGGAACACCAAGTTCTCCGACAACTTCAAAAAACTTTGGTTGTCACAATATATACAAGTAGCATCTAACTAGAGATCAAATAAATTAGACAGTAGCTTCCTTATCCATACTACCTCACAACTAGATGAAGAAGCCACAACATATTCTGTTTCAGTTGTACTCAGTGCCACACATGATTGCTTCTTGCTAAACCAAGATATCACACCTAATCCCATACTGAAGCAACATTGTGAAGTGATCTTCCTATCGATGGCACTTCCTGCCCAATCTAAATCAACATAAGCTTCCAGGTTAATCTTTTTATTCACCTCATACTTGAGCCCATAATCAACTATACCCTTCAGGTACCTCACTGCATGCTTTGTAACCATCAAGTGAACAACAAAGCAAATATCCTGTCTCATATTCATTAGGGACATCAACAACCCCATCGTCTGATGATACATTGTAGCATCAACTATATCTGATGAAGAATCACTCAATAGATTCATGTTTGATTCCATAGGTGTCATCATGGCCTTATAGTCCATCATCTTGAACCTCTTCAGGATCTCTACTACATATTTCCCTTGTTCAAGGAATATTGCATCTGCATTCTTCCACACCTCCATGCCTAGAAAATAGTGCATCGACACATAACAAGAGCATCACTGATCTTCCACCTTCAACCTTGAAGAAAAGGTTGGAGTCATCAGTAATCTATCCATCCTATCGTACCATGTTGAACCTCAGGATCTTGTGCAGTCACTCCCTCTAAAGCATCATACTCCCTTTGTCTTCTGTACTCTATGCACTGAAACATTTTGTACTGGAGTGACAAGTAACTTCCTCTGCTACTAATATTCTATGTATCCATCTAGGGTCACTGGATACCAAGATCCTCTATCATTGAAAGTGTTCTTCTCGCACCCATCTGTGAACTTGTCATCCTTTATCAACCTCATAGCAAAGGTTCAGATATTCATCAAGCTCCTCGTGTATGTGTTATCCCATGGGTGTCATTCGAGCTCGTACAAGGCCTTCTTTCATTTGCACACATGATTCTTCCTATCATGTGACTTCACTTCCAATGGCTGCAAATGTCTCTGCATAGTTTATGCCTTCTTTTTGTGAGAAGCCTCGTGCTACGAATCTTGCCTTGTATCCCACGATGTTTCCATCTACTGCATGATGGAACTATGAACTTCCCTTCACGTATCGATACTGCATCCTAAACATCATTCTTCTTGAAATGGTCTTCCCTTTCTAGTTGTTTACCTCTTCATAGCTTGAAGGTTTTACATCAATGATGTCCTTGCATTCATCATATTATTCTTCATCTTGAACTATCGTCACTTGTTCTTCGGAACAAGTCTTATCCTTCTTTGCCTGTAGGTGATTATGTATGCGATCTTTCCTACAAGTTAAATGCATTAGTTGTATGGTTAGAAACATTTCATAAGTATTATTCATAATGGAAAACTCTTATGCATAAATATATTATCATGCAACGATTTTAGCCAATACAACACTCATCCATTTCTCACAAATTTTTTTCTAGATGCCTTCCATCTCCACCAGGGCAACATTGAGATTGTGCACTAATCCAATATGTCAACAAAGAGGCTTCATTCTAGATAAGCAGTAATGGATATTTCTATAGCACCATCAGCTACTTACCCATCACATGAATATTAGTAGTATACTGTCATTAATACAAACATTATATCATGCATAATACATTAACTGAATATAAACAAATGCATAACAAAAAAAATCATGAAATGACAATTGAATACTTATATTTATTTATTTTGTGGGTAGACTCCTTCTTGAGCCTTCAGCTTTATCATCTTCCTCATTCATAATAGCATCGTTTCTTATCCAAATGCTAAGATGGATAAGAGGTTCTTCAAGATTTGAGTCCTGCGTACTCTGCATTTCTTGAGGGATCTTCTTTGGATGGTCAGAGCTTGATCTTTAGTTTCTCCCATCTTATTTTCTCTTATTATGAGTCGAGATTCTTCTTCTTCCGAGAGTATGCTGAAAGTAATCACTTCCTTCTGGGACACATTTCTCACATGAATGAATCCCATGATCCTGGAAGGCCATTCAAGGTGGCTATCACCACTTCGGAATTCTCCACTTCTTCTTCTACTGCTTCAAGTTGTTCTTTGATTTAAGAGACCTTTGTAGGGTATGACTCCATGGTATCTGCATTTTGGATCTTCAAATTCTTCAATTGTTTTCTCGAAGTCATATTTCAATTTATGTTCTTCCCTTAAAATAGATTGATCAAGGAATCAAACATCTCTTCAGGTGGCTTTAGGAAAGACAATTGTGGTATAAGGTGATCTTTGATTGAATCAGCAATGATATTCTTGGCCTTGACCAAGTTCTTCTAGTGTAAGGATTCTAGCCTCATCTCCCTCTGGAACTGGAACCTCTCTACTCATGTAGGTGTCCAATTCATTTTCTTCAAAGAGATCATATACTTCCATGCTTGGAATTTGTAAACTTCACCAAGATTATCATCAAGCTGATGTGATAGATCACTTTGAAATGAGAACCTCAAATGAAAATAGCGAAAGATTAGATCTTATCGATTTGAGGTGTCCATCCTGGTTCCGGAGCTCGCTGATCTAGGGTTTGTCAGAGAAAACCTAATTTTCAAAACTTGGAATATTTCAAATATGATTGGATAGAAGGATATATCTCTTCAATTTGAGCTGTCCAATGTACTCCTTTTCTGAAAACAGTGGAGGGAAGCTCCCAGAACAGGAAGCCCTAGTTTTCCAATTTCTTCTACAGAAATGCATGTTACTATTTCTATGGTATCTCTATAATTACTATTCCTCCATATCTAAAACTTCGTACTGAGGTAGCCTCACATGTCCCTATTCTAACACTATATGTTTCATAAGATTTGGTTTCATCAATCGGGACTTATTCTCATTTTCCCAAGGTGACCTGTTACAGGACTGTTCAGAACAACAAAGTTGTATAGACTACCATGTGTTATTGTTTCATCTTCTACGTTGGAAACATGGACCGTAGAAATTAAGGTCTGTTCCCTTTTCAAAACATCTTCATAAATTTCATTTGGACCTTTGTAGCCCAATATTTAGCAATTCTCCTCAGGTTTCTTGTTTAGGGATGAATCCTTGAAGAGGCTGGAATCCTAACTTGGAGGGATCATATAACCTAGAATATAGCGAATTTGAGGTTGAATTTTGGAAACTATGTAAATCCATATTTTATCTTAGGCTTGTGAAATTCTTCGCTTCTAAGAATTCTCCAATCCCAAGATATAGTGAATCTACCAAAACTTATAAGTTTTAGTATTTTAGGGTGTTTCTAGCTCGGGGTCAAACTAGGGTTTGAATTTCCTGGAGTTATACCCAACCAAAAATATTGACCCAGGTTTCTAATATTTGATTTTGATGAGGAGAGAAATCCTAAGACAGGCTCACCCAAAAATTCTTCTTCTCTAAGAAGCCTTAATTTATCACACCAAAAACTGAAAATGCTCGGAATCGAATTCTGCTTCGACAAAAGGATGCGCCCTTCAATGGAGAGTCAGCCTAGCATACTTTTGTTTATGGATTGTGGAGAGATACCTAAAAAGTAAGAATCCATAGCTTCTGTAGCTTCACAATGTCTTCTTCTCATGTTAGCTCTGATACCATGTTAGATTTTTATCATTCAAGCTAGCATTATGATCTTAGGATCTTTAATTAAGAGAATGACATGCACAACAATAAACACAAGAGACAAGAGACACAAAGATTTTTCCTTGAGGATTCCATAAAGCAAAAAACCCCGCAACTTCCTTAGAGATAGAATCAGCACCAACAGCAAAATCCGAAAACATAAAGATGATCTCCCGATAGCAATAGTCTCTCTCTTGTCCCAGCAACTTCTCTTTCACTCATGCGCCCCAATGAGTGATTGTGTGTGTGATAAATAGTGAGGCTCACTCTCTTCTTATATTCTTTCGTTCACTTGAAACCCACTCCAACATGTCAGCCTCACTTAACAATTACTTACTAGGGCTGACATCTCTAGGAGTGGCTAATAACCCTAGTGCCCCATAACTTGTGGGGACTTTGCCTCCTCCGACCAATAAGGAGGGTTATCCTTAATAGAGCGGTGGGGACTATTACCCTGACTTACAATGAATCACCTAGGGTTGAGTTCTCTAGGATATTCTAATAACCCTAGGGCCCCACAACTACAGAGACTTTAACCCTTGACCAATAGGAGGGTTACCCACAATGACTTGACATGACTTGTTTACCTTATTGAATCTCCTGATAGGAACATCGGGGCATGACATGAGTCAAATACATTATAGAAACTTCCTGGAATAAACATCAGGGTACAATACATAATATATACAAGTGAATACATTCCAAAGTTACAATTACATCAACAAGGATGTGATAGTGAGATCGAATATTTGAAATCCCAAATTAAATATTTTCAGGAGAAAACTGTGGCAAAAGGAATTTTGTATACTCCATCTGATACATATTTGAGGGAACAAGAACTCGAGAAGGAGGTACAATAGGTCAATAGAAAATTAAGTGCAGTTCAATCAAAGATGAAGTGGATGAAGGATGATCTTAAAAGAAATGAAGATGAGCACTCAAAGTAGAAAAATAAAAATGTACATATGTTGAAGAAATCCCTAGAAGAAAAAGATAGATTCCATAAATAAGTGATAAATCTTGCAAAAAAAGTGAAGATAAAGAAAAAAAATTAAAACATATGGTTGATGAAGCTTCTGTAGAAATGGAGGGTTATGGAAAATGTAAGAGAAGCTATAGATAATTTTCTTATTCTAAAAAGGAGGAATTGCAAAAACCTCCCAAGAAGGCTAGAGTTCTAGAATAATATGGTGTACATTTGATGTCTATGTGCATACTAATATTGTCGTAATATAAATTGTCAGTATTTCTCGACAATGAATATATTTTGATATAGTTAATGTGTTTCTAATGTGTAATACAAGTGTAATGTGTAATGCATATGTGGATTTTTCCTATATCTACAAGAGTTTAATGTGCAACAAATACTGAGAAGTGTGTATGAAACTACAAATGATGAAATATATTCTTCATTATATATTCTCCAAATGAATTGAAATATGAAATATTCTTGAAATATATTCGACAAATGAATTGACAAATCATCATCTCCAGTGAAAAACATCAAAAATTCCCTTCAAAATGGGATTAAAACTAGCCCTTGAAATTTGATCACTGGAGGTTATGAAAAATTAACACTTGGTCTACTTGACACTAAAATATCAGGTAAAATATTGGAAATATTAAAATGATAAAAGGGGAGGAATGATAATAAAAAAGACTCTCCGTTTTTATTCATTGAATTTGACAAATAAATCAGGCATGTGCATGCATTTTACTGAAGGATGGAAATTTTGGATAGCTTCACTCAAATGTAGGCCTATCCTGCATTACAAAGACACATTCATTGATTCAAACCACAAATTTCCTATTAATGCATTAAAAACATAAATAAGATTTCAAATTTTTAATTTTAGACATAAAAACATATGCTCTACAAGGAAACTCCAAATTTATATGATTTAAGCATTGTAAAAAATAGGGTTGAGTCCCTCGAGGAAATTCACACATTGGCTTGTGTTTCATGTTATATTGAATAAATTGCACTATAACATAGACATACCAACCTTTTCTACAAACTCTTGTACTCATTTCTATAAATTGTATGATCTATAGTAAAATCCAAGACATCCAAAACAACGATTGATAGTATTTTCCAATTTTTCATGGCCATAACTAAAAATGCATACCAATTCCAATCGAAGTACACTCTAGGCATGAAATTTGGAAGTTTACATCCAAAAACCTAATTAGACTAGTATAGTTTTTATTTAATACATAACAAATTCTATTGTAAAATAAGAATGCATCCAACATTTGAAATGAGAACTAAACAATTGTAAATGTTGGTTTCTTGTTTACGAGAATCATAATTTCTATAGTAAATCTTGTGTTTATAGAGTTTTGGCATGACAAGGAAAACTTAGAAAATAAGTTGAATTGGATAGTTGTTTGGAAACCAATATCATGGATCTGAAAGTTTGTATCATCTATATATTTTTTATTATAATATAAATCATCATCGTTCCTTACAAAAATAAATAAATTGGAACATAGAAGATATAATACATTCTAAGGAAAAAACATAGATAATGCAAAAATATAACCAGATTGATACTCAAGAAAGTTTTAAAAGGGGCCAAAGAGCATTTTTTATTATATTATGCTTTCATTACAGAGCATAGGGATAGTTTACAGTTGAATCAGTAACATCAAACAAATCCTTCAATAATAATTGTCCCTACTACCTATTACATTCTATTTATAGACCTCAAGGGTTGGATTGACCATGTTACAAGTGGATTTCATTAGAATGAAACTAAAATGTTGATTCACCCTCAATCCAAGCCATCCTTGGTTGTACTTCCCTAGATTCAAACAAAGATACCAACTACTATGGAAGAAGGCTAACATGACAGTGTAACATAGGGGGGAAAACATGACTAAAGTGGATATGTTTCAACAGTAGCAGTAGAAAGTGATTGGAAGAGGAAGTTTCATTCTAGTTATATGGATGGGCTATGTGAGTAGAGAATAATTATAAAAGTGATACATATTTCATGAGAGGTCTCACAAAAAAAGGGAAATTCCAATGAAATAAGAAAATGATAAGGAAGAGAGAAATGATGAGACAAAAATGGCTAAAAAAAAAATGACATGCAATACCCATATGGTATGGAGAAATTAATATCTAGAATTGAAGAAATCTATCCTGATATGCCACCGATAGGGAATGCTTGTCTTGTTGAAGAGGGACAAGGTGTTGACTCGGTGCAGGAAAGACTTCACCGAGTGATGGGAAAGGACTTCCAAACGAACATAAAAATGATAATATGGAATGGAACTTTCAGGAACCGAGATGAGACTATCTCCAATTCTACGCATTTCACTCATACTATCAGTGAACTCAAATTTGCGCACATCTATGGCCATATTATACAAAAATTAATTAACATAGAGAATGGTGTCAATACATAGCCTATTGGTAACACTAACCCCTATTTATCAATGTTCCATAAGAAGAAGCATGATTAGTAATTGACTGTAGTTGCTAGGAAGGAATCCATCAGCTCAGGCCAAATATGGATATGTGTACTATATTGTCCCTTCAAATAATTGAAATGTGGGAAAAAAGGTTAATCATGAGGAAATGTTGAGTTCACGTATGGGTGATGAAATCATTCTCAATGGAATCCGAATCCAAATCGATTTATCTTCATCGAATCATAGAATTTGATGGTATGTAGAACATTTTTTCCTTGTTAAGTGACATATTTGACACTCAGTTGAATATTCAGAATGTGACACGTATGGAAAAGCGAAAACAACCATTTTCAGTTTTATAAGATTAAGTGACATATTTGACACTCAATTAGTTCAACACATGTTTTGACAGGTTGAGGTATGGGAAAATGAAAAACCACCATTTAGAATTTTACAAAATTAGATGACTAGAAAAACTGTAAACTGTATATCAGGGTTGAGTCCCTCAAGGAAATGCACACATTGTCCTAGAAAAAAAAATTCAATATTAGGGCTAGAAGTTAAAAAAAATTATAAAGGAGAAGGTATCAAGTAAAAAATTGGAAATATTAAAATGCTAAAGGACGAATAATAATAATAAATTTTATCCTATTTTATTCTTTCAATTTGACAAATAAATCAGGCATGTGCATGCATTTTACTAAAGCAATTCAATTTTGGATTGATTTACTCAAATGCACACTCATCATGCATTACAAAGCGAAATTCATTGATTCAAACCACACAGTGTCTATTTAGGCATAAAAAACCTAAATAAGCTTTCAATGTTTAAATTTTAGACATAAAAACTTATGCTTTGCAAGGAAACTCCAAATTTATGTATTTTCCACATGGTAAAAAGCATGGTTGAGTGCCTCAAGGAAATGCACACATTTTCCTGCATTTCATGTTATATTGAATAAATTGCACTAGAACATAGGCATACCAACCTTTTATACAAACTCTTGTACTTAGTTCTGTAAATAGTATCATCTACAGTAAAGTCCAAGTCATCCAAAATAAGAATTGATATTAATATGCCAAAAGTGCCTCTCACCCATATTTGCATTGCTCCGAAAAAATGCTTGCCAAGGAGAGAGAAATAAGCTCCAGAAGATGAAAGTGGTCTTGATGGATTCACCTTTTTGGCCTCTACCTATTGGGTATCTCACTTTCCAAGTTTTAAGAAAATATGAAATCACGTTGGTGATGTAGGGTTTGAAGAGAACTGGTCAAGTGTTAAACAAAGAGTTTGAGAGACCATTTGAAAATTCCCACAAGGGGTGTTCCTTTGATGATAAAATTCATCAGATGATATGGCCATGTTCATTGTTGAAATGGATATATAGCCATGATCTTGGTTTTTCTTATGGTGATCAGATAAGGAAAATACAAACCTCCCAAAATAGAAAGAAAATGTTATTTTTCATAGAAAAGACAAAGGAAAAATGGCCAAGTGTTGTAAAGGGGCTAAGAGATTCCCGCATTAAGGTCGATTCCTGCACTAAGGATGATTCCCACATGGCATGTCATGGCATATATGATGATGTGTCATGAAGTTTAAATAATTGTTTCATTATGACATCATTATGGAGAAATATGACAAATTAGTGAAAATCAGGTAATTGGATAAGTATGGGAAAATTGGTCCAAGTAGCCTTAAGAGGATGCCTTCCACAAATTGTGTGTTGAATAAAATTCCCGTAGCACATGGGGATATTGTAGGCTGATGTTTTGTCTACTCAAACATGGTCTCAGTTTGTCTGGAGAGAGCCCAAAGAATAATTTATGGACCTGCCAAAACTGTGGTTTATGGAAATTAGACCAAGCCTAGGAGAAGATAAAAACTTGTCCAAGTATGGAATTATTGGTAAAATATTCCTAACTATCCTTATGGAAATTCCCACCAGAACTCATAGGGTGATGATAAAAATATTCTATGAGTGTGGATCTCTAGAGTGTTTTAATTGCGCATCCAAGCATATCATTACCCTGACCAAAAAGTCTTTCAGTAAGAAGATATCAATCTACCAAAAGTGCCTCTCAACAATATTTGCACTGCTCTAGAAAAATCCCTCCTGAGAAGAGAGAAAGAAGCTCCAAAAGATGAAATTGGTCTTGCTGTATTCACCTTCTTAGCCTCTACCCATTGGGTATCTCACTTGCCAAATTTGAAGAAAAAATGAATTGCCTTGGTGACCTAGGGTTTGAATATAACTGGTTAAGTGTTAGACAAAGAGTTTGAGATACAATTTGGAAATGCCCACAAGGGGGTGTTCCTTTGATGATTAAATTCATTAGATGATATGGTATTTTTAATTGTTGAAATGGCTATCTATCCATGCTCTTGGTTTTCCTTATGGTGAATAGATAAGGAAAATATCAACCCACTGCAATAGAAGAAAAATGTTATTTTGCATACCAAAGACAAAAAAAATGGCTAAGCTTTGTAAAGGGGTTAAGTGATGCCCACATTAAGGTTGATTCCTGCACTAAGGATGATTCCTACATGAGATAATCATGGCATATATGATGGTGTGGAATGAAGTGGAAACCATTGTTGCATTATGACATCATTCTGGAGAAATACGATAAATTAGTGAAAATCAAGAAATTGGCTAAGTATGGGAAAATTGGTCGAAGGATCCTTAAGAGGATGCCCTCCAAAAATTGTGTGTTGAATAAAATTCTTGCACCACATGGGGATATTGTAGGATTTTGTTTTGTCTACTCAACCATGGTATCATTTTTTCGAAAGAGACCCTGACAAAGAATTTATGGACCTGGAAAAAAATGTGGTTTAGGGAAATTAGACCAAGCCTAGGTGGAGATAAAAAATTGTCCAAGTATCAAATTATTGGTAAAATATGCATAAATGGACTTAGGGAAATTGCTGCCACGTCTCATAGGATGATGATACAAGTATTCTGAGAGAGTGGATCTCTATAGTGTTGTATGGTGCATCCAACCATATCCAGAAGGCTATAATAAGACATTTTTTCAAACAATTTGAAGACAATATAGAAGCATTTTCACAATAAAATACATGCTAGGAAATGTATATTATCATTTCAAACTTACAAATTTCATATATAATGAAAATTTTATTCTAAAAGAAAAAACAATTATAACAGAACGATAATATACTAGACAAAATTGAATGAAAAAATTACACAATTGATATGTATTAAGTAGTAGAATTCACCATATATATTACACCTAATAGTATAAAAAAAATATTAATGAAATGTAAAATGTTTACAACTCCAAATGGGGTACACCAGTCCTCATCCCTAATCCATAAAATTTCAAAATCTATACAAGATTCCTCTTCTGGACCACGAGGTAACAATAGAAGTCTCCTATTGGTGCAACCTGTATTTACTTTTCCCATAGTTATCAACCAACTTCCATTGGTTAGTAGTTAGTAGATCTAGACTAATCAAATCCTTCACCATTACTCTAAGAGAATTATGGTAATTTTGTACATATGGCTTTGAAGTCAAACAACATCTCGAAATATCCAGGGGTGAATCCACGGACCTGGGTAACACTTTTTGGCAAGCGAATCTTGCCAAAAACAAAAAAACGTACCTCGGTCGAGGGCTTTATAAACCCTCGATCGAGGTATTAAAACCTCGACCGAGGTTTTATAAATCCCTTGACCGAGGTATTTTTCAGCCCTCGGTCGAGGTATTTATTAACCCTCGGTCGAGGTTTTAATACCTCGACCAAGGGTTAATAAATACCTCGACCGAAGTATGTACCTCGGTCAAGGTACCTCGGTCGAGGTATCTTTTTCTAAAAAAAATTATAAAATGGGGCCGCTGGGGCCCCATTTGTCATTTTAAATCGCTCGACCGAGGGACAGAGCTCGACCGAGGGACAGCGAACTCGACCGAAGAACAGCGACCATCGCCCCAAAGCAACCCATCCTCGTCACAATGTCAGAGCAAAGAGGTAACCATTTAAATTGTTTTCCAATTTAAATGGAATTAAAAAAAAATTTATAAATTTATAAAATTTGATAAATGTATATTTTTATAATTTTGTTTTCAAATTTAGTAAATATATGTTTTTATAGTTTTTTTTTCAAATTTAGTAAATTTATATTTTTATAATTTTCATGTTTAAAATGTGTACCGGCAAGCAGAAATGCTGCTGGATTTTTGAAAAATTGTAGTTAAATTGAATTTTTTTGTTAATTTGTTATATATATATATATATTATTTCAACCGGTAGGGTTTATGCTACCGGTTTATTTTTAAAATGTGTCTCGAGCAAGCAGAAATGCTGCCCGATTTTTTTCAATCCTCCGTGAATTCATGGAGGATTGAAAAAAATCCATAAAACACCAACTAAACAAACCTATATAAACCGTAGAGACAATTAATCAACTGTAGGCCCAAGACAAATAATAAATTTTTTATAAAAATTTATTTGAAATTGGTTTTTAAGAGCATGTGCATGATACGTGATACATGATTCATAGAGGAACGGGTCTTAGGGCCTTTGTCTCTAGCAATTGGTCATAAAGCATGGCCTAGACCACAAGGCCTACCCTTTGTATAGATGATGTAAAACTCAGAGTTATATCCTTATTGGATGTATTTAGCAATAGGTGTGGTTCTCTATGTTGTAGACATGGTCACCGAAGGAAATAGTTGCCTTTGGCCCTACATGAAGGTTGTAAGCATCAAATGATCATCAATTTTTTTTAAACAACTACACACATGACCTCTTAATGGTAAGGCTAGTTAATTTTTAGGACATTGTGCATGAGACATGAGTCCTAGAGGAATAGGTGTTACAACTTATGACCAAATCCTTTTTTATATCATAATTGGATGTTCTAAGCATCAAGCATGGTTCTTTAGGCTATAGACCTGATCACAGGAGGAAAGAATTTCTTTAATCCCTACAAGAG
>LPNX010291414.1:0-37562 GCA_001517045.1 Pseudotsuga menziesii
GTGTCATTCTTTGTGGTTTTAATGCGGTCTCCTCTTTCCCATTAAAAAGATGTTTTTCGATAGTTCAATACCTATGATTCTTAGAGAGGAAGTGCCTATACTCGTCAAACACTTCCTTTGACAAACTCTTTGAATGATGAGATTTCATCTTGGGACCACAAACTGGACATGCAAATTTTCCCTTTGTTTGAAGACCACAAAAATGTGTTAGCCCTAGAGCATCGTGAATTGTCCAGGAAAGCATTGCATGGAATTGAAATTCACTTTGCCCTACTGGTCTAGAGACATCATACATAGTGACACCATTCCATAGCTTAACCAGTTCATCAACAAGAGGCTCGATATATACATTCATATCTTTAACTATGTACTTACCTAAAACAAAACAACAAATACAATACATATAAGTAAATGAAATATATATATGACATGAATATGCAACAATATTGATCTTCATGACAAATTAAATACTAATGCATTAAAAAAACATTGATCTAAAGTACAAATTATACCCAGAACAATCATTGACAACATTATATGCTCCCTCTTTATTGACATCCATGGAGGAATGTTATTGTTGATAACAAAAACAGGCCAAACCGAGCAAGTAGATTTCATCTCTTTAAATGGATTGACACCATCCGCCGCCAAAGAAAGTATAGCATTACAAGGTTCTTCTTTAAAGTGTGGCCATTTTTCCTCTATGTTTGTAAATGCAGAACCATCTGTGGGCATTCGAAGAATATCATCTCCACTTCTATTCCGTGCATGGTAATCCATAAATTGTGCTATGTTTTTGCACCTAAACAGTCGTTGCAAGCGTGGAATAATGGGAATATAACGAAGAACCTTACGAGACACCTTTTTGGTTACTTGATCTGTTCGGTATCTACTGCTATGACATATAGGGCATTCTGTTGCAAACTCATACTGATTATAATATAAAATATGATCATTAGGACATGCATCAATTGCTTGATAATCCATTCCAACATAGTTCATGATATTTTTTAAATCTCGGTATGTGCGAGGTAATTTATTTGATGGCGGTAACAAATAATCACCTATCAAACTGTTACAACAAATTTAAAAAAAATGGTTAGTATAAATATTTGAAGAGCATAATATTAACGACAAGAAATACATCCTTATTTATTTTTATGATGAAGTACGTATACCAATACAAATATTATAGCAACATAAATCAAATCATATATATGCGATCGATGAAACATATAATCACATACGTACCTTAACACCAGCGTGATGGTTGTGTTTGAAAAACCATGCTTAACCTTCAAGTTCATTATCAGCAACACAACAGTGAGAACACTTATGCGGGAGCCTTCAAAAAGCAGTTCGTCTGCCTTCTCAAGTGTAGGTAAATCATGAAGATCTTGAAAGTCATCAATTGGCGGCGCATGAGGTTGATCATCGTCCATTCTAACATTAAATGCATCATTGATTAATGCATTTGCACCATCATCCTCAATTATGTTATCGTCATGATCATCGTCTAATTCCATGTCATCATTAACTTGATCATGATCAGTATTCGCAGGACCTGCATATTGACGTTCCTCCTGTGCTAGTTGTTCTGTAATTACCACATTCTCCATGTTCAGAACAGCCCTAGGAGGCCCTTGATTTATAATTACAATTAAAACATCAAACAAAGAATGTTAGTCATGTCGATTAAGTAACAAAAATAAAAATTATACAATATACAATTACAACAACTCACAATATAAAGACCGCATGATATATAATCATGAATTATATTGACTTACCAATGCATGATATTCATGCCCCCCCTCAACATGTCCATGTTCTCTACAATGTTTTTTAGCTGTTTTGATCAGTAACCTTCTCGTATTAAAGCCCCTACATCGATTGCAAGGACAATAACATTTTCCATCACCCCTTCTTTCCACTCCATCCCACAACCTAGCAAGCAATTGTCGATTTTGTTCTGCCGGATCTTGATGACCTGTAACATTATTGTTACGTGACATTTTATTACTCAAACCCTAAGAACAAAGTATGAGCAAACCCAAGTATATGATGAGTCTTCTTTTCCACAAGGGTTAGAACCAAATCCAAAGAGCAAGACCAAAATCCAAGACCAAGTGGGAAGATCCCCACAAAAGCACAATGCTAAAAAAAACCCTTAGGAATTTCACATTTCTTGTCCAAGAGATAAGTGCGAGACTGAGTGTGTGAGATAATGAACCTAGGCGTACATCTATTTATATGAGTGTGTGTAGGAAAATGAACTGACGCGTCGGATATGCGACGATGCTTTCCATTTTAAATAATTAACCAATTAAATGTATTTTTTTAAATGATTGATCAATTTATGTGCCGTCGCTTAAGCGACGCTTGCTAGGCTATCCGTCGCTTAAACGACGGTTATGAGCCTAGCCGTCGCTTAAGCGACGCTTATGACCAAAATTAAAAAAAAAAATTAACTTTCTGATTTTTGGTAGGTTTAAAAGAAAAAATCCACGCGCCGCCGGAAGTAACTGTCGAATTTTGGATCAAAATGTAGTAGTGACACCTAGTACATACTTCCGAGGAGTTATGTATCCCAAACACATCCTTCTGAGAAGCTATGTATTCCAAGGGAGTACTTTCACCATCTCACCTGCATTACATACAAGTATGTAGTTTACATGATATTTCATTATAAAATTTTATCATAGATTCTCAAATCTATTTCATGCATACATGTTTTCCCAGATATCAAACGATCAATAACATTGATATTCAAAAATAAAAATCCGAGTTCACAATCCTGCTTCTTGCAGAAAATCAGATTTTTGCAACCATGAGGCCATCCTCATGTTGTTTGGCTTCTGCAAGTGGGGAGTACTCATCCCTTACTTACGCATGCTTCCCAAAACCTGGACATTCGCATACAACATGTCATCCTGACACAATTTTAAATCAGTCAAACAGTCACAGTTATTCAACAGGAACCTTCAACATCAAGCAATGCAAAACAAGCATATCCATTGTTAGCATGATTCAAAACCATCATAGGAGATCACAGTCTCCCATAATCAATAGAAAAACTTGATTCGAAGTTTCAAAATATTTTCTCAGTCATGAGATCCTTCTCATGGCACATGGTAGCTTGCTGCCCTGGGTTTCATTGGTCACAACCATACTGCTCTTCTCAGTTCATTCTACTTGAGTCTTCAAGAAGTCCTCGTATGTATTCCCCTACTTAGAAGGGCCATTTCCTCATGGAAATACATGCTCACATGTAGGATTCCTCAACCTATACATGGGATTCAATTTACCTGTAGATTCTTCTTTAGTGAGCTTCCTACAATACCCTACAAGGCCCACAAAAGATATTATATCTATTAACTTTCTTGGTGCAGGCCAACTCATCATGGCATTAATCTTCTTAGGGTCTCCAGATATTCATCTATCTACAATAATGTGACCCAAATTATGAATTATATCTTCATAGAAGTCATAGCTGCTCAACATTGCATACAAGTTATGCTTCCTGAGAAATTCAAAGTCAGCCTCAAATGTTTGACATGTTCTTCCTCATTCTTAAAATAAATAAGAATTCCATCAAGGAAAACAAGAGAAAAATCGTCCAGATACTTATTGAAAAAATTATTCATCAGGCACATGAATGTAGTTGGTGCATTGGTACCACTACAACTCACAAGAACCATACCCTGCTCTGAAGGTTGTATTATGAACATCTTCATCCTTTATCCTTACCTGCTGGTAACCAGACCTTAAGTCAATCTTGGAAAACACCTTTGATCTTTTCATTTGATCAAATAGGTCATCAATCCTAGGCAAAGGATACTTGTTATTCATAGTGAATTTTTTCAATGGTCTGAAATCATTATATATATTGTGTGTACCATCTTTCTCCTTCTCGAACCAAACTGGTGCTCCCCACGAGGACACACTTGGCCTGATATATTTTTCTTCTCACAACTCTTCAAGTTGCATCTTTAGCTCTAGCGTTTCTGGTGTACTCACCCTATAGGGTGTCTTGGACACTAGTGCTTTACCTAGCACAAGTTCAATCATGGGATCAATGTACCTATTTTGAGGAAGCCTTGGAACTTCATTAAGAAAACATCCCTGAATTCCTGCAACACATGAAGGTCCTCCAACCTAGGATATTCATTCTCTACTGCCTCCAAAACATGAGTTGCATACACTCTACAACTTTTCCACTGAACTTATTCAACTGTATTGTTGAAGACTGCCTTCTAGAGATCACTTTTGGAATGCCTTTCACAACCTTTAGGTTGCTTATTCATCCAAGCACTTCAAAGGTCTTGTTGTAACAATAAATCCTTTTTCTCTGTGCTTCCAACCACTCCATTAAAATGAGGACATCATAGGATCCAAGTGGCAAAACATTTAGATCTGCACAGGTGGCTAACCCATCCATGACCAATGGACATTTCATTACCACCTCACTAACCTTATTCTTGATTCCAGTGGCTAGTTTGACTAACCATGATATTCTATTCTTTGATTTCTTCAAAGTGCACATCTCAACCAGTCCAAGGGTGATATAGCTGTGAGTCGATCTAGGGTCAACCAAAACAGAAACAATCTGTTCAATCATCTCACCCCCAACTTCCACCATAGTTGAGTTATGACTTGTCTGGTGGTCTTCTAACACTGCAAATTTTTTATTAATGATCCCTGCTTCTTGACCCATAGTTTCAGCTTCTTGGGTGCTAGGGACTTGACCCTCATTCCTATTCACAAGTGGAAAATTCCTGTGCATATGGGGTCCTTCACATCCCCAATATTTGAGTGGTTCCTTTAGCTTTTCCCTCATCATTCTGGTTAGATCAATCACAGCTTATGATGGCTTCCTTTGCTACTTGATGAGGTGATGAGGCTTAAAACATTTCTTCCCTGGGTTAAGCTTCTCATTCTTCTCATGAGAATTTATCCTACTCCCTTCCATCTCTGTTAAATGATGCCTATATTTTGTCTACCTTTGGAGATTTGCCAAACTCTATAGCATGATGATATTCAATTGGTTTTTCTCCACTAGAGCCTTGACCAGCCTCTTATTTTTTTCTTGCAACCCAGCAACTCTACCCTCAGGCTTCTTATGGTAGCTGCAGCATCTGGGGAACTCTCACGTTCCCTTTTTCCAACAGCTTTAGTTCCATGACCTTGGATATTGTAATATGGCCTTACATACCCTTCCCCATGTGGACAAATCCGACTCAAATGGGGTCCTCCACATCTCCAACATTGGAGTGGATTTCTACCCTCTTGTGGGTCTCTTGGATTCCCCCCCCATAGCGTCTTTCCTGTTTCCATAGGGATCCCGTGCATCATCCATGTTGTTAATTTTCTTAGCGTTGATCTTCCTTGACCTCCTTGGTTGAACCAAGATCAACTCTTCAATCTGCACCATGACTCTGCAAAATATGTTAACAACAACATTTGTTAATCAATCTCAGAAATTCAAACAATTACTTACCAATTGCTTCTTGCAAGCGTGAACGGTAAATGTGCCTTTCACCGGGTTGGCTAAGGTTTAGTAATTATGCTAATTAGCACTCCTTCTAGTTGTAGTTTCCTTTTTGCAATGATGACTATCTCAGGGGGATGACGGGGGTCAAGGGGATTTCCCCCTTATAGCTTCCTTGTGCCACTGCAGGGTGGGTCGAGGGCAGTGTCCTTTTTTTTGTAAATCTTCCATTTTCAAGCAATTTGGTGCACACATGCACTACCATTTTTCATCTTTTCGCCCCCTTCAATACCTACTGAAAACTTGCAGAATTTATCTGAACACAGGTGGATTTCTCATGGCCCCTTTGAGGCCCAAAGCTGCAACATGAGCTCTGCTAACTATTCAACTTAACCCATTTAGGCCCTAGTGCTGTAACTAGCAGCTTTGATGTCATACTGATCCAGATGGAGATTGTTGGCCACCCACCTGTTCCATTGGCTCAAAACAATTGTCCATTGTGGCAGTTTCCTAGTTATTTTTCTACAGTTTTTCGGGTCCTAAACTTCCGGGGCCGTTTTGAGGCCTTAAACGACATTTTTTGGAGATTATGGGCCAAATGGTTTCCATTGACATTCATTTGTTTGGCCAAAATTTGTAGAGCTTAGACAGACCTTTCCAACGAGCTATCAAACGCCCAAATCAAAGATCATATGCAAAAGTTATGACCTCGAGAAGTTGACTTTTCAACTTATCACCTTGGGGCCGCAAACTTTATGACGGTTCATCTTCTACGGTTACGTTTTGGACTTTTGAGGTTCTCACCTCATTCTTATTATAAATAGGCCCCTTTGGCCTCATTTTGTATTCAACTTGGCACGAATGAGCATAGCAGCCACATCTCTTCTCAGAGATAGCTATCACCATTCTAGCAATTGTATTACAGTCTGTTCTATTTCTGCCATTTAATAGAATATGTGTTTACTGTATCTTTGTTATCTTTGCAAAATGTCTGTTATTATGATTCTATATATGTTCTTTCATTTCGTTCACTCATAAATCCGGATCACATACTATCATGTCCCCTTCCATTCACTAGAGAGGGAACGTGATCATTACCACTATCTAACCAATGTACGAGCATCTAGCTCGAAGTTCAATCTTTTCAAGTCTGTGTAAATTCTCTAACTTCCCAATAGAAGAGAAATTGATCCTATCAGTGGTCAATTTGACGATCTATGAATAAATATCTCAGAGGAGATCGAACGATGGAGAAAGATCGTGATAGAAATCAATGGTCACAATCTGTTCCACATATGGAAATAGATCAACGACTGAGAATCAACCTGTAAGAATCAATGGTGTGGAAATCTTGAGTTTGTGGAATTGGGAAATATGGAGATTACGATCCCGCATCCTGTATCCCACATCCCACATGCAGAATAGACCATTGCGGAAAGGAGAGTTACAAACAAATATCTGCAGGGAAATTGTGATCCTGCATACCGCATCCTGCAATTTGCGGAAAGGAGAGTTGCAAAAGAAAATATGCGAGGAAAAAAATTACAGCAGGAGGTTTCCGCATCTCGCAATTTGAAAAAAGAAGATTTCTTTCCATAAATTCAACCTGTTAGAAGAAGTCTTTGATAGATTTGATCATTTAGGCCATCAATAATTCAGACGATCTAAACCCCATAATGTATTTTAAGAATGCATTGAAAGAAAACATACATAGATGCATACAATTTCAATTATACAACGAAAACAATTCATCCATTCAACACATTAAACATGTTCATCATATTTCATCAAGAAAATACAAATGCAGAGATTAACATAGACCAGAATACTTATATTGAAAGAATTTTGTCCCACAACCAGCAATGTTGCTACAAGGTTCCACCCAACCATAGGCCAGTGTTCTCATCAATCTACCGGCAACACTGCCACCCCCAAGTTGGGCATGATTTCCACAAGGAATAAGGTAACACTAGCAGACTCACACATAGCCCAGGATACAAAAAAAATCAGCCAAGCCAACACAGTTGGGTTTATCAAGATGCAAAGGAGCTGGAAAGGCTGACTGCTAAGCTAGTGAGCTCAACCCCGGAGCTATGGACACATGCACCAGATCTATCCTGAATTCTAAAACACCTACACCCCCAACACTAGGAAACATACCCTTCTCTGCTACACAGTCCCTCAGGCTATTCCTTCCCATTCCAGTGTTGTTCAGGGTGTGCAAAGAATAAAACCAGCCCCATAGGTCTATCTATGAGGTTCCTTCTCACACTAGGTTTATCAAGCTAGTCAGACTCAATCCCCCTCCAAACCAGTTCAGACCAAGGAAAAATATGCACACACAACAAACAACAATGTCAACACAGCAAAACAGGATTCCACTCACTCGGTGATAGAGGAGACCATTGCACAACAACACTGAGGAAACCACAGATGACCACTCTTTCTCATAAAATCGAGTGATCTCCACTGCTCATTCATTCAGCAAACAAAGGAGACCCCAAACCTTTATGCGGCTGAGGATGGTAACAACAAGCAAACAACCCAGAACAAAAAATGGTTCTGCAAGTAGGAGGAATGCACAGCGTGCATGACTAGAATGGACCACAATGTTTCAGTGACAGCCAGATGATGAACTGGGCATGCACCACAAAAATGAGGAAAACTGAAAAAATGAAGGATGGACGATCAAAAAACATCTCGTAGCTCCCCAAAATGTGAGGGAAGATGAAAACATGAATGCATGAGGGGATGGGAATATGTTTTTGGGTGTTTTATTTTGACACATGGATTTTCCCCAATGTCTCAAGGTGTGAATAATTCCCCCTCCCTATTCCTTGTGAAATCATTCCCCCATCTATTTAACGTTGCGGCGCATAGCTAGTTGTGGTATTTTTATTAGTTTGCATTTTACATGATGACTCAAACATATATACTATGCTTGACTTAGCACCATAAACCGTAGGCATCAACCTTGATCACCTATACACAAAACATCAATTAATGGAAAGGCCTTGGCCTTGAGCTCCTTTCCATGATTCCATACAATATTTACATCATATGCAATTCAATACCACGAGGTCAAAACTAGGGTGTTACATTTCAAAACGGCCCCTTTGAGAGAAATTGAGTTGGTCAACAGTAACCAACTTTCCTTCATTTGGAAAAACCACAACTCGAAGAACAGCTGAAGCAATTGCACACATATCACAAGTCCATCTTCTCCCTAGAAGCAATTTATAGTCCAATGGGGCATCAATCACCTCCACTTCAACAAACACTGCTTTCCCTGCCAACTTAATCTCAAAATATGGTAGGATACCATGTGGGCAGAAAGACCTCTCGTCGAAAGCAGTAAGAAAGGTGTTTGACGGAACTAGCTCTGGGGAACCCAAATCCTTCCAACAAGAAAGAGACATGACACATGTAGAGGCACCCTCATAAACAACTATTCGTCTAATGGTTTTTCCATTGGACAGGAATCCCATTGAGCAGGACAACTTTGAAGCACTTCCAACGCAGACATTGCACAAGGAGTTTGGGTTAAATCTTCCACCACATAGTAGTTAGAAGCATCCCTAGAGTTTGGGTTGTGAAATTCGTTTTTGAATATACCTTTTGGTATTTTGGGCATTGGATCAACAGGTTTTTCGATTGTGAGAGGGTTAGAGGTTTCCCCAACATATTTACCCTTCTCAGGAGCCTCTGTCTCATAGTTTTTATTTCTTGTTTGGAGCAAGGTACTGGATCGTACCATGTTGATATAATTTTGGTCAGGAGGAGCACTCGAAGTGCCCCTGGCTACATTAGAAACATAAGTTGAATTGTGTCCTTGGGGAAAAGGATTCTTCAGGACAACTGGTTGTTGGGTCTTAAGAAGCTTCTAAGCTTGTTCCATGAGAGAGAATTGATGAGTCAAATGATCTCCCTGGCACAAATTACAAGGAAATTTCACTTTCTTCTTATCCTTCTTGCCCCCATCAACATTGTTTGTGGGTCTAGGCTTTTTTTGGTTTCCCTCACCTTTCTTCCCCTTCTTCTTCTTCCCACCGGGACGCTGATTTCCATTTTGAGAGGATTGAGCAAAAACATTTGCATTTTGGGGTGAGGGGGCAGTCTTAGCTTCCTCCACTGTAGACTGCTTAATGTACAACTCATGGAGTTGCTTGGCCAAAGACTCTACAATGGGGGAATTCATTGAACCAACCACACCATCGACATGGTGTCCAGGCTTGGGTTTCTCGACACTATGGGTAGACTGTGGTTCCTTAGGTATGATTTCATACGGTATCCCAAACTGAGCATGTATCAAATCCAACTGTTGGGCCCTGAGGATGGCCTCTTCTTTAGTAGTCACCCCCTAAGTGGATACATACTTAGATATATAAGGAAACAAATACTTAAGGAACCACTCTAATAGAAACTCAAGGGGAATGGTGGCTTTTATAAGCCTCTTCCATATTTTCCACTCTTGGATATGATATAAAATGTGAGTGGATTTGTCTTGCCTAAAATTAGACAAGAGTTCTGTACCGACATCATACTGGACAATAAGTTGGAAGTGGTTCAATAATACCTCCGCTAAGTCCCAAAAAATGTCAAACACAGTAGAGGGCAATTAAATATACCACTTTGCTGCAACACCAATCAAATTTCTTTGGAATGGATCCTCCTCATTTTTTCCCTCGAACTTGGGAATGTCTGAAGGTAACTTGGTTGGAATAGGTGGCCACATAGCATTATGTTTTACCGGGTCATTCATCAACTTGTTCAAATATGGTAAGTTCAAAGTTGTCAGGAACGAAAGTTTAGGCCCGATGAGAGCCTGAAAAGTACAAGTTTTGGAGGTAGAAGAACTTTCCCTCTGGCTCCCAAATGTAAAGGTGGGGTTTCCCCCAGCTGCTGGTTGTGAAGTAGTTGGACTACTTTGAAAAGGATTCCACCCATAAGCCAGTGGATTATTTCTATGTGGTGCAGTATAAGTAGTTTGATCCCCCCCAGATGAAATTGGAGTATGATAGACTTGAGTGGGTATCCCTCTGCTAACAAGGAATAAAGGAGAGCTCGTAAATGGAGATGAAACCGTAGTTTGGAAACCTTGACCATAGGTGTTCATATTTCCAAACGGCATCCCCACATATGCAATTGTAGGAACCACACAAGGAGTGGATGGGGGAATGTGCCCCCCATTCCATAGGAATCCCTGAACAAATGAAGAGGATCCAATAGGACGACTCTGAGAAGTATGCATAAAAGAGGGTGAAGAAAAAGGAGCACTAGGAATACCAGTGACAACCCCACCAGAAGGACCTACTACATTCGAGGAAGTCAATGGTTGAACCAACCGACTAATAGGTGATAAAGGTGCAGAAGGTGCACCTGGTATAGGAGTACCTACAGGGGGAAGTGGCACTCCTCTAGCCAATATGACTAAGGTGGGGGTATACATACCCTCCGTAGAGCTTGCCATAATGCTCCTCATGGGAACACCAATCATAGGTGAAGTAAATGGAAGAACCTGGACGATCACATGATCAATTAAATTAGTAAGAGGGGGTTAAAGTTTCTTGAAAACTCATCAACCTGCAAGTCCTCAATCTCTACTGCGGTTGTATCAACCTGATTTTTCCTAAGTTCTGGTTCACATGGAACTTCGCTTACTCCTACCAGTTCAAAAGAACCGTCAGTATCTAATCTCTGCCTTTGAGGGGGCGATGGAGGCTCAACTGTAGTAGCTGGAGGAATTTTTTGCAACCTTCTTGACCTTCTAAGAGGTTGCTCCTCCATGGTTAAAAAATTGACTCTTCACACACCCTAAGGCCAACTAAACACAAACAAACCACACAGCACTCACTAAAAAAAATCCTAAATCTAGACAGACAAGCAGGTATAAGATGTGCTTTCCAAAAGAAAGTTGATAGATGGTTACTTGGCATCCCTGTAGATGTTCTTAGTAATAAGTGGAGGAATCACCCAACCTCCCTCCCACACCTTCTACCAGGGTTACCTTCCAATCCTGTCCAAGGTAGACCAGAAATAGCCTTCCGGTATACCTATGTATGAACCCTAGATGTCAAAGAGACTAAAGGATACCACAACTATATTGGCAGTCTGGGGGGACATACGCAAGCCTAATTCATATGCATGGGCAGGGTAGAAAAGACCGAAACCCTATCAACACCAGCATCGCATGGGGTCTAAGAGGTGGTATTGACAAAAGTCCCCAGATATGTAAAAATCTTGGTTTACGCTTGAACAAGGAATCAGAGGGTTATCTCTTCAGTCTAGGTCCTCATGCGTCCTCGTGCTTAACTCCCATTTGAGAGGAGCTTCCTAGATACAATCAACAAAGAAGAGGATTTACCTAGTGATTGGCCAATTACGTTTGAAATCAAATACTTGGGGAGAGTTGAAACTCCCTAATCCACAAGTCTAGCCCAATCTAGTTGGTGTAGGAGCCTAAAAAATAAAACTTGCTAATCATTTTTAATTATATCGTTCATTTTAAAAGGTTGTGTTATCACTCAGAATGTACCTAGGTTGTAAAAGGTACACCCCGAGGTAACAGCAAAACCACTTTAGGAAGAAATTGGTATTCTCTTCCAGAGAGGGATCTCTCGATACAAACTTTACAACTTTATAAGACCAAATGGTATCAATATTTAAAGGTTTGTTTGTTTGGTTGAAACAGTCACATATCCATTGGGAAACGGAGTCATATACATATAAAAGATCCCACATATGCATACAGAAGATTTATCAAAGGCAAGATAATCACATAATTGCAGTCATTCCATTTATCAAGGTGAAATAGAAAAGGTGGGGGAACAGCCCATCAATACAGAGCGTCTAAGACGAATTCCATATCAACTTTAGTAGAAAAATCATATAATACCTGAAACGATGAATAGAGCATAAACATATGAATTCTAATCATCAAACACTATGTTTCAGATACGAAGGAAAAACAGAATGGAGTGTTACACGGGAAAAATTACGATCACACGAAGAAAGAAAGCACGGACTGCAACATCAATGATACATGAATCTCTGAAAAAACTCTCATGCATTCATTTTTGGTAAAAAATAAGATAGATATGTTCTCCACAAATCACTTCACTCGATGGGTTCCAACCCCCATCTCATAAAAAGATACAAATATATAGATAAAACAATAAGTCTGCTCCCAGCAAATCAATAACAGAATGATCGGTGTAAATTAGAGTTTGTAACTGAATTCCTACACCACTAGGAAGTTGTTACAATCCATTCCTAACAGATCACAAAGTATTAATCAACTGGATAACAAACTTTCGGCCAACAGTTCCACGTCCTTTTCCCAACAGCTCCATGTCTCGACAGCTCCATGTCTTTGCCCCATCAGCTCCACGTCTTTGCCCCATCAGCTCCATGTCTCTGCCCCATCAGCTCTTCAGCACCATGACACCTGTTCCTAGGGGGGAAGAATATACTTTGTTTTCCCAAATCGCTCTACAGCTTTCCACTGCTTCGAACTCGGGGTGTCACATTCCATCATCTCCCGAATAGCTACCTCGAGCTCCATATATGCTTCATAAGATTTCCTGGGCAATCTGGCTCTGATAACGGCAAACTTCTGCAGGACTTCGAAATATTCTACTAACATGTCTACAATGGTTTGCCCTGTCAGGTTCTTCGCCAAGCTATCAAATTTCGAATGGTCCATTCAAGCCCGGACAAGTAGGTGATGATAATGTTCAGGAGGGAGGATCTTACCTTCTTCGTTCCAGAAGACGACAGTCCATCTTCGAACAACTCTTTAAACTCTTGTTTTAACTTAGTGACTTGCATAAGCAGTTATTCTGACTTCTCTTGGACAATCTTCATTAAATGGTGTTTGTGGATGATCTTCTTTGCCAACAGTGCTATTGAGATTCTGTCCTTTATGCCCATGTCGTGCAACTTTTGGTGTGTCAATGAATTCAGAAAATTTAATGTATTCTGAGCTGTAGTGAGGGGTCTTCTTGCCATGTGTTCATCCACCAGTTTCAGTCTTTGTTGGGCCAACTCTGTCAGTCCACTCAAATCATCAATAAAACACAAGTAATGTCGGAACTTGGTAATCTCTATAGTCAGGGTATCCCAGATAATATGTTTCGCCCCCTGAAGAGAGCCTTTCCCAATGCATTTTTCTTTTAGCTCATCCAACTTTTTCTGTAATTGATTCCTGTCATGCAAGATCTGTTTTCTGTTTTCACTTATCTTGGTTAATTCAGCCTTTACTTTTTCATTCTCGGCTTTCAACTCCTTAATAGATTCCTCCTTCAAACTCACTTGGGACATAGACACCAACAGGTCATCTGCAGAAAAATTAGCTAATGGCTTCTGGATGTTTACAATAGATAAGTCATCACCGGTAGGGGTTTGGCTCATTAGCTCTTCCATAATCTCCTTTTTTTCAGTCTGATCTTTCTTCATTATGGAGATTTGGGATAGCAGCTCCTCCCTCTCGGTCTCCCACCTATCCTTTTCCTCTTGTATCTCTCCAGCCTTTCCTTTGTATTCCATCATCTCTTGATGGATTTTATCTTTCTCCTCCTGGAGAGCTAGCAATTCAGCTGATTGGACATGTTCTGAGCTTGGTATCTTCAACTTCTTCAAAACCTGGAGCGCATTATCTTTCTCTTCTAGCAACTTTTTGACAGCTTGGGTATGGTCTGAGCTAGCAAGGTCTGCTTGCAGTTTTCTGACCTGAATAACATTTGCCTTATTTTCCACTTTCTCATGCTTTAACTAGACTTCCAATTTGTCTACCAACGCCTGTAATTTGTTTATCCTTACCATGGCCTGCAGTAAATCTGAGTAGATGATGTCGCTGGTCTGTTTGTACAGCTGGATCTTGTTTGGGGTGCTGATTTTGTCCAGCCTGACTTCTATCTCAGACATCCTCTTGTCATTCACTATGGCCATCTTAAAAGTATTTTTCTCAGCATCTCTAGCCGAAACTAGAGATGTTTTTGAACTGTACAAGTTTCTTACCCTCAGGAGCAGACTTCTCGTTTCCTCTAGGGACTGCTTCCTTTTTTCCATGTAGCTCGCTTTGAGCTCTTCTCTTGACTTAAATAAGGGGTTGGGTTCTGGACCGTCTACACCACCTTCTAAACCTTTAAAGGAGAATTGATTGACTTGCACGGTCTTCACGGGGACCAAGGCAGATTTTTTGAAAACGTCAGACACTTCTTCATCTACAGTCTCACCCCCTCCGAGCAGCCTTGCCTTCTTATGGGACGCCTCTTCGTCCACTTCCATATCCTCAGCATCGGACAAAATCCTTTTAACCGCAACACTAACACCCTCTGTGATTTGGATTTCTGTACTAGGTGCAGGATGTGTCTCTTCATGGGACCTTGACTCATCGGTGGACTGCAGTAAATTAGCCATTTCAGCTAATCCCTCAACAGCTTGATGCTCAAATGGCTTATTCCTGTTAGCTTGTTTTCTCAATGAAACTACTTGGTGGGGGTCATAATTCACACTTGACTCTTTAATGAAATCCATATTTTCCAGCAACTTTTCTATAAAAACCAAGGCACCCTTGCTTTTAAAAATGAAGGTGCCCACTTTAAACAGAAACTTGATGTTCGAAGACTTCTTGAAGGCACGAAAATGTTCCTCCTCTGACAGCAATCTCTGTCGCATGAATTCCAATGCGAAGATTCTCGGGGTCAAGAAAGAGGGTAGCCTATAAGGCTGCCCAGTGAAGCCATATATTCTCAACACGGTATAATCCCTGTACAAAAACCAGTCTCCAACCTGATCCTCTGGTGAAGACTACATTAAGCCCCTCATTTCATCTAGGACATGGGGTAATTCTTCATTGAACAGCATTTTGTACATCTTAGACATGATCGAATTGGAAAATTCGAACATGCTGATTTGTTTTGGTAGATCAGAAGAGCACAGAGTACTCAGAAACTTCAAATCAAAGATATTGGAACATACTAGCATATTAAGCAGATAAGTCTGGAACCTGAAAAACTAGACCTTGGGGAACTCGCTCAGCTGAAGATGAATTGATTCAGCCAGGTATTCGTCTAAATTAAAAACTGGGGTTGACTGAGACTCAGGAACAGGGGAACTCATTCTCAACAAAAATCCGAGAACGACCTCGCCCACACGATAGTCCTCATCTAGGCCTAGTACTTGGCATACCAAGGAAATGACCAATTGAACTTCACTTTTGAAAATATGCACAAGGTAGGGCATGAATACACCATCTAAAGACTGACCATCCTTTAAAACACTCGACAGGAATTTACAGTGGGTTTCGGCTTCGCACTTTTTGTACAATTCGACTAGAACTGACTCGTTTATTACTTCACGACTATCTGGGTAACTTTCCGGAAAACTAAGGATTTCTCGAATGACCGCAGCATCAACTCTACACAATACTTTGGACGCAGACTGACTGACAATAATTCTTTGAGACGGAGAATAATTCACAGCACACCACTCTGCGAACTCTGGGAAATGGAGGGTTTGCTCAATGGCGAAATAGTACAAGAAGGACTTGCACACGTTCAACACATCGTTCCCTCGCGAATGGTAATGCCATAGTCTCTCTTTGCTAACAGACACGCTTTCCACAGAGAGGAAGGGGTCGCATACATTCCTATCCCTATCAACTAAGAACTCTTCTCTTTCATCTATGACTTGACCCGACACCTGAACCTCTTTCCTCTGGTCCATTACTGAATTTCACACTGGTAACTTGGAGGAGGAATTACAGAATTATTGGGTTTCAGCGTTACCTGGTTTACTGTAGAGGTGCGTGCCAGGAGCGTGTCCGCACTTGACAAATGGAAGTCAAAAACTGACAAAAGGAAGCTTCCAGACAGGTCGGTCCCTTTCACTGGTCCCGAGCGAATAAAATAACAATGATAGAGGTCAACCCTTCGCTTTTATAAGCCCTTTTTATTTTCAGGCCTATCACAATTCACCACGTGGATGATCATTTACTTTCCGCAACTACCATCTACTATCAGCCACGCGTCTCTTTCTTCCAGACTCATTATCAACCATTGATCTGATCCTTTGCAAACTTCTGGCCCTTGGATCGCATGCCACGTATCCTTTTCCGCCGGCTGTCTTGGCGATAAACACCGTGCAAGTCTCCGTCCTGGAATCGTTCATGACCGTAGATGTGACGTACCTCCATCTTTCACCGTTGGATCAAACGCCACGTCCCACATTCCGCTGAGCCCTCTGACTTTAACCATCATGCAACTCCGAGTCTCGGAATCATCCACAGCCGTCGATCTGATATATCTTTACAGGTGGGCCGTTGGATCATGTGGCGCCTATCAAATTTCGCTAGGCTCCTTCACCCTAACCGTCGAGCAACTTTGATCAGCGGAATTATCCCCAGCCGTCGATGTGATACGCCTTTAACCACGCACTGTCGGATCATCAGCCACGTACCCGATTCCGCTGGCCAATCCGGGATTAACCGCCATGCACGTTCATCCTCCGGAATCCTTTTCAGCCGTTGATGTGATCGCCCAGCCTTTGACAGCCGTCCGATCTGCCATCATCTACCCAATTCTGCTGGCCAACTCGGGCTTATCTCTCGTGCGATTTCACTCCCCGGAAATCATAATAGCCGTCGATCTATTCCGCCTCTGATCTCCAACCGTCGGATCCAGCCTCGTGTAATGAATTCCGCTGGACAATCTGGGATTATCCCGCGTGCAGGTTCTGGTTTATGGAATCGATACCATCCATTGATGTGATCCGATCTCGCCCCTCCACCGTCGGATCGAGAGGAGTATACATGATTCCGGCAGCCTCTATTTCCTTAACTAACGCGTGCTTTCACAGGGCGGATCTGATGTGGACCATGGATCTGCTTGGGACCACTTCACAACCCTTGATCTGTGCAGCTGGTTAAAGGCTTGAACTCCTCCTATATTCCTCGCATGTTATGAAGGTCGGATGGAGTATTAACCACTGATTTTATTCTTTGCACCCTTGCGGCCTAGGATCTTTGGAAACCTGATTGACATTTAGACCATCATCGCACTTATATATTATACCTTTTGTCCAAAGTACTAAAAAAAAAACATTATCTTTTCTCCACCATGGTCTCATTCTCCTTGGTCAAATAAAGGTGTTAACAGGTTGTTTTTAGTCAGAGGCAAATGGTGTGAAACTCATGTGGTGTTATAGACTCGATAAAAGAAAACGAAAAATGATGGATAAAAGTAAATTCAAAGTAAATTACAACTTCTAAGCCAACTTTTTCTTTTCTTTTTATAAATGCAAGTTAATGAACTTAAAGCTAAGTATGAGAAACTACAAAACTTTTTAAGAATTTTTGAAATTTTCTTTGAAAAATATCAAAAAGCAATACTACATGCAACCTAATGCAAAATATTTTTGTCTTTTCTTTTCAAATAAATTCAAAAACTACAGTGCAAATGAATGCAATACTGGAGCAATTTGACTAATCTAAAGCATATAAAAGTGAAATGAGGCAAAAATATCCCAAAGTGACCTACTTCAACCAAAAAGGGAGAATAATGGAACAAACCTTGACTTGGAGAAACTAAACAACTTACAAGTTTGCAAGATCCACAAAGAAAAAGTGACAAAATGAGACTACAAGAAGCAGTACAAAGTATAAAGAATTCAAGGACTTGATTACTAACCTAGAACACAAGCACTCAAACTTACAAACCATGCAGGAGGACCACCTACACTCACTAATGCAAGAAAATCAAACTGAAAAGCTCAAGGACTTGAAGAAATCAAGCATACGATGTGACGTACAGACCTTAAACTCATAGAGTCATGCCATAAACAGAGTGTCACAAGCAATCAAGAAGCCAAAAATCAGGGACAAGCAAACCCTATCATACCAACATACTGCTATAGGAAACACACAACTGTCAATACATACAACCTGCCTACGACACGTGACTGTCCAAGAGGAAACCCGTGTGTACACAGTGAAGCACGCGACTGTCTAGGCAGAAAACCCGTTTGTGCTACTAAAAATTTTTCAAAGAAAAAATATCAGCAACAAGGACTCTGAACAAGCCAAACTATAAATGAAAGGCAAAAAAAAGACTGAACACACCCAGAATAAAAAATAAGCAAAGGCTAGTAAGGGGACCTAAAGAACGGACCCACAACAGACTGGAATCCTCAACGGAGTCACTAGTTCTGTTGTTCAGGACAATGCACCCTTATAACCTAGGGTCTCTTGGGTTACCAACTTATTAATACACTTGCAGACAATCAACTTATCTAGAAAATAAAATAGGAATAGGAAGAAGTCTTGACTTACCTGGTGTATGACGGTTGATCCAAGCTTGGTATTCTCCTCTTTCAATCTCCTTCAAAGCTTCCAGGGCTCTCCCAATTCACCTGTGAAAGACAAATTCTTCAAGCAATATCTCATGTATATATCAAAGGTTAGTGAAATGCATATTCATAATAACATAATTGAAATCATTCATAATCCATTATACATGAGAAAGAAACAATACAAAGATTGGAAGAAGAACTTTCTTTATTCATAAACAAGGAATGGTAATATTACGACCCAGCTTCTGAGATAAGGAATCCTCTACAAACCAAGGACACTAAGTTCTGCTAATCCAAGAGGTCTTAGGAATACCAGTAGCATAACTTTTCTCTTTCAAGAATGATTAATTAGCACCATCCCATGCCATCTATTTATACATGGGGAAATAGAGAGGTTTTGAACGTTAGGATGGTTGAGACAATTGAGATAGTTATTGATTAAGGCTCAACTGATCTCGACTAATCGTGATTTTTTATTTTTAACACTAGATTAAGGTACACACAAGTATGTATATAGGCAATTTGTGTGTGACATGCATCTTGCTCAAAGGAAATTCGCATGTTCAATGTACACGCGGGTTGCAATGCAAATAGTCGCGTATGACACATAGGTTGTAATGAAAATAGTCACGTGTGCAACCCTATTATCCAAATGAAAATGTATGAATCTGGTCAGGATATCATGTATCATCAGTCATGTGCATCTATAGTGTTTGGGAAACTTCAATACTATTGTCCTTTTGTGTCCCGACATATTGGATGTGAGTACTCGGATGGAGAAGTGCCATTTTGGTTGATAACACTACAACCCGCTTTTTATTGGGTGGGCGTCGAGCTTCAACTCAATTTTAATGGTATCCCTACTTTGGGGGTTTTCTATCCTCAATGCTGTCCACCGCCTTCATCTCCAAAAGATACACAGAGGGACATTAGCAGATTGATATCGAGACCCATAAGGAAAGGTGAAGGTCAGTAAGGAATCAGGAAAAGCATAGGCTAAGGTATCTTCATGTATATTATTTTCCCACAGATATGTCTTTGGTAAGTCATCTACTTTCATTTAATCCATTAAATCATTTTCTCGTCAAGCTTTTATTGATAGATACAGTCAAGAAATTGCAGTGAGGGTTTTATTGATAGATACAGTCAGGGGTTTCTCCTATCTTCCCTCCTATAAACCTTGACAATCAACCCCACTTATGGATCTATTCAACTCCTCTTTTCTTCCCTAACTGTGAATTTGTGATATCCTTCCCTTCTGTATTATTTGAAACCGCCAGTACTTACTCCCAGCTGTCTAAATTTTCAATTCTTTCCAACCTGGGCTTGGGGACATAATTATATGGAGTATTTTTGTTTTAAATCATTAGTTGGGAGATAATTCGGTGATGATCATAAGGTCCCTCTCTAATTTTTCCAAATAGATATGTTTCATAAATTCTTTTGTATACTGTAGGGAATTCAATCCTTTAAATTTGCTAGAAAAGGCCCTAACTCTTTAGGAAACTAAAAGGTTATTTGGTTCTCAAAGTGTATAAAATGCATCTGGTCAGAAATTAATATTTTTCTAGTATATTTCATGGAAACTACCCTAGGTGTGAGAAAAGATGTTAACTTGTATGGATCCTCTTCAAAACCATATATCCTCGGTATAGTTAAACCCTTATATAGGAACCAATATGATATCCTTATATCAAGATTAAACTCTAGAAGTTTTTATTGTATGGAAACATTCTTGGGAGAGAAGAATCATGCATCAAAGTGTATATTATGGATATCAATTTGTTTGAAAATTCTTCCTAGTTAGGGTTTCTAGTATTTCTCATTATTATGGTCACTCCGCTCATAGGTGGGTGGTTGATTTCCTACTTCATCTTTGACCTTCAGGTTTAGGATTTTGTAATGTTCATAGTTTAGATAGAAAAACATGTAAAACAGGGAGGATGGGTATCTGAATTGCTCCATAGTATGGAGATCTTATAATTTTGTATGGATTGGTTGAGCTAGGTAACTACATAGGTCAAATTTTGGATGCATGACACCAACAATAGGGGTTAGGAAATTTAATAAACCTAATATAGTGGAATCCACGGTACCATCATTATCATACCCTAATATGATGCATATTAGGGATATGGATTTCTTGTAATTTTCAAAGAAAAATATTGTTTCATAAGGGGAAGGAGAGGTGGAGATTATTAACCCCCTTTCCAAGTGCTAAGATAAACAATGAATTCTTTCAAAGGATTTCAATTACTAGTAATATGTTTCTAGGTTTTAATCATGGAGGGTTTGTACAGATTTGGAAATCATAGAATTTTTTCAATACTCTTTGCATTTACGATGCACATTGTTTTAGAATTATATGAGGACAGGATGGTCTATTTATTAGGTGAATATATAATGGATCACTAGGTGATGAATTATGGGAAATACACATTGTGTGCACACATGGATCAGTCTAAATTAGCCTCACATAGGTGGCAAGGGTTTAGACCAGTAGTGGCTTGGGATCGAACCTCTTGAATAGTGTTATTTAGGTCAAAGTATTGACCACAATATCAAGCATGTCATCATCATGGTCATAGATGTGTTCATATCCAGTGAAATTAGGTTTTAGAGGCTTATTTTTGGATGATTATACCTTTGCAAGTAAAATTTGGCTAAAATTGGTAGGTTATAATAGAGGTGCCATATCTATAGAAGGTAAAAAAACTCTTTTATTGTTTATGGAAGGTAAAATATGGAAAATGTTTTAGCATTGTAATTACCTATAGGGTAAAATATCGTTAGTGTGTTGATACTTTTGTGCATAGGTGTTGACTAGAATGGTATAGTGGATGCAGGGTTGCTCATTCTTTTCTCCTATCTAGAGAAGTAATAACATAGGAATTCAAATTTTCCTTCTTTTAACAGTCAAACTATATTTAAAATTGGAAAAATAAAAAAGTTTCATTTAATGGCACACCTAAATGACATCATATGGTATCATAATACCCCATTTAACACTTAAAATCTTATTGTTGGTGGACGTGGATGCCAACATGTCTTTATTTTCGTGGATGGTGGACTTACTTATTGCGTTAGATTATTGGGAAGAAAACAACTCTCGTTTGGAAAGGAAGTAATAGCTTGGAGGCACAGTAGTATTGGAGAGGTATCTTTGGAGGCACAGTAACACTCTTTCACTTCTTCAATTTTCTCTTATTGTCGATCATTGATATCTTGGGCCTTCTTTATATTTGCTCGATCTCTCTTAGCCCCCTGACTACTTCAGCACTAGGTCACTACCCTTGGTCCCATGTATCCTTGTTTTATTTTCTTTATCTCTTTCCTTTTCATCTCATGGCTCCTAACTGATCGTCATCGCACCAACTTCTTTCTTCTTTCTTTAAGTGCCTATGTTGCTTGTGAATCTTTAGTATATTCTCTCAAGGCTTAATTCATGTATTTTCAGTTCTTTTGAAAGTACCTTGGATTATGAATATTTAGTATATCCTCTACAATATTTCATTAAATGTGGGATCTCTAGGTTGTACTAAGCCTCCAGGAGCCATGTATTCCAGTGGAGTCATTTTCCCTGCAAATTGTTATGTTGGTTGTGCCTGTGTGTATTGTTGAAGTGGAGTATGATTCTTCTCTGTATTTTTATGTTGAGAAAATGACCCAAGAGAATATTGATCATATTTATATTGAGGTGGTAAATATATTTTATGATATCTCACTATTAGCTACCAGTATTTACCCACTACTATGCTATTATCCTTTAGGTTCTACAACACTAGCTCTACCTCAAAATGTCTCTTGTAAGTGAGTGGCACCATTTCCTTAAAAATATCTTTTATTCTTGTCCAAATGAGGAAGGAGGGCCTTAGTATATTAATATATTGGTCTCCATTGATTATTCTTTCTAGTTTCTCCATAGGTTCTTCATTCCTTTTTTCATTTAACAAATTCATGTATTCCTCTTTGGAGTAGATCTCTGAGTTTCTATCGCATAGAAAGGGAAATCCTATCTTTGTAACTCCATTAAAAAAAAAATTAATGCTTGGATGTCATCGACCAAAAAATTTGTGTTGTTTTGCATCACCTTGTCAACTCTCCCTCTGCCAATTAGCACTCTTATTCTAGCTTCCTTTGTCTCTATTATATGATGACTGCCAAGTCAAATTTCCCATTCAAATATTCATTGTGGACTCAATAATTAGTTTTCAAAATAGTCTCACATAATTTTAAGGCTTCATGAAATCTAGGATAAGACATAGTTCTTAGTCTTGGACAAACATATCCAAAATCTAAGTATTTATAACTTAGTGAATAAACATTCATTAAACTGTCTTCAGATCATCCTTAAGTCTGCCTCAAACAAATACTTTTATGTTGTACCTTTATCTCTCCCCTTTGTTTGTTTTGCTGCAAACTTCACCTTAGAATATGTATGTCAACTTTGTCCAAGACCAAATCCTAACCTTTTATGTTTACTCCATGATATGAGCTTTGAAGAATGCATCCTTTATGTCTTCAATTGTCTTCAAGGGTTTTATCTATACAAATTATTTCAAAAGTCTTCACCAAGATCATATTTTGACCTTGCAACTTCATCAATCATACTTGTTTTCTATCAACTTCACTTTCGGTGTCAAGGATAATGTCATTTAATCAATAAGATGTGAATGTTGATGCTTATGCAGCTTCCAAAACCATAACTTGTTGTGTGATGCAATGACCCTTATGTGTTGTAACTTCAACAACCATTTGATGTCATGTTAATTATCCTTTGGATACTTGAAAATGAATGTATCAGTAGGATATTTTGAATATTCAAACATCACAAACTTCACTGTTTGATGATCACTTCATAGATCTGCAGTTGTATCGATATGCTTATTAGTACTTGGATTCCTTCAAGGTTCTCTCATGTCCATATGCAATCAACTATCATATCAATAAGCTGTCACAATCACATTAGTGAGAATTCCATAGTCTGGTCACTTTGACCATTGTCCAGTTAAGTTGTCAAAAAAAATCACTCCCTTTCACGTGTCATTGCAAATTTCTGTCAAACTAATGTGAAGAAGGTCACTTCCTTGTGGTATTTACTTGTCAACTCCTCGGGCTGTAATGTCATGATAGTTCAATTGTCTTCTAAATACTTTGGTATCCTTATAATGTCTTAAGGAAAAACCCAAATTATTCTAAGATTATGTTCATGCCAGAATAACTTCTTAAGAGGCCAGGTTCCCAAGATTGTCACTGTTAATGTAAGAAGTCATTAGGTTGTTCAAATTCTGAGCTTGATCAAGACTGATATATCTTTTAGCAGGCTTGAGTTTGAGTTTGAAAAACCAATATAAGAGAGGATTTTAATGTTGGATATGCACCTTTTTATTCTCACAAAATTTACTACAATTTGTTCCACAACTTAACAAGGGAAATGAGGGCATATCATCGTATCATGAATGTATTAATTACGTTTCTGCAACTATTTAATGTTTAAGCATACACCCTTGCTACACTTCTTTCATATGTAAATATTTTTCCATGATTTGTTGTCAAGATGTCTTCAAACAATATTCAAATATGCCACTAAACTTCTTTGTCCATAATACTTCAAATTTTCCATTGGGTATACTATGTGTCTGCACAACAGTATGCAGTACTTAACTTGTCTCATAGATGGTCCCTTATCAATTAGTCTTCAAGCTTCTCCATATGTTCAGCCAAACATGCTCTCAAGTCTTCATGTGATTTTCAGGATTTGTCTTCATAAAATGATAAAAAGCTTGATAACCAGCTCTATATAATTCATATAATCAACAACAAGTGTTTTTGATGTCATTGTTGCTAATTATATCCAAAGATAGACGAAGGAATTTTAAGAATAATGTAGTTATCATAAGGGTAAACATGCATCAAGGACACCCCTTCAACCATCATCATATCACATGAGATTATTTTTTCTCTACATATCACCATGCAAGCTATGATCATGGTTAAGTGTATCCTTAAACAGATTCAACATACCAACATACTGTGAAGCCACAAATGAAGGATATATCCTACTTTGTTCAGCCACACTCTAATCCTTTTCTCCATCTTAGTGGGTTTGAACACATGAAAAAATCATATCATTGGCTTGTTTGAAGCAGGCGAGTTTATGAAGTTGGCTAAACAAGGACTAGTCCAATACATGCTCTATAGTTCTATAATATTTCAGACTGGTAGGACTAGGCACCATGGCATTAACTACTAAATATCAAAATGTCTCATTGACACTATCTTCAACTCTCAACATTATTTTTTTAACAGGAATAGTGCACATCCTATCTTCATTCACATTATGTATACTACTATTTCTGATATCCCTGTAAACATCTTGTAGCTCTATTTGTACCAATACTAGCACAGTGTGAGTTATGGATTTGGCTTTCTGAGGAACTATAAAATACAAGGATGGGTAGGGAATTAATATGGTTAGTGCTTTTCCCAAAAAATTGGTTTGCTTGTCTATCTCATCAACCTACTTGGATACTTCAACATATATTTCCTTTAAATGTAATTCTTTGGCCTCCTCTACTGAATCAATCCTTTGCCTTTTGGCTTGTGGGGTTTTATCATCTTGATCAATTTCCATGTTTTATGCCCCTCTCTTCTGTCTTGCTACTTGATTATGATCACTTGAAGCTATGGAATCCTTTATAATATTCTCAACCTCCTCCCAACTATATTTATTAGCAATGCTTACCAAATCAGGCCTACGAGTTGGTTCATGTGTTGAGTTTTTATTTTCTAACCTTTGTTTTGATATCACCACATGAGGGTCACATGCCACTGATTCATCCTTTTCTAGACTTATTTTCTCTCTAAATCCCTCTAGATAGTGTACAACATTGAGAGATATTATATAGAAGCAAACCACATCTTTGGGAATGTGAAAATACTTATGTTGTTTGACACTCCCAAAGTGCAATTCATTTGATAACAGTCTCTTCCTGGAAAATTTCATTGTCAGGATTCTCACTGTAAAAAAGGTAGGTAATTAGTAGGGTCTTCCTTCAAATACATATACCCTCACAACTATACTATCTTCAAATATGAACCAATCCTAAATTCTGGTCTCTATGGTGAATTGCAACCACTCTTTACCTTATCTATGTCAGATTTTTATCTTTTAAGCAATACGATCTTAGGATTTTGTCTGAGAGAATAACATGCACATCAATCAATCATAAGAGACAATAGACACAAATATTTTCCTCAAGGAAACCATAAAGGAGAAAACCCTACAACTTCCTCAGAGATAGAATGAGCACCAATGGCAGCAGTAAAACCCAAAGAGAAAAGGATGATCTCCAACAACTGTTCTCTCTCTCACTTGAGTGAGCTTCTTCTCTCTCACCTATGCGCTATAGCTTGGTGAGTGTGTGTGACAAATAGAGAGCCTCACTCTCTATTTATACTATTTTCTGACTTGACAATTACTTACCTGGACCGACTTCTCTATGAGATTCTAATAACCCTAATGCCCCTCAACTATGGGGACTTTTCCCCCCTGATTAACAAGGAGGGTTAACCTCAACTCAATTGTGGGGATTATTGCCCTAACATACAATGGAGGGTTAACCTCATTGACTATATTATATTAATGACTCTCCTGATAATAACATCAGGGTACAATGAAATACAAATAATTCTCCCTATAGGAATATCAGGGTACAATATAAGATATACAAGTGAATACATTCCAAAGTTACAAATACATCAACACTACCTCTTAACTAGGAAGGTATTCTCTAGACACAATTCATCAGCACAATTCTTCGTCACTATATCATCATCAAATCTAGATCATTACTAGATCATCATCATCACTGCTTCCGCTATCTTGATCAAATGATTCTATCTCTCAATTCTACTCGTCATAGGAAGTTCTACAGAGCCAACCCTTTTTCATGTTGGTTGTAGGCCTAGCATCCATGTATGTCTTCATATTATTCAGCACTGATATCTGACCATGGGAGGAACAAATCCAACATCCATGTCAGAAAGGCCCACCCAGCACTTACATCTGGCCATGGGAGGCCCATCCTGTCACCATGTCAGAAAGGCCCAACACTCACATCTGACCATGGGAGGCCCATCCTGCCACCATGTCAGATAGTCCCAACACTTACATCCATCAACATGGTAGGACACAACATCTACCATCTAAGGAAAGGCCAAACATGTACATCCACTGGCATGGTAGGACACAACATCTACCATTTGAGGAAAGGCCCAACACTTACATCTACTGGCATGATAGGAAACACCATCTATCATCCATATAAATGCCCAAAACTTACATCTACTGGCATGATAAGACACACCATCTATCATCCATAGAAAGGCCCAACACTTACATCCATTGGCATGGTAGGACACACCATCTACCATCCAGGGAAAGGCCCAACACTTACATCTGACCATGGGAGGTGTTAACACCATTATTTATCAAGAGGATAAGAAACCATGGTGGAGTAAGAAAGATGGTTGTTTGGGTACTTGGATCAAAGGATATATCGTAAAAAATGGAGCTATAAGCAAAATGCGATCAAGTCACCGAAGATCCTAGGCCGCGATGGAAGAAGGAAGAAAATCAACGGCTGGTATTCTTTCTGTTCCTCGGAGATGTAAGGAAGATAAAGGTTTGACCGGGCGTCTATCAGGCGCACAGATCAGCGGCCATCAGATTGTCTCGCGCAGATCAACGGTCTACATCCAATCCGCTTCGTAAAGTTGCATCCCGGTTAAAATGACACAATCCGGCGAAATCAGGTACAGGATACTAGATCCAATGGCGGAGAGGCGCAGTCGGATCACATCTACGGTCGAGATTGATTTCGGAACCAGAACCTGCTCGACTGATAAACCTACAGCACCCAGCGGAATGAGTTACCCGGTGCTCGATCTGACGGTTGAAGATCGAAGTGAGCCAGATCAATGGCTGTTATGATTTTCGGAGAGTGAACTAGCACGGTGGATAATTCCGAAGTGCCCAGCGGAATTTGGTACGTGGCGTATGATCCGACGGTGGAGAGTTAAAGGGGAATCACATCAACGGCTGAGAACAATTCCAGGGATCAAAGCTGCACGTTGGATAAAAGAAAGGAGCCCAGCGGAATTCATTACATGGTGCTTGATCCGACGGTCGAAACTTAAAGGCGGAAATATCAACGGTTGGGATCGATTCCGTGGTTGAAACTTGCACGGAGGATCAGTCCCAGACTCCCAGCGGAATTCGGTACGTGTCACCCGATCCAATGGTTCATGTTAAAAGGCGATTTCATCAATGGTAGGAGGTCATTCCGGGATGGAGACTGGCACGTCGTTTATCACCAAGGCGCCGGGCGGAACGGGATACATGGCACACGATCCAAAGGCCAGAAATTAAAGAGAAACCTGATCTACGGTCTTGGATGAAACCGGAAAATAGAAGCGCACGACAGTTAGGGATAAGTGGTGGTTGCGGAAATAAATGTTGTCCACGTGGTGAATTGGGTGGTCCTATAAAGGCAGGGTTGACCTCTCAAATGATTATTTTATTTGCTCGAGACCTGGCGAAAAGGACCTGGCGATTTGGGAGCTTCCATTTGTCAGTACCAGGCACGTTCCGAACACACGCCTCCATAGTACGCCAAGTAGGACTTTAATCCTGTAACTCCTTCGTCCAATTACCATTATAAATTAAGAAATGGACCAAGAGAGTGAGGTTCATGTGTCTAGTCAGGTTGCGGATGACAGAGCGGAATTTTTAATAGATAGACATAGGGGCGTCTGCGACCCCTTCCTGTCCACAGGGAGCGTGTCCGGCAGCAAAGAGAAATTGTGGTCTTATTTTTCACAGGGGAATGACGTTCTGAATGTATGCAAGTATTTTTTGTACCATTTCGCCCTTGAGCAAACCCTCCACTTCCTTGAATTTGTCGAATGGTGCGCAGTGAACTATTCTCCCTCTCAGAGGATCATTGTGAGTCGGTCCGCGTCAAAAATACTGTGTAAAATTGATGCTTCGGTCGTCAGAGAAAACCTTATTCTGCCCGAAAGCTACCCTGTAAATCGTGAGTCTGTAAACGATACTGTCCTTGCCGAGTTTTTCAAAAATTGCAAAAGTGAAAGTCGCTCTCGATTCCTGTCAAGTATCCTGAAGGAAGGTCAGTCTCTTGAAAGCCTTTTCTCACCTTACCCCTTGCACATTTTTAGAACTGAGGTGCAACTGGTAATGTCTTTGGTCTGTCAAGTGTTAGGTCTAGATTATGATTGTCATATAGGTGATGTTATCCTTGGTTTCTTGTTAAAAATAAATTCTTTAAGTCCCGAGTCCCAGTCAGTCCCCGTGCTTAATTTAGATGAGTACCTTGCCGAAGCGATCCACCTCCAGTTGACTGAATTTCCCAAGGTCCAGTTCTTTAGGTTTCAAACATACTTTCTTAACATGTTATTATGCTCTAATGTTACTGAATTAAAATTCTTAAGTGCTCTATGTTCTTCTGATTTGCCCAAGCAAATTAACATGGTCGAATTTGTCAATTTGATCATGTCCGAAATATACAGAATGCTATTTGATGAGGACCTGCCCTGTGTCCTGGACGAAATGAGATGCCTAATGCAGTCATCACCCGAAGAGAGGGTGGGGGACTGGTTCCTGTACAGAGGTTACATAGTGTTAATAATATATGGCTTTACTGGTCAGCCTTATAGGCTACCATCCTTCTTGACCCCAAGGATTTTCGCACTGGAGTTCATGAGGCGGAGATTGTTGTCTGAGGAGGAGCACTTTGGTGCTTTCAGAAAATCTTTGAATATTAAATTTCCATTTAAAGTTGGCCCTTTCATTTTTAAAGGGAAAGGTTCCCTGGCATTTATAGAAAGGTTGATGGAGAATATGGATTTCATAAAAGATGTAAATATAAACTATGACCCCCACCAGGTGATCTCATTGAGAAAACAGGCAAACAAGAATAAACCATTCGAGCATCAGGCTATTGAGGGGCTAGCTGAAATGGCCAATTTGCTACAATGTACTAACAAGTCAAAGTCTGATGAAGAGACAGCAGCCCAAATAACAGAAGGTGCTGGTATTTTGGTCAAGAGGAGTTTTTCTGAAACTGAGAGTATGGATGTAGACGAGGAAGGCCCCCATAAAAGGACAAAGCTGCTGCAAAGTGGCGAAATTGTAGATGAGGAGGTTTCTGATGGTTCCAAAAGAGGTGCCCTTGTTCCCCTGAAAGAAGTACGAGTAATTCAATTCTCTTTTAAAAGTACAGAGGGTGATGTAGACAGTTCGGAATTATGCCACGTGTTTAAGTCGAAGGAAGACTTAAAAGCCAGTTACATGGAAAAGAGGAAACAGTCTATGGAGGAAACAAGGAATTTTCTCCTGAAGGTTAGAAGTTTGTACAGTTCGAAGACCTCCCTGGTCTCTGCTAGAGATGCCGAGAGGAATACTTTTAAAATGGCTATGGTAAGCGATAAGAAAATGACTGAAATGGAGATCTGGTTAGACAAAATCAGCACTCCAGATAAAATTCAACTCCACAAACAGACCAGCGATATCCTCTACTCGGACTTACTACAATCCATGGTGAATATTAGTAAATTATAGGTTTTGATAGATAAATTGGAGATTCAGTTGAAACATGAGAAAGTGGAAAATAAAGCAAATGTTCTTCAGATTAAGAAGCTGGAGACGGACATTGCTAGTTCAGACAGTACACAGGCAGTCAAGACGTTGTTAGAGGAAAAGGATAATGCGCTCTAGGTCCTAAAGAAGAAACTGAAGATCCCAGGAACTGAACACGTTCAGTCAGTTGAGTTGCTATCCCTCCAAGAAGAAAAGGATAAAGTCCATCAGGAGATGATGGAATACAAAGGAAGAGCCGGAGAGCTATAGGAGGAAAAGGAGAAGTGGGAAGCCGAAAGGGAGGAACTGTTATCCCAAATCTCCTTGATGAAAAAAGATCAGAATGAAGAGAAGGAGATTATGGAAGAGCTGATGAGCCAGACTCCCACCGGTGAGGACCTGTCTATTATGAATATCCAAAAGCCATTAGATGATTTCTCTACTGATGATTTGTTAGTACCAATGTCCCAGGTGAGTTTGAAGGAAGAAGCAATCAAATATTTGAAAGCAGAGAATGAGAAGATGAAAGCTGAATTGGCTAGAGTAAGTGAAAGCAAGAAACAAATACCGCAGGACAGAAATCAATTACAGAAGAAATTGAATGAGCTAAAAGAAAAATGCATTGGAAAAGGCCCTCTTCAAGGGGAAAAACACATCATTTGGGATACCCTATGTATAGAGATTACCAAGTTCAGGCACTATTTAAATTTCATTGATGATTTGAATATAATGATAAATCTGGCCCACCAGAGGCTGACGCTGGTAAACGAACATATGGAGAAAAGACCCCTCGTTACGGCTCAGAACACATTAAATTTTCTAAATTCACTGTCATATCAGAAGTTGCAGGAATTAGGCATAAAGGACAGAGTGTCAATAGTGATGTGGGCAAAGAAAATCATCCATAAGCATCACTTAATCAAAATGGTCCATGAGAAGTCAGAAGGATTGTTGATGCAGGTAAATAATTTTAAACAGGAGTTTAAAGAACTGTTCGAGGACGGATTGCCTTCTTTCTGGGATGGAGAAGGGCGCATGTTCTCACAAGAACATTATCATAACATGCTTGTTCAGTGCCGCATGGATCACACCAAATTCAATGATTTGGAGAAAAACCTGACAGGGAAGACCATCATGGATATGCTCACAGAGGATTTCGAGATTCTGCAGAAGTTCGCCATCATCAGGAGCAGACTGCCCAGAAAGTACTATGAAGCATATATGGAGCTCGAGGTGGCTATTCGGGAAATGATGGAGTGTGACACCCCAAGTTCAGAGTAGTGGAAATCTGTGGAGCGGTTTGGCAAGACAAAGTATATTCTCCATCCTTAGGAACAGGTGTCATGCACTGAAGAGCTGATGGGGCAAAGACGTGGAGATGATGGGGCAAAGACGTGGAGCTGATGGGGCAAAGATGTGGGGCTGATGGGACAAATTTTGTTGTCAAGTTGATTCGTACTTTGTGGTCTGTTAGGATTGGAGTTGTAACAAACTTCCAAGTAGTTAGGAAATTCAATTACAAACTCTAAATTAAGCAGATCATTATGTTATTGATCTTCTTGTTAGAGCACCGATCATTTTATGTATAAATATGCATCTTTTTTAAGAGATGGGGGTTGGAACCCATTGGGTGGTGAATAATTTTGGAGAACATATTTGTTTCTGGAATGACAAAGTAAATGCATGAGAGTTTTGTTAGAGATTCATATGTTGTTGATATTACAGTCTGTGCCTCTTTCTTTATGTGATTGTACCTCCTTTGTGTAACACTCCACTTTGTTTCTTCCTCGTATCTGAAATATAGCGTTGGATGATCAGAATTCATGTGTTTATGCTCTGGTTATCATTTCAGATATTATATGAATTTTTCTGCTAAAGTTGATATAGAACTCATCCTTGTTGATGCTCTGTATTAATGGGTTGTTCCTTCATCTCTTCTGTTCCACTTGAATCAATTTGAATGACTGTGATGATATGATTATCTTGCCTTTGATGAATATCATGTATATGTCTTTGTGATATTTTTATATTTGTATATGACTCCATGCCCAATGGTTATGTTATTGTTTCATCCAAATACATAAATCTGTGAATGTTATTTTAAATCTGGTCTTGTTAAATCTTTATTGAGAGATCCCTCTCTGGAATAAAATACCAGTTTCTTCCTAAAGTGGTTTTGCTGTTACCTTGGAGTATACCTTTTACAACCTGGGTACATTCTGAGTGCTAACAAACTGGCGCCGCTGCCGGGGACGAAAGAGCTTATCTGCCCCAGGAGAACGACAAAGATTAAGAGAGATTTCTGTGGGCAAACAGGAGTTTCAAAAAGAAAAGAAGGTTTTATATTTGCCCTGGCGACTTCATTGTGCAATTGTTTTAGAATTCAAGAACGACATTCTGGCTTCAAGAAGACATACATGAGGTAACTCTGATAACGAAATTTGAAAAGCTTTGAAGATCCAGAAAAGCTGTTTAGAAGAAAAAATAAAGAGAAGTTATATTTTCCTTTGTTCGGCCCATCGTCATCACCAGATTCTCAAATTAATCCAGCATGGGAAGTCAATACTGCGCAGACCCTGTTGAGAACTAGATCTGAACCCAACCTAAAAAACACTGAATTCATTCCTTGTGGGTTGAGAGCTAGGTCTGAATCCGACCTCAAAAATACTGATTCCAAACCTAGTAGGTTAGAACCCTATCTGTTAGATTCCCTCTGGAAAGACTTGCAACAAACCTCTAAAGCTGAAACAACAGCCTCCGAGCATTCTCAAAGTACTGTAGTTCTCATGAACCCACCCAGACCAATGACTGCTAGGTTTGCTCCCTTGCGTTTGCCGGCTGTATTACATGATCTCCCCCAGAATTATTCTCAGAGGATTTCTTTATTTGATGGGGAGGGTGATATAACTTCAAAACAGCATGTCACCAAATTTGAAGATTTCATTGACTTGGAAGAAGTTGACTATCCTGATGTCAAACTGCGGTTATTTGCCCAAAGTTTGTCTGGGGAGGCAAAGAAGTGGTTTAAAGACTTGCCTAATGGATCTATAGCAAATTTTCAGGCTTTTCAAAACGCCTTTCTGGACAGGTGGGACGATAAACAGAACCCTCTGTAGCTTTTATCTCAGTACAATAGTCTTAAGAAGGGGGGTTTTGAGTCTGTTCATGAATTTTCGAGCAGATTCATGAGGGCTTACAACTCTATTCCTGAAGATATAAAACCTTCTCCTGCAGCTGCTCAACTGCACTATGCTGGAGCTTTTGATAATGATTTTGCATTCTCATTACGGGAAAGGAGATCGGCAACTCTTGCTGCCATGTTTACTGATGCATAGAAGTGGAAGCTAACATGATGGCTAGTGGGAAGATAAAACATAGAGACATGGACATGAGGAGAAAAGAAGACAACGGGCCTTCTACTTCATCTTCTTCAGCTGATGTTAAATTTGAGACGATGTTGAAGACCATGGAAAAGTTGATGGATAAGTTAACCATGGATACTAGGCCCTTCAACAGGGAACAGGGGGATCCCCAAATCAGGAATCCAAATTTCAGAAGACCAAATTCCCCTGTTCCTCCCCAGAACATGCAGAGAAATCCAAGAAACCAAGAAGAACAGCCTATCCGTCCACCTTTCCCTAAAAATTATGTTGGGGATGAAGAAGACCCACCTGAAAATGAGATTCATCTGTTTGGGGAACAGGATTCAGAAATATATCTTACTGAAGAAGAACATAATATGTTTGCGCAGGAAGGTCCAAGTGAAGAATTTGAAAATAAGCTATATCAGAGAGGTTATTTGCATGCAATGGATGATGTGCAAAGGAAAATGAGACTGAGGAATAGGGATGTCCCCATAAATAAAGGGAAGGAAAACCCAAATCAGCCTTCCTCTATTTCTTTGAATGAAGAAAAGGGGAAAGGACTACAAAAACAACCCTTTGTGAGTAAGGAGGTTGAAAATGAGGTACAAAGGGATAAAATAATAAAGAAGGCAACTCCGATTGATGTGGAAAAGATTGGTGCTGGTTTTAGCCTACAAAATGAGCTTTCAAAACTAAAGATCTCTATTCCATTTAATGAGCTATTGAGAAACACTGAGTACAGAGATACTATCACCAAAATGATCAAAAACCAAGGAGAATGGCAGTCAGACATTTTAGAATTGAATGATGATAATCCTGCTATTTCATTTGGACCCAAAGTTGAAAATTTAGAAGATGAAGAAGTTCCTCCTTTCTATTTAAGTCTAAATGTGCATGACAAGGTGATCCATAATGCTATGTTGGATTCTGGGGCATCACACAATCTAATGCCTAAAGGAGTCATGGAAAGTCTGGGATTAGAAGTGACTAGACCATATAAGGATTTGTACTCATTTGATTCTAAGAGAGTAAAATGCCTTGGTTTAATTAAATACATGGCGGTGACCCTAAATAAATTGCCATCTAAAACTATAGTCATGGATGTGGTGGTAGCAGATATTCCACCTAAATTTGGGGTATTGCTGTCAAGATCTTGGACCTCCAAGATGAAAGGTAGTTTACAGATGGACATGTCATATGCAACGATTCCCGTTCCAGATGGTAGCAGAAGGTTATATAGTGAAAAAAGAACTCCCTATGTGGTTAGCAGTCAAGATAAACCTGAAGTCCATCACATATATGCTGTTGATACTGATTTGGGGTCTTCCATTTTCTTTAATGAGGCTGTCCCACATGAGGTAGAAAAGACATTGCAGAAGAAGTCTCAAGAAAATGATGAAAAAGAAGTTTTGGAGCAGGAAGCTTTGGAAGCAAAGCAGAAAAAAGAAGGCCAATGGATCATGTACTTTGATGGATCCGTTGCAAAGGTTGGTGCCGGGGCCGGTGTCTACATCATTTCTCCTATTCATGATTTCAAAGCTTTGTCATACAAATTGCTTTTTGAATGCACAAATAATGTGGCAGAGTATGAGGCTTTGTTATTAGGATTACATTCTTTGAAAGATTTGGGGGCTCAGCAAGTCAGGATCTTGGGAGATTCTGAGTTGGTGATAAACCAGGTAAACGATAGTTATCAAGCCAGGCATCCTCGAATGAGGGCTTATAGAAATGAAGTATGGGATATGCTTGGTAATTTCTTCACAGAGCATACAATCCATGTTGTTCCCAGGGCTGACAATTTGGTAGCCGATTCTTTGGCAATATCTGCTGGGAGATTTGAGACCCCAATGACTAGCCAAAAAGAATACCAGGTGGAAATTTTGAACATACCTTCTATCCCTGACAATTCCAAATACTGGCAGGTGTTTGAAGATGATATGCAGATCCGAAGATTTCTAGAGTTATCAGGGGAGTTTGTGAATACTCATTTTGACAATGAAAATGACAATGATAGGACCCCTGGAGGTGATGAAGAAGTCGAAACAGAAGAAGATGCTGAGAAGTTAAAGAAAACCTTGGGAGGTAAGGATATCATCTAGCTAAAAAATAATTTCATACCAAGAGGCGTGATCCCTTTAGAAAGGCTATTTGATCAAAATGATGTTGCCAAGAACCCCAAAGTGAAACCTGTTGGTGATGCCATTGAAGATAAAAATATTGGCACTGAGGAGAATCCTAAAATCATAAAATTATCCAAGAAGCTGCAGGAGAGGGAGTAAGAGGAGTATGTAAAGTTGATGAAAAAATATACAGATGTGTTTGCTTGGAGTTATGAAGACCTCAAAGAATATGATACATCTATCATACAGCACACTATTCCTATAAAGCCTGGGGAGAAGCCTTTTAAACAGAAACTCAAGAGGATCAATCCTAAACTGATCCCTGTCATTGAGAAGGAAATAAGGCATTTATTTGATGCTAAGATCATTGTTACACTCATATTTTCTAAATGGGTTGCAAATTTGGTTCCTGTCAGAAAGAAGAATGGAGAGATAAGACTGTGCATAGATTTCCTCAATTTGAATAAGGTCTCTATGAAAGACAATTATCCCTTACCTAAGATGGATCATATACTGCAGCAAGTGGTGGGAGCCGAAAGGATTTCGATGCTGGATGGTTTTTCCGGGTATAATCAGATCAAAGTGCTGCCAGAAGATCAGGAGAAGACTGCCTTCGCTACACCATGGGGCACTTTCATGTATGCAAAGATGCCTTTTGGTTTGATGAATGCAAGCACCACTTTTCAGCGAGCTATGGACATTTCCTTTGCAGGAGAAATTGGAATTTTCGTGGTGATTTATATGGATGATATCACAGTCTACTCAAAGTTTGATAGAGAGCATCTCCATCATCTGGAGAAGGTCTTCATGAAGTGTAGGAAGTATGGCATATCTTTGAACCCTAAGAAGTCTAATTTTTCACTAGAAAAAGGAAAGCTGTTGGGCCATATAATATCCAAGGATGGCATAAAGATTGATCCTGAAAGGGTGAGTGCAATTCTGAAGGTAGGAGAACCCAAAAGCAAAAAGGAGATACAATCATTTCTGGGGCAGGTGAATTTCTTGAGGAGATTTGTACCAAGCTTTGCTGAGATCTTGATGAATATTACAAATATGTTGAAGAAAGGTCATGAAATAAAATGGAATACAGAAGCTAAGGAGTCATTTCGGGAAATCAAGAAGGCCATTTCAGAAGCTCCTATCTTGGTAAGTCCAGATTTTGCCAAGGATTTTTCAGTGTTCTCATATGCTTCTGAACATACTATAGCAGCAGTATTATTACAGAAAAATGAGGAAAATTTGGAACAACCCATAGCCTTTTTTAGTAAAATGCTACGGGATGGGGAGTTGAAATATGATATCATGGAAAAGCAGGCCTATGCTCTGATTAAAGCATTAAAGGATTTCATAATATATGTTTTGCATTTCCATGTAATTGCACATGTTCCAACTGCTGCAGTAAAAGAAATTTTGACTCAGCCGGACCCCGAAGGTAGGAGGGCGAGATGGATAGCTACATTATTGGAATATGATACAGAAATAAAACCCATGAAGCTGGTTAAAGGACAAGGGTTAGCAAAGATGATGACAAACTCAAATTGTGAATCTTTACAGATCAATTTTTTGACTCACCA
>LPNX010291414.1:37807-79717 GCA_001517045.1 Pseudotsuga menziesii
TTCTCGAAGAAAATATATTGGCTCGGTTCGGGTGTCCAAAAAGGATAGTAACAGACAACACAGCTTCTTTCAAATCTAGGAGGATGATTAACTTTTGTCATAAGTATCATATAAGCCTCAATCACTCAACTGCATATTACCCTCAAGGAAATGGATTAGCTGAGTCTTCAAATAAAAGCCTGGTGAGGATTATCAAAAAGCTGCTGGAAGATAATAAGAGATCCTGGCACACCAAACTAAAATATGCTCTATGGGCTGACAGGATTAGTACTAAAAGAGCCATCGGCATGTCTCCATTCCAACTGGTATACGGGGCTGAAGTAATTTTTCCAACATCATTAGGGGTACCTGTTATGAGATATTTCCAGGATCAGCAAGAAGAACCAAATCACATACAGCGGAGGATAAATCAGATCATCGAGCTCGAAGAATGAAGAAGTAAGGCTTATGGCAAAGTGCAGTCTCATCAAGATAAAATGAAGAATACTTTCGACAGAAGGATCAAGGAAGAGCAGTTTCAGATTGATGACCTGGTTTTGAAGTGGGATGCTCCTAACGAAGACAAGAATGGAAAGTTTGACCCTATGTGGGTCGGACCTTATGTTGTTGCTAGGTACAGAGGACAGAATGCATTTTTGCTGGAATATACAGATGGGGTTCTTCTGGAGAGTAACCCCGTAAATGGAAGATACCTGAAGCATTACCTGTCCTGAAGGGGAAGGTAAAATTTGTATCATAGATTGTATATACTTGTTTTTCTTTACAAATAAACATGAATGGTAAGCTGAGTGCATTTGAAGCTCGCAGTGAAATCCCTAAGATCCAGGAGGCTTACCATTCATTTTCTAAAAATCTCTAAAAATGATATATTTACAAAAAAAAACAAAAGATGGGTTTTTGGGGAGTTAGTATGCAAAATAAAAAACAGGCACCTGGTCTACGAGTTCTTTGATACCTCACAGGGAGGATATCATCCCCAGATGGAGCCAGCTGTTAGCACCATTATTTATCAAGAGGATAAGAAACCATGGTGGAGTAAGAAAGATGGTTGTTTGGGTACTTGGATCAAAGGATATATCATAAAAAATGGAGCTATAAGCAAAATCCGATCAAGTCATCGAAGATCCTAGGCCGCCATGGAAGAAGGAAGAAAATCAACGGCTGGTATTCTCTCCGATCCTCAGATATGCAAGGAAGATAAAGGTTTGACCGAGCGTCTATCAGGCGCACAGATCAGCGGCCATCAGATTGTCTCGCGCAGATCCACGGTCTACATCCAATCCGCTTCGTAAAGTTGCATCCCAGTTAAAATGACACAATCCGGCGAAATCAGGTACAGGCTACTAGATCCAATGGCAGAGAGGCGCAGTCGGATCGCATCTACGGTTGAGATTGATTCTAGAACCAGAACCTACTCGACCGATAAACCTACAGCGCCCAGCGGAACGAGTTACCCGGTGCTCGATCTGATGGTTGAAGATCGAAGTGAGCCAGATCAATGGCTATTATGATTTCCGGAGAGTGAACTAGCGCGGTGGATAATTCCGAAGTGCCCAGCGGAATTTGGTACATGGCGTATGATCCGACGGTGGAGAGTTAAAGGGGAATCACATCAACGGCTGAGAACAATTCCGGGGATCAAAGCTGCACATTGGATAAAAGAAAGGAGCCCAGCAGAATTCATTACATGGTGCTTGATCCGACGGTTGAAACTTAAAGGCGAAAATATCAACGGTTGGGATCGATTCCGTGGTTGAAACTTGCATGGGGGATAAGTCCCAGACTCCCAGCGGAATTTGGTACGTGTCACCCGATCCAACGGCTCATGTTAAAAGGCGATTTCATCAACGGTAGGAGGTCATTCCGAGATGGAGACTGGCACATCGTTTATCACCAAGGCGCCGGGTGGAACGGGATACATGGCACACGATCCAAAGGCCAGAAATTAAAGAGAAACCTGATCGACGGTCTTGGATGAAACCGGAAAATAGAAGTGCACGGCAGTTAGGGATAAGTGGTGGTTGCGGAAATAAATGTTGTCCACGTGGTGAATTGGGTGGTCCTATAAAGGCAGGGTTTACCTCTCCAATGATTATTTTATTTGCTCAGGACCCGGCGAAAAGGACCTGGTGATTTGGGAGCTTCCATTTGTCAGTACCAAGCACGTTTCGAACACACGCCTCCACAGTACGCCAGGTAGGACTTTAATCCTGTAACTCCTTCATCCAATTACCATTATAAATTAAGAAATGGACCAAGAGAGTGAGGTTCGTGTGTCTGGTCGGGTCGCGGATGACAGAGAGGAATTTTTAATAGACAGACACAGGGGCATCTGCGACCCCTTCCTGTCCACAGGGAGCGTGTCTGGCAGCAAAGAGAAATTGTGGTTTTATTTTTCACAGGGGAATGACGTTCTAAATGTATGCAAGTCTTTTCTGTACCATTTCACCCTTGAGCAAACCCTCCACTTCCCTAAATTTACCGAATGGTGCGTGGTGAACTATTCTCCCTCTCAAAGGATCATTGTGAGTCAGTCCGCGTAAAAAATACTATGTAAAATTGATCCTTCAGTCGTCAGAGAAAACCTTAGTCTGCCCGAAATCTACCCTGTAAATCATGACTCTGTAAACGAATCTGTCCTTGCCGATTTTTTCAAAAATTGCGAAAGTGAAAGTCGCCCTTGATTCCTGTCAAGTATCCTGAAGGAAGGTCAGTCTCTTGAAAGCCTTTTCTCACTTTACCCCTTGCACATTTTTAGAACTGAGGTGCAACTGGTAATGTCTTTGGTCTGTCAAGTGTTAGGTCTAGATGACGATTGTCATATAGGTGATGTTATCCTTGGTTTCTTGTTAAAAATAAATTCTTTAAGTCCTGAGTCCCAGTCAGTCCCCATGCTTAATTTAGATGAGTACCTTGCCGAAGCGATCCACCTCCAGTTGACTGAATTTCCCAAGGTCTAGTTCTTTAGGTTTCAAACATACTTGCTTAACATGTTATTATGCTCTAATGTAACTGAATTAAAATTCTTAAGTGCTCTATGTTCTTCTGATTTGCCCAAGCAAATCAACATGGTCGAATTTGCCAATTCGATCATGTCCGAAATATACAGAATGCTATTTGATGAGGACCTGCCCCGTGTCCAGGACGAAATGAGATGCCTAATGCAATCATCACCCGAAGAGCGGGTGGGGGACTGGTTCCTGTATAGAGGTTACACAGTGTTAAGAATATATGGATTTACTGGTCAGCCTTATAGGCTACCATCCTTCTTGACCCCAAGGATTTTCACACTGGAGTTCATGAGGCAAAGATTGTTTTCTGGGGAGGAGCACTTTGGTGCTTTCAGAAAATCTTTGAATATTAAATTTCCATTTAAAGTCGGCCCTTTCATTTTTAAAGGTAAAGGTGCCCTGGCATTTATAGAAAGGTTGATGGAGAATATGGATTTCATAAAATATGTAAATATAAACTACGACCCCCACCAGGTGATCTCATTGAGAAAACAGGCAAACAAGAATAAACCATTCAAGCATCAGGCTATTGAGGGGCTAGCTGAAATGGCCAATTTGCTACAATGTACTAACAAGTCAAAGTCTGATGAAGAGACAGCAGCCCAAATAACAGAAGGTGCTGGTATTTTGGTCAAGAGGAGTTTTTCTGAAACTGAGAGTATGGATGTAGACGAGGAAGGCCCCCATAAAAGGACAAAGCTGCTGCAAAGTGGCGAAATTGTAGATGAGGAGGTTTCTGATGGTTCCAAAAGAGGTGCCCTAGTTCCCCTGAAAGCTGTACAAGTAAGTCAATTCTCTTTTAAAAGTACAGAGGGTGATGTAGACAGTTCGGAATTACGCCACGTGTTTAAGTCGAAGGAAGACCTAAAATCCAGTTACATGGAGAAGAGGAAACAGTCTATGGAGGAAATGAGGAATTTGCTCCCGAAGGTTAGAATTTTGTACAGTTCGAAGACCTCCTTGGTCTCTGCTAGAGATGCCGAGAGGAATACTTTTAAAATGGCTATGGTAAGCGATAAGAAAATGGCTGAAATGGAGATCCGGTTAGACAAAATCAGCACTCCAGATAAAAGTCAACTCCATAAACAGACCAGCGATATCCTCTACTCAGACTTACTACAAGCCATGGTGAAGATTAGTAAATTACAGGTTTTGATAGATAAATTGGAGATTCAGTTGAAACATGAGAAAGTGGAAAATAAAGCAAATGTTGTTCAGATTAAGAAGCTGGAGACAGACATTGCTAGTTCAGACAATACACAGGCAGTCAAGAGGTTGTTAGAGGAAAAGGATAATGTGCTCCAGGTCCTGAATAAGAAACTGAAGATCCCAGGCACTGAACACGTTCAGTCAGCTGAGTTGATAGCCCTCCAAGAAGAAAAGGATAAAGTCCATTAGGAGATGATGGAATACAAAGGAAGAGCCGGAGAGCTACAAGAGGAAAAGGAGAAGTGGGAAGCTCAAAGGGAGGAACTGTTATCCCAAATCTCCTTGATGAAAAAAGATCAGAATGAAGAGAAGGAGATTATGGAAGAGCTGATGAGCCAGACTCCCACCGATGAGGACCTGTCTATTGTGAATATCCAGAAGCCATTAGATGATTTCTCTACTGATGATTTGTTAGTACCAATGTCCCAGGTGAGTTTGAAGGAAGAAGCAATAAAAGATTTGAAAGCAGAGAATGAGAAGATGAAAGCTGAATTGGCTAGAGTAAGTGAAAGTAAGAAACAAATACTGCAGGACAGAAATCAATTACAGAAGAAATTGAATGAGCTAAAAGAAAAATGCATTGGCAAAGGCCCTCTTCAAGGGGCAAAACACATCATTTGGGATACCCTGTGTATAGAGATTATCAAGTTCAGGCACTATTTAAATTTCATTGATGATTTGAATATAATGATAAATCTGGCCCACTAGAGGTTGACGCTGGTAAACGAACATATGGAGAAAAGACCCCTCGTTACAGCTTAGAACACATTAAATTTTCTAAATTCACTGTCATATTAGAAGTTGCAGGAATTGGGCATAAAGGACAGAGTGTCAATAGTGATGTGGGCAAAGAAAATCATCCATAAGCATCACTCAATTAAAATGGTCCATGAGAAGTCAGAAGGATTGTTGCTGCAGGTAAATAATTTTAAACAGGATTTTAAAGAACTGTTCGAGGAAGGATTGCCTTCTATCTGGGATGGAGAAGGGCGCATGTTCTCACAAGAACATTATCATAACCTGCTTGTTCAGTGCTGCATGGATCACACCAAATTCAATGATTTGGAGAAAAACATGACAGGGAAGACCATCGTGGATATGCTCACAGAGGATTTTGAGATTCTGCAGAAGTTCGCCATCATCAGGAGCAGACTGCCCAGAAATTCCTATGAAGAATATATGGAGCTCGAGGTGGCTATTCAGGAAATGATGGAGTGTGACACCCCAAGTTTGGAGCAGTGGAAAGCTGTGGAGCGGTTTGGCAAGACAAAGTATATTCTCCATCCTTAGGAACAGGTGTCATGCATTGAAGAGCTGATGGGGCAAAGACGTGGAGCTGATGGGGCAAAGACGTGGAGCTGATGGGGCAAAGATGTGGGGCTGATGGGACAAAGTTTGTTGTCAAGTTGATTCGTACTTTGTGGTCTGTTAGGATTGGAGTTGTAACAAACTTCCTAGTGGTTAGGAAATTCAGTTACAAACTCTAAATTAAGCAGATCATTCTGTTATTGATCTTCTTGTTGGAGCACCGATCATTTTATGTATAAATATGCATCTTTTTTAAGAGATGGGGGTTGGAACCCATCGGGTGGTGAATAATAATGGAGAACATATCTGTTTTTTGGAATGACAAAGTAAATGCATGAGATTTTTGTCAGAGATTCATGTGTTGTTGATATTACAGTCTGTGCCTCTTTCTTTATGTGATTGTACCTCCTTTGTGTAACAATCCACTTTGTTTCTTCCTCGTATCTGAAATATAGCATTGGATGATCAGAATTCATGTGTTTATGCTCTGGTTATCATTTCAGATATTATATGAATTTTTCTGCTAAAGTTGATATAGAACTCATCCTTGTTGATGCTCTGTATTAATGGGTTGTTCCTTCATCTCTTCTGTTCCACCTGAATCAATTTGAATGACTGTGATGATATGATTATCTTGCCTTTGATGAATATCATGTATATGTCTTTGTGATATTTTTATATTTGTATATGACTCCATGCCCAATGGTTATGTTATTGTTTCAACCAAATACATAAATCTGTGAATGTTATTTTAAATCTGGTCTTGTTAAATCTTTATTGAGAGATCCCTCTCTGGAAGAAAATACCAGTTTCTTCCTAAAGTGGTTTTGTTGTTACCTTGGAGTATACCTTTTACAACCTGGGTACATTCTGAGTGCTAACAAGAGGAACCAATCCTACCACCATGTCAAAAAGGATCTTGGACTCATCACTTCCCCTTGGAAGGAACCTCGATCTGGAGAACACCAAGCTTCTCCTTGAAGTACTCAAACTTCACTCTGGCCATTTCTAGCATAGAATCACATCAGGGTTGATTACGTCCAAGGATAACCTGCGAGCTTCGTCAGGATCGATTACATCTGAGGACAACCTACAGGACCGTTTACGTATGAGAAACCTATGAGATTTTCTAGTATTTTATGCTCAGACAACCTATCTCACCAGCTATGCTAGAACTCCCTCTTTCAAGAGATCTCGATATGGATCACAAACTGGAGCTTCACTGATCCTCTCTCCCAAGTAGTTGAGCAAGTGGAAAAATATTTTTTTCCTCGGTTGTACTTAGTGCCACGCGGGACTGATTCTTGCTAAACCAAGAGATCACACCTGATCCCATACTAAATCAGCACCCCGAAGTGCTCTTCCTATCAATGGCACTTCCTTCCCAATCCGAATCCACATAACCCTCCAGGTTAATCTTTTGATTCGCCTCATACTTGAGCCCATAATCAACTATACCCTTCAGGTACCTCAAAATATGCTTTGCAGCAATCAGGTGAACATGTCTCGGATCTGTTAGGAACTATCTCAATGTGTTCACATCAAATCAAATATCTGGTCTCGTATTCGTCAGGTACATCAAGGACCAAATCATTTGACGATACATCGTAGCATCAACCGATTCTGATGAAGCATCACTTAATAGCTTTAGGTTCGATGCCATAGGTGTGGCCATGTCCTTGCAATCCATCATCCCAAACCTCTTCAGGATCTCTACTGCATACTTCCCTTGTCTAAGGGAGATACCATTCACACTTTTCCACACCTCCATGTCTTAAAAAGTAATGCACCATACCCAAGTCTTTCATCTTGAACTCAGCAGCAAGTCTCCTTCTTACAACTTTAATGAGTTCCACTTTTTCTGTCAGGAACAATTCATCAACATATAAGAGGAGCATCACTGGTCTTCTACCTTCAACCATGAAGTAAAGTTTGGAATCCACTTTACTCTCAGTAAATCCTAGAGCCATTAGTAAGTTGTCCATCCTATCGTACCAGGTCGAACCTCAGGATCTTCTGTAGTCACTCCCTCTGAAGTGGAGCATCATTCTCCCTCTGCCTTTCGTACTCTATGTATTGAAACATTTTGTACTGGAGTGACAAGTAGCTTCCTCTGCTACCATTACTCTATGTATCCATCTAGGGTCACTGGATACCAAGATCCTCTATCTTGAACCTTTTCAAAAGTTCTTCTCACACCCATATATGAGCTTGTCATCCTCATTAGGCTTTCATCTTCAACCTTGTATCAAAGGTTAAGATATTCATTACTCTAGGTGATCTCCAAGCTCCTCATTTATGTGTTATCCCATGGGTGTCTTTTGAGCTCATACAAGGCCTTCTTTAATTTGCAAGGCCTCCTTTAATTTGTACACATGAGTCTGCCTGTCATGTGTCTTGAATTCCAGTGGCTGAAAATGTCTCTTTGTAGTCTGTGCCTTCTTTCTGTGAGAAGCCTCGTGTTACGAATCTTTCCTTGTATCCCACGATGTTTCCATCTATTGCATGCTAGATCTTGTAGATCAATATGGAAAATACTATGGAATTCCCTTCAGGTATTCAACATCGCATTATAGTCATCATTCTTCATTTTGGATTATTAGAGTGAATCTTGAACTATCGTCACTTGTTCTTTGGAACAAGTCTCATCCTTCTTTTCTTGTAGGTGATTGTACGTGATCTTTCCTACAAGTCAAATGCACCAGTTGTATGGTTAGAAACATTTCATAAGGCATATTCATAATGGAAAATTCTTATGCATAAAGATTTAATCATGCAACTATTTTAGCCAATACAACATTCATCCATATCTCATGGAAACTGTCTATATGCCTTCCATCTCTACCAAGACATCATTGAGATTGTGCACTAATCCAATATTTCAGCAAAGACGTTTCATTCTAGATAAGTAGCAATGGAGAGTTGAATAGCACCATGAGCTACTTACCCGTCACATGCATATTAGTAGTATACCATCATTAATGCAAACATTCTATCATGCATAACACATCAACTAAATATAAACAAATGCATAACCAAACAATATCATGAAATGACAATTGAACACTTATCTTTATTTGTTTCGTGGATAGACTCCTTCTTTCAGCTTCATCATCTCCTACATTCATACTGCATCATTTCTTATCCAAATGATAATATGGATATGATAATATGGATAAGAGGTTCAACAAGAATTGAGTTCTTCATATTACTCATCGCTTGAGGGATCTTCTTTGAATCGTGAGAGCTTGATCTTTAGTTTCTCCCATCTTCTCTTCTTTTATTATGTGTCGATCTTCTTCTTGTGTGCACTCTTCCCAGAGTCTGCTGAAGGTAATCACTTCCTTCTGGTACACATTCCTCGAATGAATTAATCCCATGATACTAGGAGGCCATTCAAGGTTGTTATCACAATTTTTGTATTCTCTACTTCTTCATCCATTGCTTCAAGTTGTTCTTTGATTTGAGAGACCCTTGTAAGGTATGACTATATGGTCTCTGCATTCTGGATATTTACATTGTTCAACTGGTTTCTCATAGTCATCTTTCGATTTATTTTCTTCCCTTCAAATATCTTGGTTAAGGAATCAAACATCTCTTTAGGTGTCTTTAGGGAGGACACTTGTGGTATAATGTAATCCTTGATTGAATAAACAACAATCTTCATGGCCTTGACCAAGTTCTTCTTGTGTAAAGCTTTAGCCTCATCTCCCTCTGGAACTAGAACCTCTCCACTTATGTAGGTGTCCAATTCATTTTCTTCAAGAACCAGTGAAATCCTATACTTCCACGCTTGGAAGTTGTCATCTCCGCCAAGCTTGTCATCAAGCTGGTGTGATTAGTCATATTGAAATGAGAACCTCAACTGTAAATAGCAAAAGATTAAATCTTACTGATTTGAGGTTTTCGTCCTGGTTCTGAAGCTGGCTGATCTAGGGTTTGTCAGAGAAACCCTAATTTCAGAACTTGGAATCTTTTAGATCTGATTGGATATAAATATGGGCCTCTTTAAGGAAAGCTACTCAATGTACTCCTTTTCTGAAAACAGTGGAGGGAAGCTCCCAAAAAAGGAAGCCCTAGTTTTCCAATTTCCTCTACAGAAATGCCTGATATTGTTTCTGCGGTATCTCTGAAAGTACAGCTCCTCTGTGTCTAAAATTTTGTACTAAGGTGGCCTCATCTATCCTATTTCCAACACCATAGTTTTGAGCATAATTGGTTTCACCAATTGGTACTTATGAGAGTTTTCCCAAGGTGATTTATTTCGGGACTGTTCAGCATAGCAAAATTGTATGGACTTCCACGTGTCACTATTTCACCTTTGGGGTATGAAACTTTTAAAAACAAAAGTAAAGTCTGTTACCTATCTGGAACATCTTGTAAAATTTAATTTGGACCTTCGTAGCCCGAGATATAGAAATTCTACCTAGGTTTCTTTAGGGATGAATCCTGGAAGAGGTTGGAACCTTGATTTGGAGGAATCATATCTCCCATAATATAGTGAATATGAGGCTGAAATGTTTACACAAGGTACATCACAATTTCATCTTTGTCCTGTGAAAATTTTGGCTCTTAAGCATTCTTAAATATCGAGATATAGCGAATGTACCAAAACTACCAATTTTAGTATTTTAGGGTTTTTCAGGCCCCGGGTCAAACTAGGGTTTGACTTTCTCGGAGTAGGGATAATTTTAGGGGCGAATTTTAGCTCAGTTGGGTATTTTTCCATGTTTTTCTCCCAAAAAAGATTCACCATTTTGCATTTTTTGAAGCCCTGTTTCGCCCAATTTTGATGGGGTAAAAATTTTTTACCCTAAAATCACCAAATTATTATATAAATGATATAAAATCGTTGGAAATTAAAATATTTTTTGAAAAATATCACCCATCATTTTATAGTTATCATTTTAAGAATTGGTAATATTCGCCAACATTTATACACTTTTAAATAAGTATGGTTCCTTAAAATCATCCATGTCCCGGAGTTTTACTCAACCAAAAACTTCGACCTGGTCTATAAACTTCGATTTTGATGAGGAGATCAATCCTATGCTGGGGTCACTCAAAAATTCCACTTCTGTGAAAAGCCCTAATTGTTGCTACAGTGGTAGGTCAAAAACAAAAAAATTCCCAAAATCAAATTCTGCTTCAACAGAAAGATGCGCCCTTCAATGGAGAGTTAGCCTAGCCTCCTTTTGTTGATGATATGTGGAGAGAGACCCAAAAGGTAGGAAGCACTAGCTTCTGCAGCTGCATAGTGTATTCTTCTCAGGTTAGCTCTGATAGCATGTTATATTTTTATCTTTTAAGAAATATGATCTTAGGATCTTATCTAAGAGAATAACATTCACAACAATCAATGATAAGAGACAATAGACACAAAGATTTTCCTCGGGGAAACCATAAAGGAGAAAACCCCACAACTTCCTCAGAGATAGAATGAGCACCAATGGCAGCAGTAAAACCCAAATAAAAAAAGATGATCTCCATCAACTGTTCTCTCTCTCTCACTTGAGTGAGCCTCTTCTCTCTCACCTATGTGCTATAGCTAAGTGAGTGTGTGTGACAAATAGAGAGGCTCACTCTCTATGTATACTAGTTTCTGACTTGACAGTTACTTACCAAGGACGACTTCTCTATGAGATTCTAATAACCCTAGTGCCCATCAACTATGGGGAATTTCCCCCCCTTATCAAAAAGGAGGGTTAAAATCAACTCAATTGTGGAGACTATTGCCCCGACTTACAACGGAGGGTTAACCTCATTGACTTTATTATATTAATGACTCTCCCGATAGGAACATCGAGGTACAATGAAATACAAATGATTCTCCCGATAGGAACATCGAGGTATAGTATAAGATAAACAAGTGAATACATTCCGAACTTAGAAATACATCAACAATCTAGGCAAGGATTGGTAAATCTATTCCATGTAAGACTACATATGCAATTCTCATGACAGAAACCTAAATATTTATTGTGTAGGGATCTCGGTTAACTACTAATTAATAATTTAAGCTAGGTAAGAAGGGATATTTCATTTAGAGGAATCATTTATTATTGGCTACAATTGTGATATAAAAACTAAAATAGATTCATCCACTTCTTCCTCATTTCGATACCATAATATGGAAAATAATAAGGCAATGATTATCTTGTTCTCAGAATTGAAGAAAATAGTTTTAACTGGAGCTTTTGGGTTTGAGGGTATCATTCCAAATTCTATATAAAAATTTAAAATGATGGATTTATTAACTGGGATCATGATCTGGATTTATTAACTAGGATCATGATCTAGATTTATTAACCTATGCATCAAACCTAAATCTCATACTTACTGAATTTAATCAGCACTATTACGAACCCTATCGTCTGTGCGATAGAGCATAAGCAAAGCCTAAGCATTGTAGGTTATTTGAACCGTATCATAATTAACTATAAGAAGCTAATACAAGCTAAAGTATATCTAATCTAATAACTATGACTTTACTTAAGGGATGGGGTTCTTGCATGTAAAGAGTTGGTACAAGGGGATGGGGTTCCTAGTGTTAAATTTTAGCATTAGCAGGAATACTTTAAAAATTTGCAGACTATCCAATAACAAATTACAAGTGCAATAAATAACATCAACACACTGAGAACAAGATTTTTTCGCTAGGGAAACCTTTCAAGCCCGTTGCGAGGATATCCTAAGCCCCTTGTGGGCATTAGTGTAAACACTATGTTGGGATATTGTAAATACCGTGCGGGAATATTGTAAACACTATGTGGGCATATTGTAAACACTTTGATATTTGAAGATGATATCATGCTTATTATATTGTTTCAGGGGGTACTCACAACATGCCTGCAGATTCTAGTCAGGTAAATGTGATTGCCATATTAACACTAGTTTTTTCCTTCATTAATCACATTTATTAGACATGTTTAAATTTTTACTTTTCAATATGAAATTGTGTTGCTTCTTGTATTGTGGCAGGATGACTGTGGGAAATACCCAATGGTTTCCCATTAGGTAAATGTTAGCCTAATAGTACCTAAACATGATTAAAGTAATTTTTTTATTAAATGCATGCTATTTTTTCACGTGAATTTTTGTAATGATAAAAATAAATTAACTACTTTTATTGATTGATGTTTGTAGAGCACACCCCATCACGATGATGAGGTGTTCACTGAGGAAGATATATTTTATTTAGCTGAACCAATGGGAACTGTGAACAATGCTTTGAAAAAGTCCAATCAAGAACTTCTTGCACTGATAAAAATCAGACCCATGACTAAAGAAATCAAAGCAAGAATTTATGACTTGAGGAAAACAATAGTACAATACGGGGTAAGTGGTATCTCTGAAATATATTACGAACTATGAGACATATATTCATCTATGTTATTATAGTTCTCTATTTTTTATATGATCTAATCAATTAATGTTTTCTTTTTGATAGGAATTTTTGGATACAACACATGTGCATCAAGTACAGTATGTAGATGTCGGTATTGGTAGTATATATGGTTGAACACAACATCAATATACCATACCAACAAGGATATTTGACTCTCTTGACCAACAATTCCATTTAGATGCTACGACCTCACTGGATGTTGGAGATCAGCATGGCCCTTCACCCAATACTACTTTGCAGGATGTTAGAGAGGAGAGTAGCATCGAATGTGAAAATTGTTATCTTGGAGTAGTACATGTGGTTATAAAGGGATCATTTCCCATTACATTCTTGGTGGACAAGGTCTGTGTTCCAATCAAGATACCAAATATTGTAGGTATTATTTAATTAATTCAGTTTTTTTTATGTAATTCAAAGCCACATAGCTGGAATTACATTTAATTAATAATCATATTGTTTTTGCAAGAAATAATGCTTTTTATAAGAATCTGCATGAGAATGATTTGGATATTTTTGGGCCCACCATTCGTACATGGTGGAATGCCCAAAATGACAAATTGAAAGATGATTCGATGAACAACATGGTTAACTTGTTTGGTGATACCTTCAACAAAAAAAGGTGTCACTACAGCATGTGGCTTAAATTTGAAATATGTTAGGGTAGATTATAGGGACAATTTGAAAATTAACACTAAGTATGAGTGTCCTTCAATGGTTCCAGAGAAGGAGTGGAAGGTGCTCATGGATGATGCACAGGAGAATCCATTGAGAAAACAAGGAAATACTCAAGCAATTGGTTCAAGAAGGTATGTCACATATCATATTTTCAATGAAAAATGTTCAATATTTTTTTTTTACTTTTAAATATATTTAAGTTATGATATCTAACATATTTGAAACCTTTCATATGCTCCTTCACACCTCTAAAGTGACAAAGGAAAGGGTAGAAAAATATGGGCAACACAAACTGGGCCAGGGTGGATATAAAAAACAGAGAGCACGAATTGTAAGAAACACATGATCAATATTTGTAGCCAAATTTTTTGTAACTGTAGTGAACAAATAATTTATTTATCACTATAGCGAGCAAATATTTTTTATGGTGTTATGCATTGCAGGGAAATGTTTTTCAATAAGAAACCACTAAATAAGAATTGAGTCTCGACTTAAAGTATGGTTTTCAAAATGTGTTGGAACGCAGAAAAAGAATGGGGAAAACCCCAATTTTCCCATTGATGCACACAGAGGTAAATAAAACCATCTGTGCATTTTCAATTTGCTCGCATTACTTTGGACTTGAATTCTATGTTATGTCAGATTTGTATATGTGATAACTTGAAACTTCTTAAGCATTAGAAAGATCTTAATATGACAAAAAAATTTAATAAATGAATGGTTTCAAGCATCCCCATAGTGTGACTTGAGTGACCTTGGTGTACTTGGCCTTATGTTTTTATAGACTTATTCGTGTCAAACATCTTACCAAAACAATTGAGTTTCCTCATAATAATACCATCATTATAATGTACTTGTGTAATCTATTCATGAATCATTACATTGAAAAATAAATTTGTTTTTTGGTTTTCAGGGTGAGAGCAACAAAAGTAGCGATTGTAGAGGTACCGACCAGGTACCACATGATGGTGGGGAGTTTCCTCATGTTGGTGATGAGTATCCTAGCCATGATTCAGGTATGTATGCTACAAAATAGAATTATTTATTATGATTTCAAATATATAATTGATGATGTGTAGTAATAATTTTTTTCTATGAATGGAAGAGAATGTACCTTATCATATTCAAATGTAAAAGGAACAAATGGAAAAACCAATGAACACTCTAACTGTCTCAGATAGTCAACCGACATGTAAAGATTATTGTAATGATATTGGAAATAATAATGCCCCTCTCCAACAACCTCCACACCCTACTATTCGACATACCAGAAGTATGGTACGAGAGAGCCTGCCCACACAATCAACAGAAAGAGATGGAACACCAATTTCAACATTAAATGACAATGAATTAGATGTATGCATCTTGGACTTTATGAAAAAAAATTGAAAACACAAAAAATGTAGTTGTATACATTTAATATTTGTATTTTTATTAGTCAGTGCATAGTTTATTTTTGATAATGTGTGACATCTTCCGAGGACTATGGTTATACTCAAGGGGTTGGCTACCCCTTCTTGAGTTAACCTGAGGAAGATGAGATGACTACATGAGCTTCCTGATCCAGTGATGATGATTATGAGATTAAAATCTTTGCATGAGACACATGAGACGTATGGCCACATACACTTGAGAAGTTAGGAAAACCTACCCTCACATTGATTTGATGTGCATGAGCCTAGTATGATGTCATGTTGCATTATTATGTTACGTTGACTTGCATTATTACTTGTATATGATGTTTAGCCTTGTGGTGACTTAGGATTGACCCATGCATGGTAACGTTGTGCTATACAACCCTTAAATGTTGACATCCAACTTGTTGATGACTAGCGTGACCCATTAGGGGGGATTTCCACCCTTGCAAAGACCCTAAGATCCCTCTTTAGGTGGCATCCACCATAGCGCTACAATATGTTACTTTTTTTGGAGTACTTTGCTATTGTTTTTTATTGAGAGTTGGTCGTACTGCTTTATTGCTACTATTTTTTATTTGTGAGGGTTGGATGATCTATTTTAGGATATTTTCTGGTTCTGGTTTTTCTCCTTTCACATGTATGTTTGTCTAGTTCAGTAGCATGCAAGTACCCTAACGCTAAGATGTTAAAGTTTGTTTAGAAGCATTTTTTTCTGACGATACTTGATATCTTCCCTATCATATTGTTTTGAGTTATCTTATGTTGAGTTTATAATTGGTTCAGATTTGATATATCATGTTACTATTATGTATTGTTGTCTTTCATTACAACTTAGATATGATATAGATCGCTAATCTTATTATTGTTATTTTTTTAAGTACTTTAATGGTTATTGTAACTCATTGTTTTTGGGACATGCTGGACATGAAGGATATTGAGGTATGGTTTTTCTATGCTGGACATGCTTGTCTCATTGTTTCAGCTTTGAGTTTGAATATTTGAGAAAATTAATTATAAAATACAAATGAGTTGAATATACCTTAGAGTTTGCATCTTTTGTGCATTAAACATTTTTTATGGATCTTGTGTCTTTAGAGCGGTGCCTTGTGTAGTCTAGTGAATTGATCTTAGTTATTTTGCTTTCCTTTGTTAATTTGTTGTTCTTTCCTATTTGTATTTTAACGCTAATTGAATTACCTTAATTAATCTAAAACCCTAGATATCCTAATCAAATCTAAAACCTTAATTAATCTAGTGGAATTCTCTTCTTAACTTTTATTCATATCCTCCCCTCCTAGGGTTTATCAGTTTTTCCCCCAAATGAAGTGGTGACTCCACTCCCTCCTTTCCTATTATGTTACTACCTATATTGCATGGGTGTCCACCTAGGAGTTATGAAGCTTTTTGGGAATAAAAGAAACTTGTAGTAGCATTCTAGGAATTAATTTCTCAAATCTCAGCAGCCCAATGTGTGTGAAATAGAAGCAACAAGTTTGATCCCTCAAGTCTGGAAAAACCTGGGTGTGAAAGAAACCATAATTCTCCATGAATGTGTATCTAATATGCAATGAAGAGTGTCATTTTTAAACCTAGGTTAATTTCAGCAGTAATAGGCCTAATTAATAATTTTGGGTTGAATTTGAGGATTAATTTCCAATTCTGAGCACCCATGCAGCAGTGTGTGAAACTTTTGGGCACATTGGGAGCATTTTTGAGCCCATATGACAAAAAGCTGAGTGTTCAAACTCAATTTATTGACTATTGAGCATGATGATGGCATTTCATCTAGACTGGAAATGGTTCAAACTTCAAATTCTGAGGTAGCATAACATAGAGATGAAATATTGCACTTGTTAAGTTGTATGAGGTAGGAAAATGGAGGTAAGATATGATACAAGGATTCCATTGAAAGTAGGATATTTGGGTTGGATGGATGTTTCTCAATCCTTTGAGGATGCATGTGTGCCATTTTTTCATCTTTCTTCCTAATAATATTTCTCAAGACTTAAATAAATCATATACTAATAAGTAATAGGCTATATGCTTGAAATATATATGTTATCCTATATAGTTTCTATAAGAATATCAATTTCGAGGACGACATTTAGTCTCAAATACTTGTTTCCTACCAACATCATTGTAATATCCTAGAGGTATTCCTAGATTTGAAGTACAATCTTTGCTACGAATTCTAGGGTAAAATAGCTAGTCTCAAATAGCTCACCAACCTCCATATGTTACCCACCAACATTGAATTCTGATACTTGTGTGGAGCCTTCATGGACACTTATATAGACCTACATGGAAGATCTACTGTTATGTACACCTTCTAAATACCAGTGTCTCTCTTCTATGGTGGTGCACCCCATCTGAAATGTGGTGGCCCTCACCATTAGCTACTCTCAAACAGCTCAACAACCTACTAGTATTTGGAACCACTAGTGAAACTGCTAGATGCACCAAGTTCCTTATTAGTTGAGTGCATGCGAATAACTTGTGGCATAAATCTACATTTGTGGCATATTACTTTTCATCGATTCTGAAATATATTTGAGACAAATTAAATATATTGAGATGAACAAACCAGCAAGGTTTCAAGGGGAGCAATTAGTCTACATATTGATAGGCGAAGCAGTGTGGTTAGATAAAGGAAAGAAAATAAAGTGAAGCAACATTGTGATGTTTTCATTGATGCATGCTTACATTTTATGAATTTACTAGATTATTGTTGATACATTAATTATGTGGGCATGTCCTTATATGTCATGGGAATTTAAATGATAAAGTTAACACTTTATAGGTACAGCTAAAGTAAAGTTGTTATGGGAAGCTTGAGCTTATAAATATATTCTTCAACTATATTGTTATACCACTCAGATGGAGATGAATTTCCATAATTCCTTGATTTGTTTCAATTGTATGCTTGATCATGGCATCATAGGTGCACTAAAAATGCTCGCAGCTAGTTAAATACTCCCACATTTAAGTTGCAAAATACATTCTCCAAATTGGATAAGTAGTTGATTTGGAAAAATGTTCGTAGCCTGTTGAGGAATTCCTGCAACCAGTTTGAAAACGCATGTTTGACTGATAAAATGCCTACACTACCATATAAAATGCCCACAAGCCTCAAACATATGCACGCAAGTCTAGAAAAATGCCCGCAAAAATGCACAAAATATTGAATATGGTTAGATAAAGAAAAGGAAGTAAAGTGAAGCATCATTGTGATGTTGTCATTGATGCATGGTTACCTTTTATGAATTTACTAGATGATTGTTGATACATTCATTATGCGGGCATGTCCTTACATATCATAGACATATAGTCTTCATGTGTGGGTGCTTGCATACTTATGTGGGCATGTCCTTACATGTCACAGGTATTTCAATGATCTGTTGCCATTTCAATGATTTTTCTACGGGCATTTATCTATTACCCTATGGGCATATTTAACTAGTTTCTGGCATTTTATCTTAGTCTTGCATGCATACTGCAATACTTCTGGGCATTATGTACATTACGTGTGGGATTTAAATGTCTTCAAAATATTTCATTAACTTAGAGTTATACCTGGAAGCAGGGTTGATAGGGTAGCAATATGGCTAGATAAAGAAAAGGAAATAAAGTGAAGCAACATTGTGATGTTGTCATTGATGCATGATTACCTTTTATGAATTTACTAGATGACTATTGATACATTCATTATGCAGGCATGACCTTACATGTCGCAAACATATAGTATTCATGTGTGGGTGCTTGCATACTTATGCAGGAATGTCCTTACATGTCACGGGAATTTCAATCATCTTCTGGCATCTCAACACCTCCTGAGGGAATCTTTCCACCTCTATTCCATGCATTTTGGGGTTCAGCAGGAATTTATCTATTACCCTATGGGCTTGTTTAACTAGTTACGGGAATTTTATCTTAGTCTTGCATGCATAATGCGATACTCATGAGAATTATGTCCATTAAGTGCGTTATTTAAATGTCTTCAAAATATTTCACTAACTCAGAGTTGTACATGGAAGCAGGGTTGATAGGAAGTAGGTGAATTATTTTTTGTATAAAACCATCCATCCTAATCACTTTATGGAGGGAAGATAGGTGAAAACCCTGATTGTATCTATCAATAAAAACCTGACTACAATTTACGGAGGGAAGATAGGAGAAACTCTCATACACGCAAAGAATTATATATTATGCTAGAAACTGAGTTAATGGATTAAAAATCAGTTGACTTACCAAAGACATCTCTGTGGGAAAAACATATACTTATACTAGATCTACTACTAGTTTTTAACCACTTGATCCTGAAGTTGTCTTAGCCTATGCTTTTCCTGGTTCCTTAGTGACCTTCACATTTTCTTATGGTTCTCGATCTTAATCTTCAAATGTCCCTCTACGTATATTTTGGAGATGAAGGGGGTGGACAACCTTAAGGATAGAAAGCCTCCAAAGTCGAGATATCATTAAAATTGAGCTGAATCCCGACACCCACCCAATAAAAAGTGGCCTGTAGGAAGAACTCGTACTATAAAAATTGATTCAAACAAGAAATTGGCATGTGTCTGGTGTAACTTAAGGGTTTCACAACACTCACAAGCTATATTTCTAGTTGTGTCAAGTAAGGGGTTCGTTGAACGAACAAGAGCTTCCTCCTCTGTAACCTTGGAACCTCCTCTGCGACCTCGGGCCTAGTTCATGGGTGAGGTAACTGAAAAACCTCCTCTGCAACCTTGGAAACTCCTATGAGACCTCAGGCCTTATTCGTGGGTGAGGTAAGTGAAAGATGTAAAATTCCATTGTCATGACAAGGGGAAGGTAAGATGGATAGTTTTAATTGTTTGTTATTTTTTTATGTCTATTAATTATCGTTGTCGCTATAGTCAACAGGATTATCATGATCATTGTCTTTATGGTCATCAATGTCATCTTAGAGAACATCATCGTTAATAGACCCTTTTTTGAAAAATATTTTTCATATGAGTGTAATATGGTGACCGTTTTGAAGTTTGACACATAGAGGATGCTTAATAAAGACCATCTCATGGTTCTTATTCCATACGCCATTTTCAAAGGCCATACTACAACATGAAAAACCAAAATAGTGGGTGAAGGTATGAAGGTATTGTGAACTAAGGTGGTTTCTTTTTGTTTTTGGAAGCTATGAGTATGGGAGGGATTTATTTTTCATGCCTGGGGACACATCCAATATCAAGAATAGTTTCAACAGTGTTATAGGGAGCACAATATGAGTGTTGATGCTTTATCCAAGGAAGAACTTTCTCTTGAGATAGGAAAACTCTCCTATATTGAGATGTTGGATGGAGAATCTATTGGGAGTGATACCATCATGTTCTTTTAAGTTATGTTATTCAACATACTTGATGTTTCTTACTGATATTTCTTATAAAAGATTCAAGTTCTTTTTAGCCTTTGACTATGCTCTACTAGCCGCTCCTTTGGATGAGTTGTTTTCATGGCATATAAATGCCTTACTTCGAGGGGATTTTCACTTTACTCCCTAAGTGCTTCCTTGGATAAGTCTTCAGGGCTCATTATGTGCTTCTTTTGACTGCGTGGAATGTATTTTTGGTATTAGATTGAGGCTTTCTTTTGTACACCTTTTGATTATGGGTTGTAGGATACATTTCTGACATAGACTAGGTACTTTGTATTGACAAAAGTATAAGATATAAGATATTTTTGAAATTATTAATACCAATTGAAAATGTAATTTTGAAGTTATAGAAAGTGCTTATTATTTTTACCAGTTGGGATTCCACGATAAAAAAAATTTCTTTGTATCTTGTTTATTTTGTTTGTTATTTATTATTTTAAAAGTGGTTAAAATTGTGAAAAAGGTAACAATAATGATTCACCCCCCCCCCTTCAGTATTGTCCAATATTGTAGAATTTAAATGAGTATGGTTATTAATGTTTTTGTTTTCATTACTTTAATTGTTATTAATACAAATCTCTATTTGATAGTACTGTGCTTATTAAAACAATTAATATACCTATATTTGTGCTTTTTACAATTTATATGCGAAATGTTTGTTCAGTTTTGTTGCATAGATTATTTTTTAATGTGTGAGATCTTCCGAGGACTATGGTTATCCTCAAGGGGTTGGCCACCCATTTCCGAGTTAACCAAAGGAAGATGAGATGACCAAATTATCTTCCTTATTGAGTGATGATGATTATGAGCTTCCACTCTTTGCATGAGACACATGAGACATATGAGAACATATAGTTGAGAAGGTAGGGTAACCTACCTTCACGTTGAATTGATGTCCAAACTGCCTTGTCCTTTTTCCCATGTCATTGTCATTTGTCATCAACCTTTATATTCCTTTTTGCAATGTCATTATCCTTTTCCATTAACATCCTTTTTCCTTTACTGTTGTACCTATCATGGGAATCCTCCATCCAAGTGGTTGTGCAATATAGTTGGAGAATATCTTTATAAGCTCAAGCTTCCCATAACAACTTTACATTAGCTGTACCTGTCAAGTGTTTAACTTTATCATTGAAATTCCCATGACATATAAGGACATGCCCGCATAATGAATGTATCAACAGTCATCTAGTAAATTAATAAAAGGTAAGCATGCATCAATGACAACATCACAATGCTACTTCACTTTATTTTCTTTTCTTTATCTAACCATATTGCACCCCTTGAAACATTGCTGGTATGTTCATCTCAAAATATTTAATTTATCTCACATATATCTTGACAATTGATGAAACGTAATATCTCACAAATGTAGATTTCTACAAACATCTTGTACCTAATTTATTTCTGCATTTTACTTCATCTATTGCTATGGCTTCCTACAGGCATTTTCAACCTTTTGTGCATTTATGTGGGCATTTGTTTGGACATGTGTGCATATGTTTGATGCATGTGGGCATTTTGTAAGGTAGCGTGGGAATTTTATTAGTCCAACGGGCATTTACAAACTGGCAGCATGGAATTTCTCAATAGGATGCAGACATTTTCCCAAATCAACTACTTATCCAAATTGGAGAATTGATGTAAGTATATTCTAAAAGTTAAATGTGGTCATATTTCTAGCTATGGGAATTTTTACAAGCTACGAGCATTTTTACTCTATTTCCCTGTGGGAATTTTTAAATATATGGGGGAATTTTTACTATCAAGAAGAGGCATATATGAGGCTTGAGGATATTATTGAGGCCTGGCTGGAATTTGTCTTCCCCACTTGCAGGCATCTTGGGGACCCTGCGTGCATTTTAATGAAACCTCCTTCACTCATGCAGGCATTTTTATTCTTCCTGCATGCATCTTTCTGAAGCTTTCCCACAAGTATTTCATTATGCATGCAAGACAAAAATAAAATGCCCGTATCTAGTTAAACATGCCCACAGGGAAATTTTGAACCTTTTGTGCATTTTTGCGGGCATTCTTTACATCAACTAGGACGAAGAGACAAAAAATGTTTTGAATACTTGTTATATACTTTGCAAGGAATGTCCACATTAGCTTCTTTCTGCATTCTTACACCCTTGCGTTCACCTTAAGAGGCCTCGTTAGGTGCCACCCACCATAGCACTGCCTTATATAACATTTTTTGGAGTAATTTGCTATCATTTTTATTGCAAGTTGGTCGTACTACTGTGTTGCTATTGTTTTTTATTTGTGAGGGTTGGATGATCTATTTTACATTCTTTTCTAGTTCTGGGTTTTCTCCTTTCACAAGTATGTTGGTCTAGTTGATTCTTATGCAAGTAACCTAACGCTAAGAGGTTGAAGACTGTTTAGAAGCATTTTTTTTTCTAAGGATAAGAGAGATCTTCCCTAACATATTATGTTGAGTTATCTTATGTTGAGTTTATAATTGGTTCATATCTGATATATCATGCTACTGTTATGTATTGTTGGCTTTCATTAACAACTTAGATCTAATATAGATCACTACTCTTATTATTGTTATGGTTTTAAGTACCTTAATGGTTATTGTAACTCATTGTTTCTAGGACATGCTAGACATGAAGGATATTGAGGTAAGGTTTTTCTATGTTGGACATGCTTGTCTCATTATTTCATCTTTGAGTTTGAATATTTGAGAAAAATAATTATAAAATAAAAATGAGCTGAATCTACCTAAGAGTTTGCAGCTTTTCTCCTAATGAGATGAAATGTGCATTAGACATTTTTATGGATCTTGTGTCTTTAGAGTGGAGCCTTGTGTATTCCAGTGAATTGAAAGATATAGAATGTCCTGCTCCTGGTATAGGACTAGGATGGGGTGCTACTGAGGTAAGTAATTTTGAATTTTCTCTATTGAATTCCTTTGAGCCTGAACTTTTGGTGAATTTTCAAATATGGAGTGGGACTTTTATTTTTCATTGTTTTTCACTAAGTTTCCTTCCTCTACTCTTCAGATATTTATAAAAAGGGTCAAAGTATTAAGGCTATGATCACAAGGCTCTCGGGCAGGGGCTTCTGGCCAGCTTCTGGAAAGACCTATCTGAACAAGTTCCATCATCTGTTGAAGGAGCAGAATTTCCAAGACAAGCACTATGAAGCCCCACTGTCAATCTACTTCTTGAACTCTTCAGTACTTTTATCTCTTCGTAAATCATAACCTACCAAAATTTTCTTCTTATTGTCAACATGTCTTTTGACTGTGTGACACATAGAGAAGTTTAGATGTTTTGTCCTCTCTAATTCACTGCCTAAAACTGTCGGCTTATTTTCTTAGTTTATCTATACATGAATGTCCTTATCTAAATATATCAGAGGTTCTCTTTTACATGTTAGCTTCTGATAATAGTTATCCTAATATCCCACACAAGTATAATGCATTTTAGGATTTCTTTCAGTGCTTAACTTGCCACATTTAGATCCTTTCGATGATTTAGAAAGTTGGGATTTATGTCTTACTGTTTTGTTGTATCTTACTGAGTATTCCTTTCTAAGATTTGACCTTCAGCATTTTTAAACTGATGTTATCCGAGAGAACAAGTCTTAATCAGTGTCAAACATTTTCTTGTTGTGGCTTCTTCATGTCTTCTTCATTTATTTGGATGATATAATGAATGTATCAACAATCATCATGCTGCACTTTAAATATGTTGTTCTATAGTTCTAATATAAGTGATGAATGAGCTTAGAAGTATGTTGTTGTTTGGAAGGTCACTACTGCAAATGGATTTTATGGTTCCTCTCCTCTTGATATTGAGCTTGGTCTTTTATACTCACAAAAGCAATCTAAAGATGGTTTCATACACTTCTCATTTTTGGATGATCACCTTCTTCTCTGAAATTCTTGGATTTCAAATCCTTTTTAGCAAAAAAGAATGTTTCTTATTATGTCCATGAGGCTGAGATATGCTATATGATCATATCTCTATCCCACTTGTTTTTTTTGGTGAAAGCTTCATCTTAGGATAGATTTCTCAACTCTGTCCAAGACCAACTCCTAACCTTTGTATGTTTACTCCATGATCTATGCTTTGAAGAATGCATCCTTTACATCTTCAATTGTCTTCAAAGGTTTGATCTATATAAATGCTTTCAAAAGTATTGGCCAAGATCATATTTTGACCTTGCAGATTCATAAATCAAACTTGTTTTCCATCAAATTCACTTTGGGTTTCAAGGATCATGCCATGTAATAAATAATATGTGAATGTTAATAATATAAAATTGGAGGCACAACAATCTATGAATCAAGAAAAAACTCACAATAGATCTCACAAAACAATTTTACTCAGAAAATGATATGAAACAGTGCAATAAGGAGTTGCAGCTGTATAATTGCTTTCATTAATCAAAAGTAATTTGGATAATAGTTACAATGCAATACAATGGAATTAATAGCTAGATAATTTGAATCCATGAGAGGTAATTTTGAATTGAGTGCATGAGAGTGGATTAGTTGTCAATTACACACCACTCGGTACATCAGTTAACCACTTAACACAACCTTAATTGACTCTAACAGACTCGAAGGTAGTTTAGACTAAGTCTAAATGAATAGAACTCAACTACATGCCAATCAATAGGTGAGGGTGCATATCTTACTTCAGTTAGGTGAGTTGAACTGAACTACACTGAACCGCGTCACCAAAAGTAGGTGGGGGTGCCTTTAATCTCTCCAATTAACTACAATTTACCAAAAATAGGAAAAATAATGAGGGAGGCACCTTTACAGCTTTATTTTAACTTAACATAGGTGAAAAAACCACCAGTTAACTGATTTGGGGTGCTTATGTCATGCATTTCAACCCAGATTTTCTCCTAGATTGAAAGAGGAGACTCGGTTAGGCTCCCCGATTAAAGGAGAAGACCCAGTTAGGCTCCCTAATTGAAGGAGGATGATCTAGTTGATGATGCAATCATATATTTGAGTCAAGAACTTAGGATAAGTGGTAAATTAGGCTAATTTAGCCAAAGGGAGGATTATTTATCCTAACACCCCCCTTTAATCATGACTTTGGATAACTTGGGCCCTGGAAACTAAGACCAAAGGTCACCCGTTACAACCTTAAAAAAGTAATTGCTTAATATAGCCAAGAAAATGGGGAAAACATCATGGGAAAAATACCCCCCTCAAACTAAGCAGCAAGTAAGGAAAACAAGTTTTGAATAAAACCTGTGAAAAATTTACTACAATTTGCAGCACTATGCAGCAGCAAATGCAATATCTTAGTTCTTCTGTCCATGTTAACCTATGAATCCAAACTAAATGATTATGTTTGGAGGAATCTTCCTCTTTGGAAGAAGAGGAATATGCTCAACTGAATCAGAAATATAGAAAACTGCTAAATCAAAACTGAACCCATGTAGAGAAACTATAATATTACCCCATTTTCACCCTTAGGATATATTAGCTTTTAATTTAAATATTGAATACATGTGATGTATGTTTTCCTAGCGTGGAGCTCAAGTCCAAGGCCCCGCTAGTGGATGCTCATATTTTTAGTTAAAAGGAATGTATTAGATATTATGTTACCCATGTGCTATTAAGACATGGAACATTGTAAAAATGATGTAAATAAAAATCATGCAATAAAATACCAAAATTGGCTATGGAAGCAACTAATGCGAAGGGGCCATGTGTATCCACTAGGGAGTGGTGAGGGGGTGTGGGATTGAACCATAGGTTTCTAGAAGGGTATGGTCTCGTTTATTCATTCCCATTCTATTGTGGAAGATGACCGTTTCAGTTTCCATCCATTACACGTGCCCAACAGTGAGAAGAAAACTCAAAATCGCAACTTTGCAAGAACCCACGTTTTGAAGAGCCAAAAACGCCCAGAATTGGTATTTAACAATGAAATCCAATGGGGGATGGATAGATATGAACCTTGGGGTGAATTTGAGAGTATTAGATACCTCAAAATCCATTGGAAAACCCAGTTTTTATATCCCAGAAATCCAGTGACAGGATAGAGTTATTTGATGGCAAAATTGTGAGAAATCCAAGTGTGAATGTTGAAACAGAGGATTGGATTGCTTGAATTTAGCTTGAGATGTATGTAGCTCTATGATTAATCTCACTAGATTATCATCCTCCTCTTTTTTTATTGCATGCTTGATAAACCCTTTTTTTATTGCATGCTTGATAAACCCAACTGTGTGTTGGCTTAGCATGACTAGTTGAGTGAAACCATGGTTGTGACTGAGCCTATTTAGGTCATCCTTAGTGGATACACATCCTAGCTTGGGGGATATCTCTCAATTGAAATAATATAGGCTGGACAAATATCTATGGTTTGGTGGAATGTTTCTCTCACATAGCCAGTTGTTAGACAATTTCATCTTAAATATAAGTATTATATGTGGTTTAAATTGTGATCATTTTGTGTTATGTTCTGCATGTTTAATTTCTTATGTTAATTGAATGATATGATTATATTAAGCTAGTTGACATGAAGAATGTGCATAGCATGAGAATGGGATTGATTATTGTATGGTTGTTTCATTATTCTTCCTGGAAGGAAATAGGCTGATGTACTCCCTTCTGCGTGTGTATTATTATGTTGATTCCAATGTGTTTATATTGAGATGCATGATGAAACGGTGTGTAGATAGTGTGTAATTCTGATGTGTTTATTAAGAATGATCTACATGTATAAGCTTTTATTTATCCAGGAATTTATTACTAATGAATGGTGCTGAGATCGAAAAATAATCCTGGGATGTTGGGTCATGTCTCCTCCTTTGCATCGGATTGACGAGAGGGGACGTGACAGCAACTGAAATCAACTGATAAGAGAGAAAAAATTCTTGATAATTAGAAACATATGAGGAACACCCAATAAACTGATAAATTGCAGCCTAGAACATTGAACCATGTGAGGTAATATCATGTCCAAGTTTTAAGAGAAAGTGTCCAGGCGGATGCAGAATGTCTTCACCTTTACTAGTTCTGTGAGGAGACGAGGTTGTGATAAAATACAAAGGTATAGAACCCTGGGACTGTGGAGAGAGAATGATTGAGCTCCATAATATGATATAGATTCATAAATAACCAATTATTCACAAAATATCATATTAGCAAACTCATAAGAGGAAACTAACATAAAATCCCCAACAACAAGTTTGAAGAAGACTTGCGGTACATGATTTGTCACACCAAAATTGATGAGACCAGCTACAAGAATGACTGAAGGCTCTTGGAATTTAAAACTTGAACCAAATAATATTATATCATATCAGATCCAAATAGGTTCATATCATATCCAAAAGTGTGGAATTCCATCAAATCCTCAGCAACAATTTTGAAGGAGACTTGCGGTAGTTGATTTTTCACACCAAAATTGGTGAGAGAAGATACAAACATTAATAAAAGATATTAAAACTTAAAACCTAAAATAAATAACATCATATCATATCCAAATAAATTCATAATAGATCCAAGAGTGTGCTCCATTGAGATGGTACATGCACAATTTTCTCCTTCTTCAAAATTCAGAGTATTGGTCCATGCAATCCTCCAGGAATTTGTTGGAAGCTCTAGATCAATAAGAGTGAATGGATCATTCCTACAATCTGATATTATTTCCAAAATATCCAAATTATTACTTATCAGCACACCAGCAGCAACATTAGAGGGAGAGAAATCCAATTCCTCTTCATTTTCTAAAGCAATCACTGGAAAATTTTGCACAGAATTTAAAAGAGAATCACTAGAGAATGTTTGCATTTGAATGGAAGGAGATTTTTTATTCAATATCAGATATTTGAATGTCTTATTATGGATCAGCCATATGAGAATATGAGATATTAAATATCTCATAAAATTATGGAGCAGCAGGAGAAGGAGTCACTGCAAGGAGACTTTCTTTAATTCGAATTGACTGTGTGGAAGATTTTGCTTCTTCTCCATCTTAAACAAATTCATTAGAGAGAATAGAGACTGAGAATTTTGAATAAAGAAATATTTTGGTGTTGGGTGCAATCTCCAAATTGCTATTATTATCCTCATTGTGATTGCCAAAGGTTCTATCCAATTTTGTCTAGATATCCTTTGGGTATTCAGCAGAATCAATAAGGTAGCACAAGCTTGGATAAAGGGCCATACATATTGTTCCAAAATCTCTAGATCTAGCAAGAAACTTATAGAATAATTTCCTTGTCCTTCCATAGATATGATACCATATAAAATTGGAGGCACAACAATCTATGAATCAAGATAGAACTCACAATAGATATCATAAAACAATTTTACTCAGAAAATGATATGAAACAATGCAATAAGGAGTTACAGCTGTATAATTGATTTCATTAATCAAAAGTAATATGGATAATAGTTACAATGGAATTAATATCCAGAAAATTTGAATCCATGAGAGGTAATTTTGAATTGAGTGCATGAGAGTGGCTTAGTTGTTGTCAATTAGACACCACTCAGCACATCAGTTAATTGACTCTAACTAACTCAGAGGAAGTTTAGACTGAGTCTAACTGAATAGAACTCAATTCCATGTCAATCAGTAGGTGAGGGAACATATCTGACTTCAATTAGGTGAGTTGAACTGAAATACACTGAACTGAGTCACCAAAAGTAGGTGGGGCGCCTTTAATCTCTCCAATTAACTACAATTTACCAAAAATAAGAAAAATAATGAGGGACACACCTTTACAGCTTCAATTTAACTGAAAGTAGGTGAAACAACCACTAGTTAACTGATTTGTGGCACTTATGTCATGCATACCAACCCATGTTTTCTCTTAGATTAAAGGAGGAGAATCAGTTAGGATCCATGATTGAAGTACAAGACCCAGTTAGGCTCCCTGATTGAAGGAGGATGATCCAATTGATTATGCAGTCATATATTTTAGTCAAGAAATTAGGATAAGTGGTAAATTAGGATGATTTATCCAAAGGGAGGATTATTTATCCTAACAAATACTTATGTTGCTAAGTTTGTACCAAAAAACTTCTTCTCCTTGATTATTGGCTCTTTCTGAGGTCTTGCTTTAAATCTGCTGCAAAAATTAACAAGTATCGCTTGCAATTGGATTTATGTAAGGACCTTCAACAAGTATTCAAGGAATTTCATTCCTCAAGACTTCATCAACTACTTATGCTCCTGGTCATCACAAATAGATTCTCCAAAAGTTGAGCCCAAGATGATTACCAATCTTCTCTTTAGTTGGATAAGGATTAAAGTATTCAACAATACTGCAGCACCTGCTATTTACTTCGAACAGTCTTTTCAAAACTTGGATGATATCATGAATAGTACCAGTCTGAGATTAGGGAAATTGTAATTGTGGTTACCCTAGACACATTCTTAAAGGTCTTCAAAAGGGTGCTACGTTTCTTTAGGACTTCTGCAGTTCATTGAATGCTCCCCCTATCAATGATATCATAAAGGGTCCTCTTATGTCAAGTTCTAGCCAGTTTCTCTTCATGATAAAATTATCAATAACTAGTTGGATTATAACCAACTTTACTAACAATATAAGTCACATAATCATATACCAACAACAGGTTTTTCTTAAAGACATTTGTGTCAATCATTTTAGGAATGCATCAACAATTTGCATCTTGTAAATTCATAGAAGGTAAGTATGCATAAATAATAAAAAATTGGATATCTAGGAATTTTCATACCAGTGCATATAAGATTATTATGAAAAGCAATGAAATGAAATAGTTTTTAAATTCTGTTGCTAATGGAAATAATAATGTATGGGCCCCTAAAAGAAAAAAAAGAATAAGGAGAATGAATCTTAGAAAGAATAACATAAATGTATTGCTTGTTTGGCTTAGCTATCTTGCATTCTTCAACTAAGAGTCTAAGGGTTTTGAATTTAGATAGATAGTCTTGAATGCATGAAAAATTGCTTGGATTTTTCCTTTCTTCCGATGTAATGATACCAATGTTTTTGTTGTAAAATCCTTTCAAGAATTCAGGTATGCCTAGATTTGAAATATAATCTTTCTTGAGAATTTTATATATTAAAAAAAAATACACAGTAAACGTCATTATAGTGACGTACTTCTATTGTTATACTAGCATAGTGTCGTTACTTCAACAATGAATCAATGCATAGGTGCTTCTAAGTTGCGAAAAAATCTTGTTGATATAGTGACAGGTTGTCGTGTTTATAATGACGATAGACCATCACCATAGAAATGGAAATTGACTTGGGCATTTCTTGGTTTCAACATACTTTCATGCCTATAGTGACGCATTGACGTCTCTATTTCAACCAATGTACGTTGCTATACCGACGCAATATGAAATAGTTGCTTGATTTTGTGACAATATTTTGTCACTCCCACAACTTAATAAGAAATAGTCACTTGATTTTGCGACAATATTCCATTGCTATAGCGATGCCCAAATATCGCTCAAATGACACAATTTGACTTAGTCGCTTGTTTTTTCCACAATAAACCATCGCTTTAGTGATGCCCGACCATTTCTATAACGACACATAAATGTCGCTATATCGATGCCTATTGGTTTTTGAAGCAAATGCCACAATCACCATGTGTCATTAATGTTCTGTCGCTATACGGATGGAATATTCGAAGTGTGGCTAATGCGACGATAATTTTATGCCAAAAATTTGGGCTTCTATTCGTTGCTATAGCGATAGAAATGTGTTCCTATAGCAACAACTTGTCGCGCGAAAATATTTCACATGTACTAGTGTATGTGGCTGATTTATGTAATTCATTAGTGATGAAATTTTTTGATACAAGTTTTAATGTTCAATAATCTCCAATTTTGCTAAAACATCAACAAAATTGAACGAGTAAATCAGGTTCTTGAGGACATGCTTTTCATTTATGTGATGGAAAAACCCTCCAAGTGGTAAGATTATCTACACTTGGTAGAGTTTCTATATAAAAATGGGAAGCAAGCTTTGTTGGGCATGCGTACATTTGAGTTTTTGTATGGAAGAAAGTGCAAGACACCAGTGACATGGGATAATCCAGTAAAATGAATTGTACCAGGTCCAGAATTGCTTAAGGAAATGGAACAATATGTTGATGTATTTTTAACTTCGATATGTATTCACATGTAGATTTTATGTATTGTACCCTGATGTTTATTCTGGGAAGTATATGTAATGTAATTGAGTCATGTCATGCCCCGATGTTCCTATCGGGAGATTCAATAAAGTAAACAAGTCATGTAAATTCATAGAGGGTAACCCTTCCTATTGATCAAGGGTTAAATTCCCCACATTTGTGGGGCCCTAGGGTTATTATACTCTCCTAGAGAATTCAGCCCTAGATGAGTTAATGTAAGTCGGGTCATTAGTACCCTAGTTGTGGTTACTCGAGTCTAAATAACTGAGTTAGGATTACTCGAGCCTACATAACAGAGTCAAATATTAAGTGAACGAAATAATATAAATAGAGAGTGAGACTCTCTATTTATCACACACACACTCACTCACTGGGGTGCATGAGTGAGAGAGAAGAAGCTAGGATCAGAGAAAGAGACAACTACTGTCGGAGACCATATTTATGTTTTTGCGGTTTACTTTTGCTATTGGTGCTCATTTTATCTCTGAGGAAGTTACGGGGTTTTCTCCTTTATGGTTTTCCCAAGGAAAATTATTTGTGTCTATTTTCTCTTGTGTTTGATTGATGTGCATGTTATTCTCTCAGTTAAAGATCCTAAGATAATGCTAGCTTGAATGATAAAATTTTAACATGGTATTAGAGATAACCTGAGAACAAGACATTATGCAGCTGTGGAAGCTAGGGATTCTTAATTTTTGGGTCTCTCTCCATAATCCATCAGCAAAATTATGCTATGCTGACTCTCCATTGAAGGGCGCATCTTTCTGTCGAAGCAGAATTTGATTCCGGGCATTTTCAATTTTTGGTGCATGAAATTAGGGATTTTTACAAAAGAGAAATTTGAGTGAGCCCGGCACAGGATTTCTCTCCTCATCAAAATCGAATTTTAGAGACCTGGGTCTATATTTTTGGTTGGGTGAAACTCCAAGAAATTCAAACCCCATTTTGATCCCGGGCCTAAAAAACCCTAAAATACAAAAACTGATACATTTTTGTACATTCACTATATCTCGGGATTGAAGAAGTCTTAGGGGTCGAAACTTTCATAGGTAAAAGGTGCATTATTTATGTACACTTATTCCAATTTTCAGCATCTAAATCACTATATTCTAGGAGATATGATTCCTCCAAGTTAGGGTTCCAACCTCTCCTAGGATTCCTTCCCAAAGAGGACACCTAGGGAGAATTGCTATATCTCGGGCTACGAAGGTCCAAATGAAATTTATAAACATATTACAAAAAGGGAATGGAATGTACGTTATGTGGTCAAATTTTCAAACCCATATGATGAAACAGTGACATGTGGAAGTCCATACAACTTCACTATGCTAAACAGTCTTGAAACAGGTAACCTTGGGAAAACGCTCATAAGTCCCAATTGGTGAAACAAATTCTGATGAAACCTATGGTGTTGGAACAAGGACAAATGAGGCTACCTCAGTACGAAATTTTAGACATAGAGGAGTATTACTTTCATATATAGCATAGAAATAGTATCAAGAATTTTTGGAGAAGAAATTGGTAAACTAGGGCTTCCTGTTCTGAGAGCTTCCCTCCAATGTTTTTAGAAAAGGAGTACATTGGATAGCTCATCTTGAAGAGGTCTATCTTTCTATCCAATAATATCTAAAATATTCCAAGTTTAAAAAATTATGGTTTCTCTGACAAACCCTAGATCATCCAGCTCCGGAACCAGGACGGACACCTCAAATCGGTAAGATCTAATCTTTTTCTATTTACATTTGAGGTTCTCATTTCTAAATGACTATTCACCCTAGCTTGATGACAAGTTTGCTAAAACTGACAAATTCCAAGCATGGAAGTATTGGATCTCATTGATTCTTGAAGAAAATGAATTGGACACCTACATAAGTGGAGAGGTTCCAGTTCTAGAGGGAGATGAGGCTAAAAGCCTTACACAAGAAGAACTTGGTTAAGGCTAAGAAGATCATTGCTGATTCAATCATGGATCACCTTGTACCATGTTGGGGTGCGCACCTTAATGGTCCTTAATTTTGGTAAATCCGGAGTTTTTGTGGAAGCTTGTAAGCGGAGCCGTGACTCAAAATAGTCTTAGGGGTGTCGGGGTTAAGTAAAAGCCTTCTTTTTGTAATAAACCCATGGTTTAAGTCCAGGGTTTAGGGTTCGGGGTGCCCTTGGTTTAAGCCCATGGTTTTGTAATAAGTGTACTATAAATAAGCACTCTTATAAAGAATTCAGTTTAGGCTTTTGATGTAAGATGAATGGATGCGAAGCTAAGGCTTGGTTTTGTAAGAAAGGTTAAGTCCCAGCTGTGTGCGTGGACGACCTCTACAGTTGTTTGCACAGAGGGTTTTGGGTGATTAAGAAGATCTGTAGCTGTGTGCACAGAGATATGCAGCTTAGTGCGTAGCTTGAGGAATTGAAGGGATCTGTAGCTAAGTGCGCAGATCAGAACTGTGGTTTTTGTAAAGAGTTGAATAAAACACAGTTCTGTGGACGTAGCCCCTAAACTAGGGGTGAGCCATGTTATATCTTGTGTCGTGGTTCTTTTGTGTTTTTGTTATGTTCTTTTATGCATTGATAAATATATAACTGATAAGTAAGATCACTTCTAAATACTAACTTCGTTGTGAATTCCCAGTAAAGGGTTAAGCAAGGCATTGTTTGTTTATCTAACCGCGAAGCTAAATGTGAATATCAAGCTCTATATTTTATGATTATCTTTTGTTAGAAAGCTAAAGGTACAGTAATATTCCTCTTCTGCTTGCAGAAACCTGATTCTACGGCACCCCATAGCTATTTCGGGTGAGACTGCAACCTGTTCACAGGTTGTTGCTGAAAGGGCCAACACTGTGGGTCTTTTGTTGGTGCGAAGAAAAAAGTATAGAACCCGGGTCTGCCCTAAGCCCAACAAATTGGTTCCGTTGCTGGTTGAACTCAGTATCTGCTCAAGAGGGGTTTATGTCGTACCTTGAGGGCTATGTTTTGGAGACCCTCAGTGAAATAAATCGGTGATTGGATTGAAGAGACTTATCTGAACTTTGCTGTACAAAAGAACAAAGATCCGCGTTGTAGTTCAAACGAATTTTTACAGAGGTACGTTTTTTCTGATGTTTATGAAATTTTCTTTGGTAGTATCCACATAGAGTTGCACCAATGGTTATCTAGGTTAACAGAGAGAAGGATGAACTTCCAGGAAGGTCAGTTTCCTGATTGGACCCTCGCAAGAATTAATATATTGAAAAGGGTGAACAAAGAAGATATCCTGAGCTGTTGATTTCTGGACAATGCGAACCCTTGAAGCATTTTTGATGGAGTTCCCCATTGACACAAGTACGTCCTTCAGCGAAGCCGAACGACAATTATTCAAAGGACCAAGGGGTAAGTACTTGAATTCATTTAGTTTGAGAATTAAAATGCTATTGGCTAAAAAAGGTATATTGCTCATTGAATCAGACTGTTAGATTTAGTATTACTAACCTATGTTTGCAAGTGAAAGTACCTTCAACGAGCAAAGTGGTTTACTGCAAAGTGGCAAAAGATACAAGAGAAATTTTGAGTCCTATACCCTAGGTCAGAATACCGAGTCTAACCCCGTACGTCCAGCAGCCTCAGAGCCTGAAGAAACCCCTTCTGTTGGAAATCCTCTGGTAACCCCGCAGCGAAGACCTATTATCCCTGAGAACCCGTTGCAGTCCGAAAGTAACCCTAGCCCGAGTATTCCTATCGCAGGTCAGTCTACCCTAGTAAGTTCCCCCCCGCCTACTACCAGTCCCCCTCCCCCCCCCTAGATCCGCGATGGCCCATATGAATGACGACATTAAGCTCCCTATTTTCAAAGTAACTGGATCAGAGGATCCAGAATAGTTCTGGTTCTTATGCAAAGCAGTGTGGACTGCTAAGAACATTACGGATCAAGATACAAGAATAGCGCAGCTGGTTACTTCTTTTAGAGATCGCACTTTGACCTGGTTCATGAAGTTTTCCAGTACTCAGAACCATGTCTTGGCTGATATAAAAGCAACAATGATAAAGGAATTTAGGAAGCCTAAATCAGAGTCGCAGTGTATCACTGAACTAAAGGAAATTCAGCAGAGGTGAGGAGAATCAGTGTGGGACTTTGATCAGAGGTTCAAAGTACTGCTAGATCAAGTCAGTTTCACTATTGGATCGGTGCAGCATAAGGAATGGTTCATCGCAGCTTTGTTACCGCACATCAAGACTCCACTCATGCAACAAAAGGTTGTAGATCAGCAGGAGTCTTTGGAAATCACTATGAAGCTTGAAACAGCCCCTGTCGAAGATAATTCTGGTATCGCTCAAATACAAGCACAGTTGGCAGCGATGGCTCTGGAGCTTCGCGATATGAAGAAAGGGAAATATCGTCGCGAAGAGGTTTGGTGTACACGATGTCGGACAGAGGGTCACGACAAGGAACAGTGTCCTGCGGTAAGAAATTTCCTGAATTCTGGTGCACCAAACCCATTCAACCCTAGTCTTCTATATTGTGAGATCTGTAGGACAACTGGCCAGCATTGACCTGAAGACTGTGATCTTCTACAGAGGTATGTGCAAGTCCCTAAGAACCCTTATTGTAAGTTCTGTAAGTCAGTGGGACACAACGAAGATGAGTGTCACAGCTTTGACCTCATGAGAGAACGAACTTATGATGCTTATCGGGTACAAAATGATGGCCAAGGCAATGATGGATATGGTTACCGTGGTAGTACATCAGGTCGCGAAAATTTTGGAGGTCGTGGTCTTGGTGGTATGGATGGCAGAGGCCGAGGCTAGGTTGTGTGCTATAACTGTAACCAGGAAGGACATCTAGCTAGAGACTGTCAAAACCCAACTACAACATGTCGATATTGCAGAGCTGTTGACCATGTGATTGAGCAATGCCCGTAGCTGATAGCCAAGATTCAAGAAATAAATAGTGCCCCTTCTCAAAATATTCAGCTGATTGCTGTGGAGAAATGACCTGTCCCAGCCATCACTGTTGTTACCAGGAGTGGAGCTACGATGGAAGTGCAGAGCAAGGAGAAACAACCTGCCGAGGCTTGGGTCTGTAAGGCCCCAGAAAAAATCCCATCATTTGATGTTGAAAGAGAAAAAGAGACATTTATGGAAGCCAAGAGAGACTTTGCTGCCCCCAACACTTCAGTAGCACCTGCGCAACAACCTCAGCAACAGTCGCAGCCGCAAGAAGTGTCGACGGATAAAGTAAGTACACTGTCCTCCTTTTTACAAACTTGTATGAAGCTCTTAAGAAATTGGAATGCTTTAAATGAGTTGCAGAAAGTTATTGCTTCTTGCGAACCTCGGCGAAGTTCTGGTAAGGAAAAAACTGTTCATACAGTCAGAAGAAGTGGTAGGGAAATGAGATTGAATGCTCAGATAGGAGAGTATGACATGACTGATGTCATCTTGGACCTAGGATCAGAAGTAAATGTCTTAACTAAGCAGACATGGGAACAAATGGGAAAACCTACTCTGGAATGGTCCCCTATACAGTTGAGATTAGCCAATCAGCAGAAGATTGTGCCCCTAGGAAGACTCCCTAGCGTATCAGTAGATATTGATGGAGTCAGTACCTTAGCAGACTTTGAGGTAATTGAAATAATTGATGACAGCAACCTCTATCCAGCACTGCTAGGCATTGAATGGGCAATAGATAATGATGCAGTAATCAACCTGAAGAAGAGACAGATGACTTTCGAAGGGAAAGGATTGAGAGTCATAGTACCATTGGATCCTTCTCAAGGAGAGAGGTACACCGAGCTAGTAAGAGATGAAGACCAGGATGTTTTGGACCATATCTACAATATCACGGCAAAGGAAGAAGATTATGTTGATCCTACTGCCGAAGGTATCATGGATTGGCAGTGTGACAGCTCCTGCATGACGGATTCAGATGACAGCCTAGAGAATTGGCACAATAGACTATATGAGATACATGGACATCGATGTGCAATAATTACCAAGTCTCTCAGATGGCTTAGTTTGCAGACAAGAACCTTACCTGTGTTTGATGGTTCGACATACCTAGAAGAGTTTATTGTGTAATTCTCAGAGAAGGTACCAGACTCACAGAAAAAGGAGACTCTAGATTCAGCATTCAGAGCCACAGTAGCCAGATGGTGGAATGGTCATAAAAAGTACATTCATAGTTGGGAAGCGTGCCAAAATTCCCTTTGCCTAATATTTAGGGACCAACCTCAGGAGGTGTGAAGCAGGTTTAATGGTAACACGAGTCCTCAGGGACATTTGGAGCAATGCTACGAAGCATGGAAGCATGTACCTTGTGAAGAATGGGTACATAGGTTTGTGCACACCCTGGAACATATAGCAAAGAATTGGTATGTGGAGGTCGAGCTTCGCCATGGTACTGTAAGTTGGGATAGTCTTGTTGATAGTTTTGTGCTGACATTTTCTATTAATGAGGTTTGTCCTGCTTTGGACGTAGTTGTTAGGTTGATCCATACTAAAGTATTTGATGATCAAAAAATAACAGAATACCAACCTGAATGGAAGGAACAAGAAATGTGGAAATTGAACCTCGTGATAGATTAATTTTACTCACAACAATTAACAATTGATCATGCAAAATCACTCACAAAAGAGACTGAAATTGGAGCTGAACACTAAACTATATTAACTCAGTGTACAATAGCCAACCCTGTAACATAATAGGTTTCTGAATAAATAACATACATTAGGGATTCGAATGCATGAGGAGCAACTCGAATCTAGCATAAAGCAGGCTTACTAAAAATAAGCAAATCCCCCATAGGTGTAAAAAGCTGATCCAAAATCTATCATGGAGCTCACGAATTGGAAAAATGGCTTAGGCAAGCTAAAGAGTGGTGGAATGGCAGCTCATACATGCTTTTTCAAGGAGAAAATAGTGGAGGATGAAGAGGACAAAAAACTAGTTCACCTCACCTAGTCTAGCTTTTCCATTTGCCTTAAAACACTGAAAAAGTAGGGAATAAAGCAGAAAAAGCAGAAGGGCACCTAGGAGGCCAGGAATAAAGTAGATTTGATTCCTTGGGCTTTCCCATGCACTACATGAGTCAAATAAAGCAAGTTTGACCACTATGGATAGGTAAAAGACAACTTGCACAAGGTGGGACACATGAACTAGGATAATAAGACAAAAATAATTAAATTAATGTCTAAGTGGGTAAACTATGGGTTGATTATTCTAACACCCCCCCCTTAAGCCTGACTTATGAGTAATATATCATAAAATTATAGGGCCTAGCAACAAGGCTTAGTCACCCTTTACATACTGCATGTCCATTTAAATAAAGAAAGAGGCAAAACCAACTTGGGAAAATCCTCCCTTAAACATGGACTGTAAACAAAATTTGGAAATCTTGTCTTCACTCATGCTTCACAGCATGATCAGCAATCCCCAGCAGTGATTTGATATTGCTGAAGGTCTTCTCACAAAATGCTTTGGTGAAGATATCAGCTACTTGTTCAAAAGATGAACAGAAGAGTAGGTGAATGGTGCCATCATGCACAAGTTCTCTGATGTAGTGCATATGGATCTCAATGTATCTGGTTCTCTGCTTCTGAACTGGATCTTTGCAGATTCTAATGGTACTCTGGTTATCATAGTAGATGGTAGTTGAGTACTCTGGTTCGAAGCCACACTCTCCAAGTAAACCCTGCAACCATAAACATTGAGTTGTTGCATTAACAACTCCTCTGTACTCTGCTTCTGTAGATGAGAGTGCAATGGCACTCTGTTTCTTGCTTGACCAGATGATTGGCCCTTCTACAAGCATGAACACATATACTGATGTGGAATTTTTGTCTGTGCTATCACCTGCCCAATCACTGTCAGTAAATCCAATCAAATCAAGATCAATTTTTTCTTTATAGAAGATCCCATGTGTCCTTGTTCCCTGAACAAAGTTAAGGATCCTTTTGGATACTTTCCAATGGATCTCATGAGGCTGATCCATGTATCTAGAAGCCACACTTACTGCATAACAAATATCAGGTCTAGTATGTGTCAGATACAACAAACATCCAATCAATTGCCTATACAATGTATTGTTTACCATAGGTGAAGAATTAGCTTCTTCTAGCTTCACTCCTGAAAGGAAAGGAGTTTTGCTTGCTTTGCAATCCTTCATTCTGAATTTGTTCAGCAAGTCCAAGGCATATTTGTACTGGTGCACCTTGATTCCATATTTTTTTTGAGCAATCTCAAGCCCCAAAAATTGGCTTAAGAGCCCCAAATCTGTCATGGAGAAGGCTTGGTTCATAGCACCCTTTAAGGAAGCAATCTCAGCCTTTGAGCTTCCTGTAATGAGGAGGTCATCAACATATAACACAATGATCATTAATGAACCATTAACTAACTTCAAATAGACATTTGGATCTGATTTGCACCAAACAAAATTCAGTGATAGCAAGAAGCTATCAATCTTGGCATACCAAGCCCTAGGGGCTTGCTTTAGCCCATACAATGACTTTCTCAACCTACACACAAGAGAAGGGTTAGTAGAAAAACCTTGAGGCTGCTGCATATATATCTCCTCAGTGAGATATCCACTCAGGAAGGCACATTTTACATCCATGTGATGTACCTCCCATTGCCTTGAGGCTGCAATGGCTAGAGCTAGCCTGATGGAATCCATCTTTGCCACTGGGGAAAAGGTCTCATTGTAATCTATGCCATGAACCTGTGAGTAGCCCTTGGCTAAAAATATGGCCTTGTACTTCAGTGGTGAACCATCAGCAGCAAATTTGGTCTTATAGACCCACTTACACTGGACTAACTTTCTCCCTGGGGGAAGATCCACTAGCTCCCATGTGTTTCTCTTTTGGAGTGAGCTGAACTCCTCCTTCATGGGTGTTTGCCATCTTGAATCTCCTGCTGCTTCTTCATATGTTTGAGGATCAGAATCCACCATCAAATAGCATTTTTCAGCAAACATAGGATCCTTCATGCACAGACCACTCTCAAATTGAGATCTAGTCCTCCTTGGGTCATTGGGATCCCCGGCTAGCTCTCCTGCTGCATGTAGTGTATTGGCTGCCCATTTTGGCCTTATAGGGCTGTTAGGGTATGCAATAAACTCATCTCCATCAGACAAATCAGAATCATCATGTTCAACAAACTCTTTACTTACTTCTTGAGGTTCAGGTGGAGAAGAGGCTTCTCCAACTTCCACTGCTGCAAGGGGTTCTTCTTCAAACTGAACACAACTTTCGATGAAGGATTTGTTTGTGCTCAAATTTATCAGTTTGTACCCTTTTGAATATTCAGAGTATCCAAAAAGAAGACACTCTTGGCTTTGGGGCTGCAAAGCCTTCCTTCTCTGTTGGAATTCTAGCCCAAGCCTTTGAGCCAAAAATCCTGAAATGGGTCACATCTGGCTTGTGCCCACTCCATGCTTTGAAGGGAGTCATACCATCAAGCTGTTTATGAGGCATGCTATTCTGAATATAGGCTACATAGTTGATAGCTTCGGCCCAGTACTTTGGTGGCAAAGTTTTGGCCTCCATCATGCATGTTGCCATCTCCTTCAGTGATCTAATCTTCCTCTCAGCAACACCATTTTGTTGTGGTGTGTAAGGGATAGAATGCTGCATCTAAATACCTGCATCTGCACAATAATTAATAAACTCAGACTTGACATACTCACCACCATTGTTATATCTGAGGGCCTTGAGTTTCCTTCCAGACTGGTTTTCAACCAAAGCCTTAAAGACTTTGAATAGGCCAAAAACTTCAGACTTGTGTTTCAAGAAGTGAACCCAACAATACCTGGAAAAGTCATCAATGAAATTCAATGCATATTTGGCTTGAATCATGGACATATGAGGGAATGGGACAGCAACATCACTGTGGATCAGCTCCAGGGGTGCAGAGGTTCTCTCATGACTAGCTCTCTCAAATTTGTGCTCTGGGTGTTTTCCTAGGATACAACCTTGGCAGACTCCTTTGGAAAATTTTATCTTGGGAAACCCTATGACCATCTCTTTTTCACTAAGATCAAAAATATATTTGTAGTTTAGGTGGCCAAATCTTTCATGCCAAAGCTTGCTTGCTTCATTAGCATGAATCAGAAGAGCAGAGGGGTTTGAGTAAGGTAGGAAGTGTGAGAACATGTATACCTTTTGAGCATGATTCACAACTCCTTTTGCAATGACTCTACCACTTGAGATCTCTGTGATCTCAACTTCATCGGGGGAGAATATGAATTTATTAGGAGACCCAGTGTGGCTCATCTGGTACACTGACAAGAGGTTGGAGGCAAGACCAGGCACATACAAGACATTGCTGAAATGACCATGATCAAGATCAATCCTCCCTTTGCCCAAACTTT
>LPNX010291425.1:0-50755 GCA_001517045.1 Pseudotsuga menziesii
AAATACATAATATGAAATCAAAAGTGTGAAAATGATAAGACATTGCATAAAATATTTTTCAAGGAATCCACTTTCTTAACTTTGTAATACTCAAGTTTTGACCTTTGGAATGTATTAAATCATATCATGTAAAATGATGTAAATATGTTTGTAAATATTCCATAGTGCACACCTCGAGGAAAATGCCTAAGTAGTGGATGACTAAGCATGTATGATGCAATTCTTTCTATATGGGTGAGGCAGTTGGTCCTTATCATGATGATGTAAATCTATCTAAATATTTATGTTGGAAAATAATAAAATGACCCAAGATGGTTATCTAAAGAGCACTAGAAGGGTTATGGTTCCACTAGAGTGGAAGAGAAAAGGGGCCCTATGAGAGAACAAATCCTCTTTTTCCAAGTGTTAGCCTTAGAAACCATCCATTTTCTAGTATGTTCCTTAAATAAGACATGTACTTCCCCGGACTTATCAAATCTGATAATTGAATACATGTGTGGGGTTAGTGGGAAAGTCTTCTCATTAAGTTATGGAAGCATGTGATGAACATACTTTGAAAATTGTAAGGATCCTTCATTCTATGGTCAGAAGTAATGCCAAATGTATTTTCACTAATCCTATCATCTCCATTGGAGTTTATCACTCATTTTCCATGTAAAATCCATACAATATGTATCTTTTCATCCTGCTCTCTCCCTACTACTAACACTAATTAGATTGAGAAATTAACCATAAAATTAGCACTATGAAAGGGAAATTGTAGACAATAGAGTGAGGAGGATGGATATTGTTGAACATAGATGCTAGGAAAGATAGAATATCTTTACCCACTATATATTTTTTCACGTGGATGTTTGAGAATCCATGAACTGATTTTATAGGAGGTTCTCTTAAAGACTATAATAGGTTGGCCTCTTTCTACACATATCGAAGAGCACTATAAGGATTGGGTAACTTAAGAGACTATTAAGAATAGAAAGAGTCAACCCTTCTTGTATTGTGTGGGGCAATAAAAAAAAGTTCTATAGCTAGTATGGTTGGAAGAGATGCCTATAATGCCTTAGAGTGCACATGTTAGCTAAACAAGCGAAAAAAAGTACATGACTATATTCACCTTAAAAATTTAAATTTAATAGAATTTCAATGTTCTTTGCTTTTAAACATTCAACTTAAAGTTGTATGTTCAAAATAATGCACAAAAGAAAAAGAAAAAAACAAATATCATGTCATCGAAAGCCCATTCAAATTCATAACATAAATGACTTGACGTGAGTTCACCGCTTTCTTGTTGTCACAATAATAATAAATAAATGACATGCATGACCATAACTAAATGATATATTCATTTTTTATTACTACATTTTATAATATAATTTTTTTTTCCAAAAACAAATATTTGTAATCCAAGGTTTAGACTATAGACCCACATTAATAAGTCCTTCGCCAAAACTATATTTTTTCGTGTTGGGAACATAAAAAATTATTACATTTGAAAATCTTAAAAGGCGTATATATTAAAATATGAAAAATATCTGGTTATATATATCTTATCAAATCACATATTATTTCTTTTATAATATTTTATATTATATAAATAAACTATGAAAAAATATATATTAAAATATGAAAAATGTCTAGTTATATATATCCTGTCAAACCACATATTATTTCTTTTATAATATTTTATATTATATAAATAACTATTTAAAATTTTCATGGTTCATATTATATTTTTATTTATGTATAAATTTTTAATTTGTATGAATAAATTACTTAATTAATTATTTCATAATTTAATGATTTGCCTATATTAAATGGAAATACTTCTTTATTGAGATAGACAAAACATGATAATTACATTTTCATATGTTTTTAAAAACACGCTTACTCATAATTAATCATTATTTTCATCTGTTTTCAAAAACTCTCGTACTCATAATTAATTATCATTTTCATATGTTTAAAAAAAAAACTCTTATAATTAATCATTTATATTCATATATTGAAATGAATTCAAGCATGTCCTAATATTCTAGATGGTTGAAGATTCATCCATGTGATAAGTTCAAGGACTAATGCATTAAGTATAGAAAATAACTTACAATATGTTTATTGATTTAAGCAAGTAAATTAAGTCAAAGTACTGAAAACTGTTCTTATTAGTCCTTGTCGAAGGCTAGGGTATTATTGTAATCCATAATTTATTGAATTGAATTAGTTGTGCTTTGACTTTCAAACATTTTCATTTTAGCCAAACTTTTTACTTGTCTATTCTTATTTTTCTAATTAAATAATAAACTTAATTTATTTATTTCAATTGCTATTTGCCATAGAGTTTGAAGTGTTATTGTTGATATGTCAATAGAGTTGAAGTGTTATCGCTGAGGCGATGACAAAGTTGCTAAACCAAAGGCGTTTTTAAATATTTCTAGTCGTCTAACGACAGATTTCGTATTGATGGCATCATCGCGGCTGAGGGCTACACTGCCCTACCCTACCTTGCACTGCCATAGCCTTGCTTCCTGTAGGTTCATGCATATGCGTCACCTTGGACTTCCTTGCTTCCTGCATGTTTAGGCACCTGCACTTCCTTGGCTTGACAAGGTAAAAAATTATATATATATATATATATATATATATATATATATATATATACATACATATACATAGCGAGAACTTAACTTCCTCCATCTTGTTCTTCACAATTACAAAGACAGAGAGGTATATATATGCATACTTTTATTGAAAATATTTACAAATGAATTTTGTTTTGAATAGCATACCATCAATTGAATTGAGGATTGCAACAACGCCCAAGATTTATTTAAATCTAGTGGTGCAGGAAAAACCACATGCACCTCCTCCACCTCTCCATCGATCCCTTTGTTAGCAACAGCAATTTAATCGAGAAGATGTCAAGAATCAACCTTTTTGTATTTTATGCTTTGAAGTTGAACCATCAAAGGCCTCCAATTGAAATCATTAAGACCAAAGAATTAAAAACCTTAATGATTTAAGAATGGAGAAACTTATGGTGCAGATACAAACCAACACAAGGATGGTGTAGATATCAACCGACACAAGGATAATGATGCACAAGAAATAGAACATAGGCATGAAATATGAACTTAAACACTATTTGTTGACTTGAGAAGACTACTTATAGGGATAATACTGTCTAGAAATGGTTTTGTAGCTTATTACTGTTATATAAAGATGAAAGTGTGCCCAGAACAACTAAAAACAAGGCTTAACACCTTATTGTCAAAAGAGGAACACTACCAATGAAACTGTTCTAGAAGAATGTTATCCTTCCCCACGGAGGAATTTATTGAGTGTTTCTTCAATACATATTTCATAAATTTATAAAGTAGGTTCCTATGATGAAAGAAATGTCACACATTACCCATATCCATTGCCAATGGCCAGAAAAACAATTTCCAACAGCCTTATCACATTTCCAGCAGCAAAAATAACAGTCCTTATTTGAAGACATTTTTTGTCTATATAAAAGTAAAATTAAAAGTTAAAAATTCTAAATCTAAGGAAACGTTGTTATAAGGAAATGGAAAAACCAAGAAAATGGGGAGTGGCATTTGGTTGTACAATCAACTACTAGTGGGAATTTGGTTGTATAATTAGCTTATGGAATTTTGTCAAAAAAATAGGAAGGCTCTTTTCCTTTATCTAAACTTTGATAAAATTTATATGACTTCTCCTTGATGCATATGTTTTTGTTGCGAATAAAATGTGAATCATCTAACAAGTGATTTTGCAGTTTGATTACAAGAACCTTGTTTTTCTTATCAGCTCATGAAATGTTTCCTAAAAAGGGAAGTGCTCTAAGAACTTATAATCCATCCTAACTCTTTTTATTTAAAAATAGGAATTTATAATGAAATTAAAATGTTCCCTATATCATTCTTACCCACTTTCTTTGATGATTCCTTATGATTTTATGGTGTTTGAATCATATATGCATATTTCATATTTATCATTAAAACACTTGCTTAAGACCAATTTTAATCATCATGTGATTCAAAGTTCTATTTTACACCTAAGGACTACTAGTTCATCTTGTACTCATTATCAAAACTTGTCTTTTAAGGACTTTTGAGAAAACTCAAGAATAAGTGAAATTCCTGCATGTGAGGAACATTACTTCTCTTTTATGAAGAAGATAGAATGAGAAGTCCAGGAACAACTTTAAGTTATTATCTTTTGACATGATTTATAATTTAGGTCATTATAAATTTTTGTTTACTTATAAGGTTCGTGTTCAAAAATTTGAATTATGTGTTTAGCAGGATTAACTCACTCTAAGTACCAACCGACTTCCACATGTTAAAAAAAAACTTTATATGAAGCAAACCCGCTGGAGTATTGAACAGGCTCGCTGGCAGCGGTTCCATGCTAACTAACATCTTTAAACAAGGAAGCCTGGTAAGTGCAAGTAAACCCGTCGTGGTACTGAACAGGCTCACTGGTAGCGGGGCTATGCTTGCATGGTACCAAGATAAACCCACCGGGGTACTAAACAGGCTTGCTGGCAGCGGGGCGATATCGGGTAAAAGAGATCTGGTTAATGCATTACTATTCACATGGTTCATAAAAAAAAAGGACAAAACAAACAAAGAAGAAAAAGAACAATACATGTTTAGGCCAATTCTTCATCATATCATTAGAGAATGGCCGTAAGTTGGACTTGGGACTATACCATCTAATTCAATAATACCTAGGATATGATTATTCTAGAAATGGGACCCATATCTATAGAAATCTCACACACTCTAGGGTGAACTTAAAATATTCTTTGGATGACAAGATATCCTTAAATGAGGCATGGATGACTAGTTTCTCTTATGACATTTTTTGCATCAATTATACTCTCGTTATTTGTATGATTTTCTTAAGCACTCTTATTCTTGATGGAAATACATATCTGAATCATCTCCATTTACTAGTTAGTATTTATTTTTCTTACTAAAATAATAGCAGTATTTTAGAACTATTTTCTATATTATTTGGAACTTAGTCAGTTTTTCTTTGATGGCTTGAGGACATGCCATATTTTTGGTTTGGGGGAAGATTAGAACTGTTTTTACTTTTGAATGTTGATAGAAAGTTTCATTTATTTTTGACAAAAGTGTAGATGTTTTAAGGATAATGAAATTAGCGGAAGACTGTTTTAATTCACGAGGGACAATGCAATAAAGGTTTAACAAAGCCGGTTTACATCATCATATTGTGTGCTTACAGCCCAGAAAGTTTACAAAATAATTAGGAGCAGTTAGATCAAGTAAAGCATATTTTTGAACATAAGGTCCATATGAAGGGTCAAATGATGGTCTGAATGGAATGCCAAATGACAATCTGAATGAAAATTGTAACGTTATAACGACATGATGTCAAAATGTCAAATCCTTTTGATTTCATGGGCATAGAGTTTAATTAGCTGCATCATATCCATAATTATTAGGCCTTATTCACATGCTTACAAATGCATTATGATTTTATTAAGACTCACCTCGACCTATGATTTTGATATGATATGATATCGTTTAATCCTATCTTGATATAATATAATTTTAGGATCTTTTCAACCATCATTTCCCTTGTCCTCTTATCAAATGACACATGGAAGTCATCAAAGTCCTATCACCATATTGATTAGAATTTTTATGGTTTTAAATGCATCTTTATGAATTCCGTAATAGATAAATCATTCAAGTTGTCCAAAGTTTACTTTGGATATGGTTGAATATATCAGAACCTTATGAATTCTTCAATACATGCGTCCTTATGACAGCACACGATTCAAATAATGAAGCCATAGTGTGATTGGTCGAATTTGTGAAACCATGGTCTCATGATCATTCAAGTGCTTAGATAGATTACATTTTAAACCTGTGATCTTTTCCCTTTTCCTCATTTACCTTCATCTTCGTAGAGCTATTCAGACGTCGTTTTTGGTATCCTCTGCAACCTCTGCATTCTTCGCCCCTGTTTGAACAATGCCTAACTGTCTTGAGCCTAAAAAATATCAAAACCTGTTTCAGATTTCGGAATTTCAGGAATGCCGGAATATTTTCTTCCGAGTAGGATGGAATCCATTTCTCCACCTTTTGTAGGGATATGACGAGGATATTTTGTTGTTATTTGTGAAAGGATTTGATGGTAAAATGGCTAGGGTTGGTTATCTCCTTTTTTTGGTAACCAAGGAGACCATTGCTGTAGCAACCAAACTCCCAAGAGAAGGCACCCATTGGCATAAACATTTGTTTCTCCCTCGGCCGACCTACCACTTCGCTCTCAATCCAAATTTTCAGCATGTATCAGGAAGGAAGGGGTTTCACAAAGAATGGATTAAGCCCAAGTACCTCAACCCTTTGACCATCATCATCTGTTTTATAACCTGCGAGGGTAAGTTTACTGTGTTCAAAGTTTGTTATCTTCGCTTACTGGCACATTTCATTAATTAGCAATTCCTTAATTTCCCATTTTATTTCCTTAAAAGCCTAGAAAAATGTCAAGTCAAGTTAGGAACAATACAATCAATCCTATGGGAAGTTTCTACCACCACAGCTTGATTAAACTCCTGATTGTGCATCATTTGAAGGAGAGGAACCAGACTTGGGATAATTTTGTGTTTAAATTCTTAAACCCTCATTTAAATGTCCGAAAATGGCCTTGGCACATCCAAGATCCTAAGCCCAGTTAGATCCCTCCTAAGAAAAGGAAAAGCCCCAAATTGTGCATATTGATGAAGATACACTAGAAGCAAGTTCACCTGTCCATTCGCCTACTCCTGTTAACCTTGAGTCTGTCGAATTTCTACTTGTTCCGCGAATTCGAACCAGGGGTAGGAAGGTGAAGTCTGTTCAGACCCCTATTCAGCCTACCATTCAGACCGATCATCCAAATCGTATGGTCAAAGTGAATGAAACCGTCTCTTATTCACCCTTGTTTACATTAGCCAGTGTCTCGGCTGAATTGCTTGAATTCGTTGCTCTTGAGACTGCTTTTCCATCTGCTCAAGGTTAGAGTTTTGAAAAACGAATTCCCTCCATTGACCTTGAGACACCATCCAGAGAACTGAGTCCGTCTCAAGATTTCAAACAACCCATAGAACCGTCTACTCCTCATCAGCTGACAGTATACCAACTAAATCAGGAATGGCACGGTCAACAAGTCAAACTGAGGAATATGGCAAGATAATTGATAATCTTTTCCAAGAGAACAAGGAGCTACATATACAAGTCAAGGCCATTGAGGACCTTAGCAAGGCCATCACCTATTTGCATGACTCTCGTGAAGAGAGGAAAATTGTTTTAAAGACACAAGCCGGGAAATTTAAATTTAAATATCATGTTTCATCTGCTAAGTACAAGGAAGCTGCCGACACAGCTCCACCTTCGTCCTAAAATTCCATTCTGTTTTTTGCTCAGTGGGACCTGACATCTCTTTGGTTTGCGGGAGTGTTTATCCCGATTTTGTAACTATTTTTGGCTGTTAATATACTCTTTTGGGATCTTTTTTTCATCTTTTTGACATATTTCATGTCATTCAGCTTATCATTCATCCCCAAGTATGAACGCATTTGGAATTTATGCAAGCCTTGGTTTATTTCCGTTATTTTGTGATTTTATTAAGCAATTTTGTGATATATGGAAACATGCCTAACACATGGATTTGTTTTGTAGATTATAGTTTTCAAACAAGCCTCCATGTGGACACGTACTCATGCTAAACATGTGCAGATCACATCTATCTCACCATCTAGCCCTTCGATCGATCCGTGCACTGTTAGTTGGCATATTCCCAAATGATTAAAGCATAGAATGTTTTTTAGTTTCTCTATTGTCCATGCGTTCTACTGCTATGATGGCCCTTTCTCTATAAGGACCACCATCCTTCCCTCTCCATGTGACACCATGATTCATTCCCACATTGACAAAGACCCACACGGCCATATCCCACGCGAGAAGAAATGGCACGCGAAGGATCAGGAAGGTGGCTGCACGATATGGCCAAACGTCACATAGTTGTTTAATCAACAGTTAAAGTTGAATATTTTTGAAGTGGTTGACCACTGAAAGGGTTGACCTTCTCACCTATGTAAAACCTATATAAATATGTCTCTAAGAGAGAGTCAAGCTAGCTAGTTAGTTGGTTGATTAGTCATTGTAAAAGAAGCTCTGTAAAATCTGTTTCAAATTCAATATAAAGTTATATTTTCAGCTGCGCATACATGTTTCTACTGTCATGAATGGTTGATTAATTGAAGCACAACCATGATTGCTGAGAGGGCCCCTCAACAACCAGTGGTCTCCCATTTCTGTGTATTTTCGTTCTTTCCTTTCTTGCATCTAAGTAGTTTATATTTCCAGTATATGTATGTAGTTTAATTCTATTGTAATTTGATACTATTTATTTCCTTGTCTTCTGTAATATGTGTTTGATGTAAGTTATATGATTTAGACTGTATTGTTTTTTTTTTGTAAATAAAACATGCATTACTATACAAAATCCAAATTACAGAGCAAAATACATCTAAAGCCGACCCAAAAATAGGGGGACCTTAGTCCAGTCCAGCGAAACCCAGTCTGGGACTTGACCTGAACTGTTTTGCCAAAAAAATACAAAGTTTTTCCAAAGCCTCCTGCTCACCCTAATACATCTGTTCCTACTATGAGTCTCGATGTTGTTACATTGCTTTCCCACCCACATCAAAATTGACGAATTAAGGGTCCTGTTGCTACCAGGACCCCAATTGATAGCATAGAGCCTAATAACATAAGAGCTACACCTATCTAAACTAAATACTGCTGAAAAAACATTAACAGAAGAGAGAACCTGGAAAAATCATAGACTAGAAATAAATATCATATCCGACCAGAGGGGAGGGAGCTCCAGCGAGGGATTGTTGCTGAGGGAATCCCGGCAGCTGGTTGCTGTGAGCCAGACACAATCGTCGACATAGAATTCATGGGGCTAGCCGTGTTTCGAGGTCCACTGGTCCTCCTTCATCCACCTTATCACTTCAAATTGTCCACTCCCAAGGTCTAGCTATCTCCAATTCCCGACAATCCACGGGGTGAAACAGAAAGCACAAACGAGAAGCAAGGACGTCAAGCTTCTGGTGCATTGTGTGGCATTCCGAGTTGTGCTTCTTCCAGAAGGGCACGAGTTCTGAATTGCCATTTCTCTTGGTCTCCTGCAGTGCTGCGGAATGCCCTACCAAACATATTGTAACCCAATACATCATTAACATATGATCATAAGCTGAAGCATGGCCAATGATATTTCCAGGGTCCAGGACCCATTCTACTACCTCTGCGTGAAGGTTTTCCTGGGGCATGGCTTTCGCCTCCACCCAAAGACCCTCAAGCACCCTTTCAACCTCGATCTTGATACTGAGCAGAACGTGCTCCTTGTAGAGGTCCGCCTCCTCCTGAGCCTGGAGCTGAGCATGGGTAGCTTGACATGTCTAGTGCTTGAAAGATTACCCCTTAACCAAAGATAAGCCAGATGCCTCCCCTGAGCCAACTTCCCCTCTGGACTGTCGTTTGGGGGCCATTGGGCGAGACTGCGGAGACTGGACAAGAAATAGGGGTGAAGTTGATGAACCCTAACAAGACCAAGCTCTAATGCACAGCGCAAGATAAGAGACAGATGCACGAAGGTCCAAGAATCCCCCGCTTTCGCAAGTTTTCACAAGTGAGGATCCTTCCTCTGGCTACAAGCCAAACAAAGAGGGCCACTTTGGGCCATAATTTGACAGCCCAAATTTTTTTCCAGAGGTCATCTGTCACCTCAAGCCTTGCAATCCTGATACTATAGGCCTCCTTGAAGCTAAAGGATCCTCTGGGCGAGTATCCCCATATTAAGATATCAAGGCCCTCTTAAGCCTTGATAAAGCATTTGCTCAATTCTTCCTGGAAGGCTTCCTAATCCTCCTCACTCGTATATTTAGGTTTCTCAGGGAAGATCCACTGGTGGTGATCCAGTTGGTTCCCCAGCCTCCAAGATTGGTTCACCAAAATCCTGCCCCTCCCTAGCTCCTGCTGTTTGATGAGAGCCCACCGAGGATCCCTACCAAGGATGGGGAACTGGTTCCATGAGTCTTCCTAGAACTTTGCCCTGCTACCATCCCTGATCTCCCAGAAGTTATGCTCTTGGCTCATCGTTTTACCCGCCATGGCTTTCAACCATATGGATGATCCACGAGGGGCCTCGTTGAAGTGAATCAAGAGATGTCTCGGTCTATCCATGGCATATTTTATGCTCCATAGTTTTGCCCATGGTTCTAATGAATGATTAACCCACCTCCACTAGACCTTGGCCCCAAGGATCTTCGACATTACTTCAGGATCCCTAAGACCTAATCCTCCCTATTCCTTAGGCTTGCAAACATCCTCCCATCTCACCAGAGAGAATTTGGCCTTCTCCCCATGCCTCCCCCAGAGAAAATTGCATTGAATACTCCGGATTTGCTTAAGGATAGCCTGTGGTGCTTTTAAGATCGAAAAAAGGTAAGTTGGCATTTCTTGTAATATGGATTTGACCAAGATCAGCCTATTGGGAAAGTTAAGGGGGCGAAGGATGCAGCTTGATAATCTCTGCTTTAATCTATCCAGAAGTTCCTGCCAGGCTTCTTTTTTAGGCCAGCCCATCCCCAGGGGAACACCAAGGTACTTAGATGGGAAGGCCCCTCTAGAGAAGCCCAAGATTATCAAGATATTCCTCTGGGTGGCCGGGGGAGTGTTGACAAAGAAAACCTGAGATTTATTGGGATTGACAGCCAAGCCTGAGGCCTGAGCAAAAAGGTCCATGCTTTTCTTGAAGCTTCGAGCTTCTTGGACTGAAGGGTGCCCCATGAGCATAGTGTCATCCACAAATTGTTGGTGGGTCTGAGAGGATGCCCCCTCATGCACTTTCACTCCCCGAATTGCACCACTTTCAACCTGGGCCGTGATGAGTCGGCTTAAGCCTTCAGCCATGAGGATGAAAAGAAAGGGGGATAGAGGGTCTCCTTGGCGGATGCCACGAGAAGGTTGAAAGGTGGAAGTCAGGGAACCATTAAGGAGGATATTAAAGAATGGCGAGGAAACTAGGCCCATGACCCACTCAACCCAGTCGGGGGAAAAACCGTAGGCTCCCAGCATCTTGTCCACGAATTCCCAATTGAGCTTATCGTAAGCTTTTGCAATATCGAGCTTAATCATCATCCCAGGGGATGTCGAGATTTTGAGTGAGTGCAGCACTTCATGCATAAGAATAACCCCATCCAAGATTTTCCTACCTTCCACGAATCCCGACTGTTCTGGGCTTATGAGCATCAAGAGGAGGGGTTTGAGCATGTTAGCAATGACTTTGGAGATAATTTTGTATATGACATTGCATAACGCTATCGGTCTGAATTTGTCAGGGGTATCCGCCCCCACCTCTTTTGGGATAAGGGTGAGGAAAGTAGCATTGAAGGCTTTAAGGATCCCTTTCTTGATTCTAGATTCCTCCACAATATCGAGCACATCCTCCTTAACAAGGTCCCAGAAGAAATGGAAGAAGTTGGACGTGAAACCATCTGGGCCATGAGCTTTACCTAGGTCCATTTGGTTGACTGCTTCCTCAACTTCTTGCATCCCAATGGTCTTGTTCAGCATTTCATTGTTCTCTCCAGTGACTAGTCTAGGAACTAACCTAGTTATTTGTTCAATGTCTCGGCTTCTATCCCCCCCATCTTCCCTGAGAATCTCTGAGAAGTGTTGAGTGAGCTCAGCTTCTATCTCCCTCATTTCTACTCTATTCCATGCTCTAGTCTTAATTCTCTGGATTCTAGAGCTGTTCCTATGCTGGATCACTGAGTTATGGAAGAATTTAGTGTTTCTTTCACCCTCCTTCAGCCATTTAACCCTTGCTTTCTGTTGCTAGTACAACGAATCCTGTTTTTCCCTAGCTTCCAACTATCCCATAAGATCCTTTTCTTTTATTTTCATGTCCTCGTCCCAGCCACCTTCCACACCTTTTCTATTGATGAGATCTAGCTCTAGCAATAGTTGTTTTTTGTCCTAAAAAATGTTTCCAAATTCCTCTCTGTTCCAAGTGCGAATCTTAGCTTTCAAGGCCTTGAGTTTTTGCTGAAAATGAAACATAATGGTTCCTGGGGGGGGGGGACCAGTTCCTGCCACCACTGACTAACCAGGTCCTTGAAGTCCTTGTGTTCCATCCAGAAACTTTCAAAACGAAAGGGATTTCCCCTAGGAGAGCAGGACCAGTCCCAAGAAAGGCTGATGGGCCAGTGATCTGAGCCAGCTACCGGGAGAACATCAGCCATAATCTCCCCAGTACTATGCATGAAATTCTCTGACACCAAGAAACGGTCCAGGTGGGAGGCCAACAAGTGCTCCCCTCCATGCTTGTTGTTCCATGTGAACCAGCCACACCTAGTTTCCATGTCAACCTGTGAGCTGTAAGCTAAGAATTCGCTGAAAGCTTCCAGGTATTTGTTTAAGGCTCTTCTTCCACCCTTATTTTCCCCAAGATTTGCGATCAGGTTGAAATCACCCCCTAGCACCCATGAATCCTTCTTTGCTTGCTCCTGAATCCAATTGAGGAAATCCATAAAAGATTGCTTCTCAGGGAAACAACTGGGTCCATAGATGTTTCCAACCGTTCCTTAGATGCTAGAATCCAATAAGCAAAAATATGCCATTAGGGAAAAATTATTGGCCCGCCAGTTGGAGAATTCCACCGTTTGGGGCTGCCAAAGGATTGTAATACCTCCAGATTGTCCTGTTGCATCGATGGCCATGGCATGAATTCCCTTCTAGATCTTGTCCTTAATCTTTGCGAGGCCTCCACAGCTACATTTGGTTTCTTGTAGGAACAAAATATCTGGGGATTCCTGCCTGATATTTCAGTTTAGATATTTCCACTTCCTAGGGTTACCACACCCCCTTATGTTCGATGAAATGAGCTTCATTGGAAAAACTTTTTAGCTTCAGAGAAGGCCACCTGGATCATAGGATACTGACCGGATTCGATCAATCGCACTCCAACCGCTGCTATGCATTGCTTATTCATCTTCCTCCCACGACGAAGTTCCTCCTCTGGTGATTTCCTCTTACTGCCCTTCTGGGTGTCTGGGTCGATCCCCAAGATTTCCATTGCACCCGTTCGGATAATGGCTTCCTGGAGAAGTTCAAGTTGGTGCCTCAAGACATACCCTTGTCCCTTCTTTCTGCACTCTTCCTCTATGGCATCCAAGTCTAACTCGCCTAGATCCATGTCCTCCCCTTTGTCCTCTTTCGTTCCTTCCATCTGTTGGGATTCCTCGTTAACTAGAGACATGGATGGGCCTTCCTACTGGTCTTCAGTCATTGGCACAACTTGGATCTCTTCTCCCTCTTTTAGGGACCCTAACGCCTCAAATGAGTTCCCTTGATTTTTCTCCATAGACATCAATTCCAGTCACACCGAGGATTTACCTCCTCCCTTGATGCATCGTCTATTCTTGACCTGGGTGAACCTGTCCTTTTCCAAAGCTTTGGGCAGCGTAGGAGCAACCGGATCGGATCGGGGACTATCTTTGGGACAGTTTCTTCCCAAATGACCGTATTCATGACAGTGCCTACATCTGAAGGGGAGCTGTTCGTAGTCAATAGGCTGAATCCATTCCTCATCTTCCTAGTTTAAAATGATTGCTTATGGCAGCTCTCTAAATAGATCCATGTATACACAAATACGAGCAATGGCCGTATACCTTTGGATCCTCGTTTGTTCTGCTATTTTTATGAATTCTCCTATGTTGTTTCCAATGTCCTGCAAGGTCTCCAAGTCCCAGTATTCACCCGGGAGGGAAAAGAGGCAAATCCAAATTGGGGCTACTGTCATGTCCTCCGTTTCTGGGTTAAAACGCTCCTTCCATGGCCGTAAGAATAGGCCAATTGAGAAGAAGAAATATGGACCTCCCTCCATTATTCTATCCCGGTCTTCTTGGTTAAAGAAGATAATGATGAAAAAACCCTTGGATCCCAGCTGGAGATCGTAGTGGCCTTTAGGTTTCCACACACCATTGATCCACTTGACTAGGTCTTTTTCCTTCGGTCAAATCCCCACAAATTTCCCAATTAGTGCCTTTTCCTTCCAAGTCTCGGTCTTGCCCCTGGCTGCCTCAGATCTGATCTGAATCACGGGGATGGAAGCTATTCTTGGGAAACAGCCGCCAATACTCGTTTGTTTGCCTTTCCTGGAAACAGGTTGAGACCCATCCCCCTTGTCATCCTCTGCCAACTCCTTCCTTCTCACGCTAGGAGACCCGTCATTTCAGGCAGGCGCCCCCTACCCTAATGCCGCCATGGCACCCTGAAGGAGGCCAAGAAATTGGGCACCGCCTGCAGCCCGACGCCGTCATGAAACTTCACACCTTGAACAACTCTTCCATGCTCCTCTTCAAACCCTAGCCATCCTTCCTCCGTATTCTGAGAAATATTTCAATTTATACTGTATTGTTAAAATAGTTTTCATTTCTAGAATCACAAGTGGCCAGCTCTGCAATAGTTGTTTTTAGTTTCCTTTTCAACATTGTTTCTTGGTTTTATAATTGCAATTAGATAGAATTTGATTAATCTAATATTTTAGGTTCAACTCATAGCTAGATTTAATTCTGTCAATTTTTGTGTAGCTATAGGTTAGTTTCAGTTATTTTTCATTTGACTTGTTAAATAATAGGAAATAATCTCACTTTTAATTAGTGTAAGTTACTCTTATTCTTCTGTTGTTTTAATTGTTATAATAATCTTAGTCACTCTTTCCTTTACCTTGCAATATCATATGCATAAGTCAGTTGATATTAAGATTATTTAGGTCATATGTTTTGTCATTTGCATTGTTTTTCCCATCCATATTGTCATTCGGACTGTCTGTCCAAACTGTCATCCAGACCTTCGTTTAACCTTTTAGTTTTTCTATTTTGTTGTATGCTTGTTTCAAGTGTAGTCTTCTTATTTATGAAAGTATATTAATTTCTGCAATTGAACAATAACTATCTATGTCTAGGACCTTACTTTACATAGTATAAAATATCTATCAAGTCCTATAATTACTTTTATCCTTTGTCACTTTTATCTTAGGTTGTTTTTGGATTGTATATCCTCTGCTTTTTATTTCTTCATTTTGCTTCTATCATAGGATTTGTCAATTGTAGCCTTATTTCAGTTGCTCTCAGCTTATTTAATTGAATTCAAGGTTTAAGTTACTAATTCTATTGTTTAAAAGACATATTAGTTTTTAAAGTCTCTAGCATAAGACTTGTCTTCCTTAGTTTATAGTTACTAAGTATTCCCAGAAAATAGATTTAGATTTAGGAAACATAATATCTTTATTAAGTTCTCTACTTGCTTATTTATTAAGTTTTATAATTACTTTTTATTAAAGTTTCTACTTGTTTCCCAATTATAGTCATTTCATGTGAGAATAGTATACCCTTAATTCCAAGTGGTCCATTAAAAGAATCATGTTTCTTAGTTAATAGATTGGTTGTGAATAACATATTTTTAGAGTCATTTGCTTATGAAATAAATTAAAAAATGTTTACTATTACTTGTAATTGGACACTACTTAGTTTACATTTATTTGTAGAAGTTAAATTAGACCTAATCCCATTCAGTTTCTTTATTTCTTTTGAAATCCATTTTGATACACCTCCTTCTCCAATTCCGATCACAATGAATGCATATCCTCAGAATACTCAAGGTGAGTGGAACTAGATAAGTTGGTTCAATCACTGTATATTTTTCAAACCACATGTATAGTTTAGTTATTGAGTTTCTTAGATAAATTAAATAGTTGTAATATTGTATCAAATAATATAATCTTTTGTATTCATATAGTAAGAGTTTTGAATTTGTTTTAACCTTTCTAATTCACAGATTAAGAAGCAGAATAATTAATTAATAGAGTACACTATAAAAGAGTAGTTTACCTTCTTAGAATAGTACTATTTATAAATACATAGTTCATGGTTGATAGAATAGAGTAGTATAGCTAGATACTGCTCTAGTCTAGTAGTATTGTCCCAGTCTAATTACCTTAGTAGTTGAATTTCTGGAGTTTGACTCGGTTTTTCATTTTGAAAGATATTTTGATATTTTCTTTGTTAACATATTTCCACGACACCTTAGGAACCCTTATACGTTCACATATATTTTGTTTCAACTCTAATATTACAAACCTCGGTCGATAATTAAATACTTGGTGATTTAATTAAGACAATAAAACACCCAACGTCCACTGCCTTACGAGTCTAAGATGCGCCAATGGAGTCTAAATAGGGGGGTGGGGCATACGACCCTTCCCAACCAAGATATGACATGCGAGGCCCTAATGCGGCTCTATTCCTTGACATGGCCACGACTCCATTCTGCATATCAGTTCAGAAGAAATACCCCTCCATGCAGGTGACTCGTTGAAAACAACACAACAAAATCATGCGACTTCCCTTCTAGATAGCGATGACCTTGAAACTCAGACATGCATATATCGTACAAAGGATCAACCCAGCCTCACTATCCCTCCAAAAAGGATAAATGCAAGATCTCAAAAAATGACGGACGTGCACTCATAGGAAATTTATTGTCTTATGGCACACTAAACAAGCCCTCAGAGGATGGATAATAGAGAAATGGAAATATCAAGCGCATTTTAAACTTCAGTTAGGATCTACATGTTTGTTTACTCTCATCTTCCACCATATAGATGTTAAGGCCAAAGTATAAGACAAAGGTCCTTACTTCTTTAATTATGTTGGCTTATACCTAAGAAACTAGGTCGAGAGGTCTAGCACGGAGAAAGAAGATTTCACTCGTGATATCGTCTGGATTAGACTGTACTCACTTAAATAAGAATACTAGGACAATGAAACCCTTAAGGACACAAGAAATACACTGGGAAGCATTTTCCACTCCGTTGACCAAACAAAACTAAACAAATACACCTCCTATGCTAGGATATGTGTGTATATGCAAATTTCCAAGGTCCTCTTGATGCAATATGTCTAAATAATGAGGATTCTGACTAGGTACAAACTATGGATTATGAACACATCCCTTTGAGATGTATAAATTTCCATCAACATGGCCATCAGTATCAGGAATTCCCTCTAAACAAATCCTGCACAGAAAAGATGAAGGAGGAAGAAAAAGATGTCGATGGATTCCAGAAAACGGGAAAAAAGGCGCAACAACCACAAAGTTGTGCCAGAGAAAACCAAAGAGGATGACCCTACTATTAGCAACAATTTCTTATTTCTTTAATGCTAGCAAGAGAATCCAGTCGCGGAGACGTTCTCGGAGATCTAGCTCAAAAATCATTTCCCTCTGAGCTACAAAGAAAATAGGAACATTCGTAGAAAAATGATGGACCAACAGAAATCCCAGGATCCACAGATCTAAACAACAGCAGAAGCGACATGCAAGAAACCCCAACCACAAGGGGAATCAAACCCTTTGGAGCACATGCGTATTTCGGTCTAGAATTACTCATGGATGAAGAAATGCGAGAGACAAGACTTGAAGAGCTAGATCTGTTAGGAATGGAGGACGCATGCACTAGAAAATCCTATGACTCCATTATGGATCTCCAAATCCATCTATTATAGGAATATTTATGCAAAGAAAAATCCCAACATAAGATTAGGGTCTACATCCCTCCCCAGAAGGATAAACAAAAACTCCAACGAGACAACAAAAAGTGAGGACGCGATCTCATCTACAAAGGCTAAACTGATTAGGAACCAGTTTAGTGGAATCAGGGAAATACGCCCATCTCACGGAGTTTTTCTCTAATTATGCACTAGGTAATACATGAATATCATCTCTTGGAATGTGAGAGGTCTCAACAGACCTTTTAAACACAGGATGTTGAAACCAAAAATTCAACAAGAAATGTCAGCAGTTATTTTTATCCAAGAAACCAAGTGCTCCACCAAAACCCTTCTGCTAATATTGATTAGGCTCTGGAGGGGAAGTCAGAGTGTTGTTATCTATGCAAATAGTGCTTCAGAATTAATTTTTATTATCTGGAATCCTTTTCTTTTCTCACTTAGTAATCTATTCTCCACTTCTCATTCCATCTCTTCTCTCTTGCGTGTCTTAGGAACCAACATTCGTTGCCATCTCCTAAATGTTTACAGCCCCCAATCTTTAAGTGACAAGCCACATCTCCTCAACTTCCTGTAGTGGTACACTCAACAACACCACAACTCCCCCATCATCATTGGGGGAGACTTAAACATGATTAGTAACCTCAATGAAAAGAAAGGAGGATTAAGAAACCTCTCCAATGAGGACCAGGGGTTAAAAGATACCTTAGCCAACTGTGCTCTAGTTGAACTTCATCCCTCCTTAGAACTCTTCAACTGTAACAAAAGGAGAGGGGGAGTTCACCAAATCAATAAACGTCTTGATCGCTCCCTAGTTTCATAAATCATCCTTGAATCTAGGGGAATACTCTTAACCTCGGTACTCCCCACTGTTGGTTCAAACCATGGGCCTGTCTCTCTTTGCTAGAATAGTAGAGGCACTCACTTTCATCAACCTTTCATATTCGAAAAGTTATGGATTTCTCACCCCTCCTTATGTGATACCGTTAGCGGTTGGTGGGCATGAATGAAAGTAAAGGGAAGATAAAAAATGGCCATCATGCATCAAAAGTTGTGGATCCTCCATGCCAGCCTCCGTCACTGGAATCACACTACCTTTGGCAACATATTCAAAGAGAAAGGATCATTACATGAAGAACTTGAGTGCATGCAACAAGTGATCATGACCTAGAGATAAATGAAGGAAAGAAGCATTAGATAAAATGACCTCCTACCTCAGCTGTACAAACATTGCGTGTAAGAGGAAACCCTTTGGAGGAAAAAATCCATAGTGGCATGGCTTAAAGAGGGGAAACAAAACACTACATTCTTTCACCGCTCCACATTCCAGTACATGATGCACAATATAATCACTAAGATCAAAACATAAGAGGGAACTATCTTGGAGGAACGCATGAAAATCGAAAGGGAGATAACTCACTTCTTCCAAGGGAGATAACACACGAAATTATTCACCCACTTCAACAAGTTTATGGTGAATGTAGCACATAGGGAACATTGCCTTTTTTTTTATTATCTTTGATTTGTGGTGACGTGATCAAATCAAAGCACTTTTAGTTTCCAAAACCCAAAACAAAAGATGTTGTCGCATTATTGCGACCAATCGGTTTGATTACAGGATAGGTAGGCCTCAAAGACTGCAGCATACATTATTATTACTATTATTATAATGTTGACCATTTCTCATATTTGAGTGGGAGCCTATGTGCTTTCAGCTTTTGCAAATGAATTTGAAATTTCATAATTATACCTTGGTTACCCACCAATTTGTTTTGAAATATTTTTTAAGTTCTTCCTCCTGGTAATTTCCTTATTTTATTTTATTTATTTTTTAGTTTTTACTCAACCTAGGAAAATTGAGTCAATATAGTTAGAATAGGCCCCAAAAAGACCGATCCTTAACTCTTGGGTTAGCTATAGAAGATGAGAAGAGACTCATGGGCTAATGAAAAGGTAGGAGTTATAATCTCAGGTGTAGAGCCAATAAGATTGACAGGCACGATTCAGGTGGCAGTTGGTATTTGAGGGAGGCAGTCACCTTGTGGAGTGTTGCAAATGATGTTAATCTTGGTGTTAATATTGCCCCTTTCCCCAATTATTAAAGGGTTCTAGAGCGAGTAAGATTGGAAGGCACAATTCAGGTGGCAGTTGGTATTAGAGGGAGGCATTAACCTTTTCTTACAATTACAGATGATGCAATCTTGGTGTTAATATTTCCCCTTTCTCCAATTCTTAAAGGGTTCTAGGTCAATGGTAGAGCGACTGCTTTACAAGAAGGAGGTTGAAGGTTTGATTCATTTGTGCCCTAATGATATTGCAATATTGGTTTTTTAAATAAAATATATCTTATTATGATTTATTATGGATACGAGGGGGGTTCTAAACTGACTTCATATGTCACTACAAGGGGGGTTCAAAACTGACCTTGTATGTTACAACAAGGGGGGTTCAAAATCTCCCCTGTAAGTTGATATGAGGGGGGTTCATAATCATCCCCAAAGGTTTGTAAAGAGTTTTAGGGGGGGTTTCTCACCGCCTCCGTAGGTACCTACAAGGGGGGTTTATAACCGCCTCCGTAGGTACCTATGAGGGGGGTTTATAACCGCCCCCAAAGTTTTGTAAAGATTTTNCAACATGCCTTCGTAGGTACCTACGAGGGGGGTTTATAACCACCCCTAAAGGTTTGTAAATAGTTTTAGGGGGGTGGGTTGAACCGCCTCTATAGGTACCTACGAGGGGGGTTTATAACTGCCCCCAAAGTTTTGTAATAAAGACTTTTAATGAGGGTTTTGAACCGCCCCCGTAGGTACCTACAAGGGGGGTTTGTAACCGCCTCCAAAGGTTTATAATAAATAATTTAGGGGGGAGGGGGGTTGGAACTGCCCCCATAGGGGGTTTATAACCGTCCTTAAAAGTCACTTTTGGAAGTGACTTTTGGGGGGAGTTTAGAACCGCTCCCAAAAGTGACTTTTGGAGGCGGAAGATAACCACCCCTAAAAGTCAAATTTGTTGTAGTGATTGTTATTTATTTTCAAACTATTTCAAAAGAAATGCGGATGTTGAAATATGTAAAGAATCCCCCAAAGTGTTTAAATTAAGATCACCGGATGATTTAAATGTTCAATTATAAGTGAAATCATTCCTAGAAAAATTTCAAACATCGTTTCCTGATGCACTTCTTATTCCATTTGATATAAACGAGTCTGATCCACTGGAAAACTCAATCAAAATTGTGAATGAGACAGATATAAATGCTAACAGCATCAAATTTTGGATAGTTGATGGCCAACACACCATTCAAGCAGCTAAAGAAATTTTAGCAAATCCTAAATATAGTGTTTCAGTGGAGGAAAGTAAAAAGTATAAAGAACGGAGTGCTTGATTCTTGGATCCATCAGTTGAACCCAGTGTTGTGATTCGAATTTGTTGTCAGCTAAATTCTGCAAATATTGTGTTCTTAAAAAATCCATTCATTGATTCTGTGCATTCTGCAAGACAATTCTTAATTGCCAATGACAAATTTAGGAAAAGGAGGATTGGAAAATCTAAGATAGTTGAAGACAAGGTATGCACTTTTACATTTTTTTACACCTCATGGTTTATTAATTTCATACTTATAAAGATTTTTTATTATTTTTTATTGACTTGTTTAATTTTAAAATTCTTATTAGTTTACATTTTTTTTAACAGGTTGATGATGAAACGTTATGCTCAATCTTTAATTGTGCACCATCAAATTTTGTCGATAAAAAAATTCTTTTATATCTTGATCAATCTATTTGGGATAAATGGGACACTGTTTTTAGTTGTTATCAATTGGGCACATTGAAGTGTTATTTTATCCAACCTAATTTTGAAAAATATAAGACAAATAGCCTACACAGTTTTGCAACTTCTTCTCTTCGTCCACTCCAGGGACTAACTGATAAAGAGATTGTTTATGTAGCAGATAAGCTAATTGATGAAACCATATGGCTTTCTATTCCACGAAATCACCCAACTGATTCCATCAAAATAAAAATTATTGTTCTAAATTGAAAACCAATAGAACAATCTTGGATGCAATGGTTGAATATTGTCAAAGTCATGATGAAAAATTGAATGATAAGACTCTTACAACATTCAATATTCTCGAGCATTATGAAATTGATGATATAATATTTGTCGGTTTCCACAAAATAGTTGAAGGGTATACTTACGTAATAGGAACACGAAATACAAAACTAGAGTCCCTTTCTCCACAAGCATGTGGAGTCCTTGACATAATAATAAATGTATCAACAAACATTCAGCAAGTTGACATCAATTTTTAATTTGGTTGTCTTTTTGGGGGCCCTAGTATTTTGTCAACACTTCTAGACTCTTTTCCTCATCAGTTGGATCCAACACTATGGACTGACCTTGTTGTTTTGGATACATTGTCTTTGAAAAAATACCCATTACACAAAGGTTATTATCTTGAATATTTCTATTTTTGATAAAAAAAACTAAGTTGGATGACTTTACTATAGTTTTCATAGCAAAACTTTGGTCATATAAAGGTGTGCATAAGGTTTTGGAAAAAGCAATAAATAAATCCAAGTTCAAATACATCATGGCGATTGGAATTTCTGAATATAAGAAACAAAATAGTTATTACAATTATGATATTGTTCTGAGTATACATTTCTATACTTCAGAGTTCAAAAAAATGGGCCTATAAAACACATTCACACTTTTGAAGATACAATTGATGAAAGTGAGAGAGATTTTGATTTTTGGGTGGATTTGTTAGAAAAGAATCAACAATATAGTGACACAAAAGTGATCATTTCTCTTTATGCGAGGACAAATATTATCAAGGCATGTTCTACATATAGAAGAAGAGTTGCATGCATTCTACAAACAGCCACTGAGGACAACCATGTGTAATGTTCAAAAATATTTTTAGCTGAAAAACCCAAGATCCATCAACTTCTTGGAAAATATAGGTTATACACTTACTTTGATGTTTATATTTTGGTTTTATGTTGTTTATATTTCTTAATTGGCAATATTTTTAGTACATTGACTACTGATAGACATTGTAAAACAAAAAAAGATGACTACAGACAACAAAGCAACAATCAATATAGTGTGGAAAATGTTGAAAAAACATCGGAGAAGGAAATTGAAGGAGAAGAAGATGTCCTACTACGTATATAATTTGCTTGGTTGTTTCTCGTGTTATTTACGTATCTGTTCAATTGTCAAACCCAAGATCCATCATCTTCCTTTGTTGTTTCCATTTTGATTTATGTTGTTTAGATTTCTTAATTGACAATTATTTTACTACATTGACTACTAATATACATTGTATAACAGAAAATGATGACTGTGGGAAAGAAAGCATACCAGGAGAAGCATATAACATACCAGGTACATAGTTTGTTTGGTTTTCATCTTGTTATTTTTAAAAATTATTTAATCGTCACATTTTATAACGATTTTGAATGTGAACTATAATCATAAAGGAATTAATCAAGACAATGAGCATGAAATGACACAAGGCCACTGATAATCTAACAAATGTCATTGCAGAAAGATATATATATCTATGCATAACACATTGTAGTGTGGTAGTTGGATTAGCTGGAACATTTTTTTTCATCTCTGGTAAATTCTTTGATAAACATCTTGTGATTGGAAGTTTTAAACTCTTACTCTCTTCAATAAGATAAGGATCACAATCCACAATTTTTAAATGTTCAATATGAGATTTCTCCTTGTAACTCAAATGGATAGGGTAATACTTTTCTGTACTAGTCATATAATGTAACAGTTTAAGGTGGCTAAAATAAAACCATTTCTACAAGTCATATTTTCTATTGAATGTAAAAAATGCATATGATTATGAGTTATCTTTACAAGATTCTTATCTTTGTTAATTTCAAATCTGCATAATTTTTCCATGTGTTTCCTCACAAAGGTTTCTTTTGAGGACCGTCTTATTTTTTATCTGACACATACTATAACTGTAGTTGGTCACAAACCAAATATCATCTAGGTATATTGTGCAAAGCATCAAGTCAATTTCACAAAAAAAACAAAAAAATCTTACTAATGGGAGTGTTAAATTGTGGTTTGTGCCATATATATTGCAAAGTTTTAAAGGGAAGTATTCTCTCTTGGAGCATGTTTCATGAAGCACTTTTCCCCATTCAAAAAAAAATGATACCTTCTTTTGTAATGAATTTAATGAATGTAAAAAATGCATTTGGTTATGAGTTAACTTTACATGCTTCCTATCCTTGTCAATTTCAAATCTTAGAAATTTTTCCACGTGGCTTTGAAATTCAACTTACATATTTGAGAAACCTTTAGGAAAAGGTTTGTATGTAATAGTGAAAGATTTAATTTGAATATTAAGTCTAAAAATATTATATTTATGGGAGAGTTAATTCTAAGAATATGGTGAGGGAGGAGGATTTATCAACTATAATGTCCTTTTACATTGACTTGGATGATATCAACACTAAATTGGTGTATTGGATGCATGTCGAATTAATGTAAGTATGGGAGAGTTCTGAAGTATTAAATTATCCTCTAAAAACTAAGGTGATGGCTAGAGTAGAGATATTGGATTGTACAGGTAGCATTGTGGTGGAGAATACTAGGTAGACCAAGTATCATACCATTATTACTAGTGTACAAACTTCTATCTATCGACCTCAAATGTGTTATATTTGAGTCATACTATAGGTAAGGTTGATACATTATTTTCACCTCCATTTTTTCACGATATATCAATCTAGGTTTAAGCTATATACTCGATCTGGATATTCATGCATTTACTTGTGTTGCACCCTCAATACATTTCACACCACTATAATACAATGTTGTCACATCATAATGTGGTGTAATATTTTGGGAAAATAGTCAAGCTTCCATGATGCAAGCACATACATCATATTTCATGTCTCTTTTGCATCATAGTGTCACATTTTTGCATTATATTTTTTGTGTCATTTTATGGGAATGACATTAATGATGACAAAATTCAAGGAAAATACTTTTTGAGTCAATTGAACATCACATTATGTCACCTAAAATTACAAAAAAATCTTATGAATCCTAGCCATGGATTCCATAAAATAAATAACCCTATTTCCCCTAAGTAGTCAATCTTACATGTGGTAAGCATGTTAGCTCATAAAATACAAATAGTCATTGCAAAAAGACTTTCAAGCATATCCTTGATTTCACAAACACCTTACTTCTAATGGTAAAATGAAAAGTTCATGTTTTTTAGAAACATTAGTCATATTATACTTTCATGTAAGACTTATTCCATACAAATAAAATAAATTTATTAGGTTTATGTATATATTAACGTACCATTCGTTTGTTCCTTTGAACGGGGCCACCGTAATTATATATTTTCATTGTCATTTACTTTGTAAAACTCCCTTGGTATACAAATTAAAAATTTTCGATAATAAATATAAATTACATAATTTTTTAAAATGCTTATAATAATAAGTTTTGATGTCCTTAAAGGTAAGGAAGTGGAGCTATGATAATGATATATATCTGGTTGCAGTGCACATGGGAATTGATATAATCGAAAGATGTTGTTGATATTTGAAATGGAATGAGTATTGTTCTCATCATACAATAGAGATGAACCAACTTTTCAAATTCAAAGAAAACCAGATTGGGAATTTGGTGATATGTCCTATTTTTTTAGGCCTTTTTATTTGGAATTATTGAAGTATTGCTTAAAAAATTCTAATGTTGCAATATGGACATCGAATGTCACTGACAAGTATATCCGACAAATACTTGAAAATTCAAACATTGAGGTTAGGGAATTACAATTCACATGGGATAGGTCTCATTGTCGTTTTCAAACAAAATTCAAAGGAGGAAGTACAATACAAATTTATGAGAAACGTTTGATTGATGTGTGGTCCCAAAATGGAGATAAATATGGAGAATCAAATGTTTTTCTAATAGATACATCAAATCCTACTTCTCAATTCGTCAGATATCGGTCAAACCATATCTTGATAAACACCTATACAGGACAAGAGAAAGATACTTGGCTTATGCAAGTTTTATTACCCTTTCTTAAGACACTTCATCGCATCAAAGAGAAGCATGAATACATTCGAATGTTCAATAGAACAAAGACTTCATTGTAGAAGATGAAAAATATTTTTGAGAAATTTGTTTCAATACAACATGGACATAGTTATTGGTGAATCAATTTGTACGATTTGATATTTTTTTGAAATATATGGGAATTGACAGTTATATTAATATGCTTTTTATTATTTTTTATACTTGCTTTTGCATTGACTACTTTGTTGCAACACAATATATTTTTTTTCTAGTGTATACTTTTTTTTCCAAATTGTGTTGTTTTAATGAATTATTTGCAATTAAAGTAATCTCATATGAGCCATAGATGCACATAGTTATTTCTTAATTTTTATTCTTTTCTAAGGGGAAAATTTATTTAAGTTCTTGATATTCTAATGAATCAAGGAATCTAATGTCAATCGATATAAACATGTCACAAGTGAGATTTGAATAATTTACTTGATAATAAATGCTAAATGCACTATTCATGCTACATTAATGAGAATTTAGTCATAGGTAAATGAGTTGAACTATAAGATGTATGATTTGTCAATCCATAACATTTAATAAATTTCCATACTTAAATTAATTAATATATGTAAACTTGCAATAATATTCTATTATAAGCCAACAAATCACAAAGTTAATTAATGAATACGTTCGAATGTTCGATAGAAAAACTACTTCATTTTAGCAAATGAAAAATATTTTTTGAGAAATTTGTTTCAATACAACATGGACATAGTTATTGGTGAATCAATTTGTACGATTTGATATATTTTTGAAATATTTGGGAATTGACATTTATATTAATATGTGCTTTGATTATTGGTTATACTTGCTTTTGCATTGACTAAGTTGCAATACAATATATATTTTTCTAGTATATACTTTTTTTCTCCAAATTGTGTTCTTTTAATGAATTATTAATAATTAAAATATTCTCATATGAGTGATAGAGGCACATAGTTATTTATTAATTTGTATTCCTTTTTAAGGGGAAAATTTACTTAGGTTCTTGATATTCTAGTGAATCAAGGAATCTAATGTCATTCTGTACAAACATGTCACGAGTGAGATTTGAATATTTTACTTGATAATAAATGCTAAGTGGACTATTCATGCTAAATAATGAGAATTTAGTCATATGTAAATGAGTTGAACTATAAGATATTTGATTTCTCAACCCATAACATTTAATAAATTTTCATACTCAAATTAATTAATATATGTAAAATTGCAATAATATTCTATTATAAGCCAACAAAGCACAAAGTCAATCAATGACTTTAAAATTCCTATAATATGCATTAATATGAATGTATAATTTTAAAAAAAAATTACTATATGTTTCTTAAATTGTTGGTCATTATATGTATGACATCATGGATGATTTACAGAGAAATGTGGATCCATTATAATGTTGAATATAACATCGACTTCATTGTAGCATATGACGATATTTTTTTGATAAATTTGTTCACAAGTATATTTCAATTTATACAACACTGACATAGTTATTGTTGAATTATATATATATATATATATATATATATATATATATATATAGAGAGAGAGAGAGAGAGAGAGAGAGAGAGAGAGAGAGAGAGAGAGATTTTGCATTGACTTTGTTGCACCACTCTAAATATTTTTCTATTGTATACTTTTCTTAATTGCATGTTCAATTTATTATTTGTAATTAAAATAATCTCATATGAACCATCATGGCACAATTATTTATTGAAATTTATTCTCCTTTTTAAAGGCCAATTTTTCTCTCTCATACCACTTGTACAAACAACTCACAAGTGGAATTTTAATAATATAATTGATGATTTACTTTGAATAATTTACTGGATAATAAATGCTAAGTGGACTATTCATGCTAAATTAATAAGTTGTGTCATAGGTAAATGAGTTTAACTTTTTGAAGTGTACACTATTTGATTTCCCAATCCATAACTTTTCATAAATATGCATAGTTAAATCAATTAATATTTGTAAATGCAATAATATCATATTATAAACGAACAAGTCACAAAGTTAATTAATGACTTTAAATTTCCTATAATATGATTTAATATTAATGTATAAATGTGATATGTAATTTTGAAAAAAAATGTTGTAAATAAAATTGCATTTCTTAAAAAAAACTGATAATGACAACCACGTGGACTATTTAAATTCATTGGAGATGTACCATAGATGGATTCATCCCATATAAGACAACACTATACAAAGCTATTTTATTGTCTTTTACTTATTTATATGATAATATGATTTTATAAATATGAAATTCAAATTTTGAAATAAACCTACACATAAACTAGTATGATGCATTTCAACTAAAAGTTCTTAGAATTTTTTATTACGACTTTTTATGTAGATTATTGAGGCAAATGAATGGCTTCAAACTCTATGGCTCCCTCAAAGATCTTAGACATAGAACCTTTTGCACTATATCATGAAATTAATATGCCATGTGCAATTTCATTGCATTATTTCTATATAATATATCTCAAATGTCTCACCATTTTTAACATTCATCAAATTATGGATATTCATAGATTCATGATTTATGGCATATCCATGTAGTTTTAATTGAGAAAGTATTTACCTTTGAATGCTTGAATACTATTACTAAATTAATAATAAATTGATTGAGTAAAGATTTACTAAAAGTAATAAAAAAATTCTAATGGAGAAAATAGTTCCTTGGATTATTAAATAAAGATTGACCTTGAATACACACATAATCTTGAAAAAAATATCTTAACTGATAATTTATTTATAGTTACCTTAAATCATTAATATCCAATGAGAATAAAGACATATACAAAGTTCGACTAAAATCCATGAAAAATTAGTATCAACATCTAACTCTTAATAATCCAATGCATTTAAAACTCTTATCATTTTCTTCTCTTGGTGAAATTAATTCTCCAACATGGTTATTTCTATAGTTGGTTGGAACTATTACATGGAGTTATTGGTTTTGCAAAATCAACAATGCTGACGAGGAGAGGTTGATACCAAATCTTCCTTATGTCCTGCTCGTTCAAGACCTAGTTTGGACTCCACTCCCTACTTGTCTGATTCAACTGGTTCTTACAGGACACTTTGTTTATTTCAAAATGAGGCATTGCCCATCATAATGGATTGAATTGAATCCCCACTTAAACACTCTTAATTGATGTACTTGGATTTGAGTTAATCTATATTAATGGTACCCATCCTTCTTTAAATACTCATCTTAACAATGCCTAGCCTTAATATACATGATAAATTAAAAATACTTAGGCTCGTATCTTTCTTTCTCAAACCACATCCCCGTCGAACACCACAACTAAATGATCACCTCCTCCTCGGTGCTTCCTAAACACACTAATAGGTAAATAATTTAACACAAACATATTATTATTATCTTGTAGTAGACTAGTGTCAACCTAGACAATGCAAAGGAGGCACCCTCCCTCCACTGACAAGACACTCACAATGCTTCCCTTTTATCAACAACTCCCCTACTCCTCCCACCCCCTAGGGTTGTGGGAAAGGGGTAACTCAGAGTCCTTGGGCATCGAATTAAAACGTTTAGATTGGTATATTATGCACAACTTTAATATCTTTGTTGGACATCAAACATACTAATAATAATTTAGCTAATATTGATTTCTTATCAGAGTGGATTTCACACTCCTACTTTGTAATGATACTATTGTACCTAACAGTCCAGTGTTTTCCATATTCATGGTCACTTGTTTATTTGACATTACTAAAACTATTTTTATTATGAATTCCTCATGTTTTTTCTTCCATTTGTGAAATCTTATTTTCCTATATAAAATAATTTGATAGTGCATATCTTTGTACTACTTTGGTCACCTCCATTATAGATTAGAGAACCTCTTGCAGCATAGCATGTAAGAGTGTGCGCAAATTCATTGGATCATTCATACATAATGTTAAATCAGTAATTTGTTTCTTCAATTTTGGTTTGATTTGCTTTACTTTATTTTCATTTTTCTTTCTTTTAGGAAATTTCTTAGTGTTTTTATGAAATTTTTGAGCTTGTTTTTGAAATTTTCAATTTTAAGCCATAGGTTTGTTTTTTGTTGAAGGATTTTTAAAGTCATTATATCAAATCATGGATTCACAAATGATTATTCTGCTCTTAATAATGCATGATCACTACTCAAGCAACTTTTAAACTTCACACAAAATACCTAAAAGCTGAAAAACCGCGAGAAAATAGCACTAGAATTATTCTTGTAGCACTGGGGTAAAAAAATAATGAAGGCGCGCTACAAGAATATCGTGACCTTGATTTTTCCCTGTTTTCTAGTAAATTTTTGTCACGATTTCAAATGATGATCGACTAATCCCATGCTATGAGTGGTTTGCTACGTGTGAACTCTAGAATTATCATGATTCCAAGTGTTTCGAGCTCGTGAGGTAAAACGTGGGTATCATTACTCCTAATGCGGTTGAGCTTGACAGGTAGCAACGAAATTTGGTCTAATGCGAAGTGAATTGTTACATGCATGCATGTTTTATGATAGAAGAATTAATAAAATGACGGTGCTTGCCTAAAAACAAGGAGATTACAGTTGCAGAGATAGTGCAGGTTTTCATAGTCGCCCAGAAAACTAGGGCTTCTTCATCTTGACACCTGGAGTTTAATTAGACCTAGAGAGACACTTGTAGTTTTCAGGCCGGTACTTAAATAGCGTGGAGAGCGGTTTAAAGCATCTACAGCCAGGTATTCCACGATAAGCGAGTGTAATTGCAAATTTGGGGCTTTTTCGGTGGGGTTCGTTTTATTCAAATTGATCGAAGGAAATGAAAAATTATGCTTTAAAATGAAATTTCGGCTAGACACATAGCCATCTAAGATACTCTGAGAGGCTAAACTGAGTGAGGGTTGAAGATAGCAGTTTTTGACAAAATATGACCTTGTCAAAAGTTTAAACTGAAATGATGTGAGAATCCTATACATGTGACAGTGTTCTTGATGTCTGAAATTGATTCTCTGTTGACAAACAATACAAAAGGAGCCGAACACTTAAAAATTGCAGGGAGACCTAAGTTGTTAGGTGTGAAAGTTTATTGTTTTTGAAAGCAAATGAAGGCAGCGAGGAGTTAAAAGTCTGAAGACAGATGAAAACCTAATATCATTTTGATTCAAACTGTTGAGAGATGAAAGTGATAAGTTTGAGCTTATTTCTGCCTTATATTCCTCTCATATAACCTCTGAACAATCTACAATTAATCTAGAAGGTTGACAGCCGAGATTCTTCTTGTAAGCTCTTATTTTGCAGAGATTGTTTATACAGGATTCTGGCAGGTTATGGTGCTCAATTCACATGCTTATGTTTCATGTTGGAAATGAACAGCCAATAATTAAATTGCATGACAGTCACCAGTTGCGGTGAAGAGTTTGGAAGATTTCAAATGACCTAAGTCTCTTATGCTTATGATAAACCTAATCTGTATTAGGAAAACAAAGGAGCTGTCAGTGAAACCTAAGAGATTTGAATGCAGCAGGCATCTATCAAATCATAAATTGAAACCTAAAACCATATAGTTTCCATCCCTTGAAGAAAAATATGGGTAAGAGTGGTAAAGTGAAGAGAGCAGAACCAACTGATGTAGGGTGGATTGAAAAGCTCCCTGGATGTGTTGAATTATTTCAACAAGCTAGATGGATGGACTTTTTCAAGAAGATAGATGGGTATAATGCTGAAGTGTCTTGCAGGTTTGCACAGTGCTGTAAAAATGACATGGTGACCTTTGATACTCTTAAATTCAAGCTGACAGTAGAGCTGATTGCAGAAGCCATAGGGATTAAAAATGAAGGTGAACCATGGTTTAAAAAGCTGCCTTTTGACTTTGAGCCATAGAGATATCTATTACCCAATGTCACCCCTGATTGGAATAAAGGCATCCTTATTCAACATTTCAGAAAGGAATGGATAGAGCTAATTAGGATTTTGCAGAGTTATGTTACTTGTGAAGGAAGGTATGCTTATGTGTATAAATATCATTTCAGATTTCTCCAACATATGGTGGGGGTGTCAAAGATGAACCTGCCATTCTTCTTTTTGAAAAGCTTGCAGAAAATGTCTAGTAGGGTTAAGCAACATGAAGACCATACTTCTCAATCAATCTTTCATCATGGGCTAATTAAGCTGATTATTAGCACAGTTTTGCAGCATGAAGGGAAGACTTGGGACTTTTTCATCTTTTGGTCTAGTTTTCAAACCAAAGAAGAAGATCAGAAACCTAAAAGGCAAGCTGACAAGGGTAAAGTTTTGATGAGAAAATTAGGACAGAAGCCTAAGCTTGAGGATAAAGAAGAGGTCAAAGCTGAAAAAACATCAGAGCAGGTGGAGGAGGACAGTAAACCCAAACTGTTTTCAGCCAATCTTAAAGGTAAGTACTCACTGTTTGTAGATGAGAAAGAGCAACCTGAGCAGTACTTGGCACCTGCAGAAGATTCTCATGAAGTGAAAATTGCTACTATAAAAGAGGTTGCTGTACCTAAGGAGAAGATTCAAACTCAACAGAGAATCCCTATCACTATTCTCTCAGATGATGAGGGATACTTATTGGAGGAAGAGCATCCCATCTCTAAAGCAGAACTCAAGGTTGAAACACGCAAAGAAATTCCTACTTCAGGCAGCAAAGCAACAAAACCTAGCAGAAAGAAAAATAAACTTGAAGTAGTAGAATTGGCTGCTATCCAGCATCAAGGAAAGGCGCTGAAAATGTTGGGAGAAACAACATCTTATTGGAGACCTAAAACTAGGTCAAAGAACAAACTAATACTGAACATGAAGAAATTACTCAATCCCAGGTTAAACACAAATGAAGTTACTGTATTAGATGATGTATCTCCTGATGAAAAGCCAGAAGTTAAGAAAGTTAGCAGAAAAGAGAAGAAGCCAGCAGCTGCAAAAGCTTCTTATGTGCATCCTGCAGAAATCAAGAGTTCATCAAAATCATTAGAAGATTCAAGCAAGCCTGCATTTAAATTGTCTGAAATGTTTTTTGAAATAAGAAGTGATCTTTTAAAACAGTCACAATTAAAAAAAGAAGCTCCTTCAGTTGAAGTAACAGGTGAGGAAAATCCTAGTATTGTAGACACTCCTGCAGACCTATTAATTGATGATGCATATATCTTCAAAAGGCTTGACATACCTTGGAAGCTCACAGATGAACAAGAAGCTATGACAGAAAAGGTCATTGACACAGACAAAGAAAACTTGCAAAAGACTATCAAGCAGTACAAACATCAAATGAGTTACATGCAAGAGGTAAATGATGGATTAATGATGGCTAACAGGAGGTTGAGAGAAGACCTTCAGGATGTAAATGACCATTTCCAGGAGTTGACAGCAGTAGCAAAGGAAGCACTAAAGAGGAAAAGGGCTACTGACATGCATTGTATAGAGTTGGAAAGGACAATCCAGGACCTGTAGCAGAGAAACAAGGAGCTTATCAAGAAGATAAATGACATGGAGCAGGAGCAGAAGAAAGCTAAGAGGAAAGATCAAGCACTAGATGGGATTGCTCTCCTAGCTGAGGCAACGAAGAAGCTATGAGTCAGTTGTTCATTTAGTTAGTTGTTATCTTTTGATAAACACATGTGTTAGTGATTTACTATTTTTAGCATATTTTGTAATTTTGTAAGTTTGTACTTTTTACTTTACCTCAGCGAGTTGATAGAGGCAGTTAGGGTTTTAGACCCAACTGATTTTGTAAAGAAACACTATTTAGAGAGATAGGAAAGTCATTGAGAGGGTTCTGATTTTTGGGGAGCTACAGGAGGTCTGCAGACTGTTTGTATCTTCAGACTTGTTCAGAGCTAAGTATGGTGACTCTTATAAGCATTTGCTGATGAAATTATGATATATATGACTTTTACCCTTCAGTTTTTCTTTGTTGGTTTCATTATTGAACTTGTTTAGTTTCTTAATAGATATATTCATTGTCGGTTAATGTGTATTTGCTGGTAATGCTTGTCTGTTATGTATGAACCTCAACATTGTGTTTCTGTTGGATCTTGTGTGATATATTATGCATCTTTATCATCATTTGTTTATGATTTAGTTATTGCTTTGCTTATGAATGTATTCCCTGATTGTTCCCAAAGCTTATAACCATTAAAACATTACAGAAACCCTAAACCTTATCTGTTTTATTGAATTTTATCTTGAGTGTGTGTTGGCTTGTTTCTCTGGCCTTAGAAACAATTTCTGGCACAAACATCTTTGGCGCCGTTGCCAGGGATGAAGATGAAGCATATCTTCCCTGGGATACTTATCAGTTTTCCTGGTTTAAGAGGTGGACTTGAACCAACATTTTTTAAGGCTATTTTTCACCGAAGTTGTCACAGTGGCTTCTAGAGGAGTGGGAACCAGGAGGAGACCTACTTCACCGTTACATTCATGGGTTTCAGACCCTGAACAGATATTGAAAACAACAAGAAAACTTTGAAGGTCTCAATCTTTATCAGCCCTCTGTGACCTTGACCAGTTGGGTACTTCATTACATCCAGCTGAAACCTCACCTTGGATAAAACCTACCATCCCTGAGAGCACTTTTCAAATTTTTACTAATCCTCAAACATTTTTGAAAGCCAAGACTGCTTCTCCTGGTAAAATACCTCTCTTTCAGCTGAAAGTAGGAAAGAGCCCTTTTCAAACAAGTTCCAGTCAAGCTTCCTCATCTGCAAAGACAGTTAGTCCAAAGATGGCAGTCCAAAACCCTCCCATGGATATGATGGACCGGATGGTTGCAGCCAGGTATGCACCATTAGTATTACCTCAACCTTTACATGCATTGCCTGGAGGTGATTACCAAAAGTATATGCCTAGGTTCAATGGACAGGGGAAACCACTGCTGAGGAACATTGGGAGGATTTCCTCAGTTATGCTGACAATCAAAACATTGAGATTAAAGATGTATGGATGAGGGTATTCGTTCAGAGCCTTGATGGGGATGTAAGGAAGTGGTTTAGAGAGTTGCCTGCCAACTCAATCACTATAATTGAAGAGCTTCGTGATCTTTTCATGAGGCAATGGGGAGACACAAAGGACCACACCTATTATATAACTAAGTTTGGAGCTCTCAGAAGGAAAAAAAGAGGAGACTGTTGCTGATTTTTCCAAAAGATTTAACAAAATGTATAGTAGGATTCCAGCAGAAATTAAGCCTACTGAAACATCAGCTAAACTTACCTATGCCAATTCCTTTGACCATGAATTTTCTCTATTATTGAGAGAAAGGAGACCTATCACCTTGCTGAACATGCAAGATGCAGCATTGGAGGTAGAATCCAATTTGCTGGCTTCAAACAGACTTAAGAAAGAAACTCCCCAATAGCTTTATGAAAGAAAAGGAAAGAAGGGAGCTGTTTCAGGAAGTGCTGCTCCTCAGTCTGTTGAAGCCAAGATAGATGAGATGGCTAAGTTAGTGAAGATTCTCACTGCCAAACTGAATAAACTAGAGCTTGAAAAGAATTCTGGCAAACCTGCTCCAGAAGCTGAAAGGAATCCAAATAACCAGAATCAGTTTAGAAGGCAATTTGCTCCCAGATTTATACCAAGAGAGCGCAGGAACAATGATATCCAGCGAGAAAGGAGAGAAAATGAGGGTCAACGAGTGCCCCCACCTCTTCAAAATAATGTGGCTGATGAAGAAGAAGTTGATGAACAGCTGCTTTTTGAAGAGACTGAGACTGATCAATATATGAACCACTTTGGAGATGGATTGTCTACAGGTTTTGTTCCTGAAGGAGAATTTTTGAATGCAGAATTTTATGATGCTAATGTGTTTAAAGCTGAGGATGAGCTAGAGTTAGAAAATACTGCTGTAACTGCTACTGTTCATCAGAATGGACCCAAGAAGACTATAAATCTCAGATCAGGCCCAAAGCAAGTGGTGCATGCCCCAAAGAAGAAAGCTGTTGTTCCTGCTGCTACTGTTCCTGCTGCTGCTGTTCCTGCTAAACAGACAGGTGATCCTGTGCCAGAAAAAAGACAATCTACAGAAAAATCAAAGAAGAATGCTGAAATTGAAGAGGTAAACAAATCTGTCCAGAATTTTAGTTTGGAGAATGAACTAGGGAAGTTAAATATCCCTGTACCTTTGACTGAGTTAATAAAGAATCCTTCATATAAAGAAATAGTCCTGAAAGTGATGAATGTACCCAGTAATCAGCATGTTTCAGATACATTTAATTTGCAGGAAGAAAACCCTAAAATCTTCATTGGATCAGCCCTGGCTTAAAAAACTGAAAATGAGGCTGGTGCTTCACCCCCTTTCTATGTCACCCTGACAGTCCATGATCAAATGATTCACAATTGCCTTTTAGATTCAGGAGCCTCCCACAATTTGATGCCAAAAGCTGTAATGGAAGCCCAGGGCCTCAGTATCACCAAACCTTACCATGATCTATATGCCTTTGACTCCCGAGCTGTGAAATGTTTAGGAGTAATTAAAGATATGGTTGTCAGCTTAGCTCAGTTGCCTATGAAAAGTGTGATAATGGATGTTGTAGTAGCTGACATTACACCAAAGTTTGGCTTACTTCTGTCTAGGTCATGGGCTAAAAAGGTTGGGGGAACCTTACAAATGGACCTTTCATATGCCACCATTCCAGTGTTTGGTGGAGAAACTAGAAGACTGTATAGAGAACTGCAGTTTGCTTACATAGTGACAGATGACAAGCATCCCACTAATCACCCAATGTACTCTGTTGATAAAGATCTTGGTACATGCATGTTACATTTTAGTGATGAGGATAATTCTGCTGATCTGTTACAAGTGGAAAAGGAACAGCTAGTAAAACACAGCAGAAATGAAGAAAATGCATTGTGGAAATTGTATTTTGATGGATCCTCATGCAAAGAGGGTGCTGGAGCTGGAGTTCTTCTCAAATATCCTGGAGGTGAAACAGTGAGGCTCATGTACAAGTTGGAATTTGTTACTACAAACAATACTGCTGAGTATGAGGCTCTGCTACTGGGATTAAAGGCTGCTAAAGAATTAGGCATTTAGCAGATTGCTGCATTTGACGACTCCGAACTAGTTGTTCAATAAGTGAAGAACAAATATCAAGTGAAGCAGGGTTTGTTGAAGCTTTACCGGAATGAGGTATGGGACATGCTTGAAAACTATTTTGTAGCTTTTAATATTACCTATATTCCCAGGGATTACAATCAGACCGCAGATTCATTGGCTTTAGCTGTCACATACTTCAGAATTCCTAAGACTACTTAGTTGAGGTATCCAATTGAAATAAGGTATAGACCTTCTGTACTTGATAATGTGAAATAGTGGAGAGTGTTTGAGGATGATACTGAGATTAAAAGGTTCATTGAACTTATAGATGAGTTCTCAAATTCCCAAATTGATCAGGATCAGGATGATGAAGAAGAACAGCTGGATGAAATTGCTGCAGAGGAGATAGCAGGTCATAAGATCATTGAATTGAAGAGCAATTTAATTCCCAAAGGTTTGGTACCTCTGGAGAGAATATTCACAAAAGATGATACACCTTCAAAACCTATTGTTCAATCTTCAGAAGAGAATGTAGTGGACTGCAACATTGGTTCAGCTGAACATCCTAGAATGGTTAAAATTTCAAAATCATTGACAGCTGAACAAAGAAATAGATATATTAAACTATTAAAGGAACATGTAGATGTGTTTGCTTGGTCTTATGAATAACTACGAACCTATGATACAACAATCATTCAGCATAAGGTTCCTTTGAAGCCTAATGTTAAACCTTTCCGACAGAAACTAAGAAGGATCAATCCAGCTTTATTTCCTGTGATTGAAAAGGAAGTAAAGAAGCTGTTGGATGCAAAGATAATTGTGCCTCTCAGGTACTCTTCCTGGGTTGCTAATTTGGTTCCTATCAGAAAAAAGAATGGGGAAATCAGATTATGTGTGGACTTCAGAAATCTGAATAGATCATCATTAAAAGACAACTATCCTCTTCCTAAGATTGAACAGGTATTGCAGTAAGTAGTTGGAGCTCAGAGGATATCTATGGTGGATGGTTTTTTAGGGTACAATCAGATTGCAATGCACCCTGATGACAAGGAGAAGACAACCTTTACAACCCCCTGGGGGACATTCATGTATGATAAGATGCCCTTTGGCCTGATGAATGCTGGAGAAACCTTTCAAAGAGCAATGGATATTGCCTTTGTGGGTGAAAAAGATAAGTTTGTGGTTATCTATTTGGATGATATTACAGTTTTTTCCAAGTCAGATGATGAGCACTTGAAGCATTTAAGGCAGACCTTCCAAAAATGCAGAAAATTTGGCCTGTCCCTAAATCCCAAGAAGTCACATTTTGCTGTGCAAGAAGGTAAATTACTTGGCCATTTAGTGTCTGCTGATGGCATCAAAATAGATTCAGAAAGAGTGAAAGCTATACTGAAGATTAGTTTACCCAGGAGCAAAAAGGATGTTCAATCATTCATTGGAAAAATTAATTTTCTTTGGTGGTTCATTCCAAATTTTGCTGAAACTATTAAACAAATCACAGCCATGCTGAAGAAGGACCAGGAAGTCAAGTGGACTGTTGAGGCAAAGGCTGCATTTGAGAAAATCAAGGTAGCTCTTACTGAAGCACCTGTACTGGTAAGTCCTGATTTTACCAAAGAATTTCTTACTTTTTCATTTGCATCAGAGGACACAATTGTAGCAGTCTTACTTCAGAAAAATAAAGAAGGATTGGAACAGCCTATTGCCTTCTTTAGAAAGACTCTCAAAGATTTAGAGCTGAAGTATAGCATTTTGGAGAAGCATGCTTATGCTCTGGTGAAGGCTTTGAAATTTTTTAGAATTTATGTCCTGCATTCAAAAATCATTTCATTTGTTTCAAATGCTGCTGTGAAAGATGTTTTAACACAGCGTGATAGTGAAGGGAAGAGAGGCAAATGGATTGCAAAAATTATGGAGTATGATGTGGAGATCAGACCTACTAAGCTTGTCAAGGGACAGGGTTTGGCCAAGCTACTAGCTGAATCAAATTGTCAGGCTCTGGGACTGTATGTTATGGCTGAAGAAATAGCTCAAGAAGAAGATCAAGCAGCTCTGAAGAAAGAGAAGATCATGAATTTCTACTTAGCATATACCTGGTATGCAGACATTGTTCATTTTCTATTATTTCTGCAATGTCCTGAGCATTTAGACAAGAAGGCTGCTAGATCTTTGAAACTCAAAGCTACTAAGTATTGTTTGGTAGAAGATCAATTGTTCTGGAAGGATCCAGGGGGTATCTTGCTCAGATGTTTGGACCAATCTGAAATAGGAGAAGTGATCTCAGAATCCCATGAAGGTGCCTGTGGAGGGCATAAATATTGGAAAGCAACAACTTACAAAATTTACGAGCTGGATATTATTGGCCATCCTTGTTTACAGATGTTTACCAGCAGGTAAGAGCCTGCATTCCTTGTCAGAAATTTGCTGGTAAGCAGAAATTATTGTCTTTGCCTTTGAAACCTATTGCAGTCAATGCCCTTTTTCAACAATGGGGTCTAGACTTTATTGGAGAAATAAATCCAGCATCTTCAGGACAGCATCACTGGATTCTCACTGCAACAGATTTTTTCACAAAATGGGTGGAAGCCATTCCCACAAGGAATGCTACAGATAAGGTAATCATGGATTTTATTGAAGAAAACATCCTGAGTCGGTTTGGCTATCCACATAAATTAGTAACAGACAATGCAAAGGATTTCAAATTCAAGGCAATGGTGGCCTTTTGTGAAAAACATGTCATCATTTTGAAGCACTCAACTCCCTATTATCCTCAGGGCAATGGTCAGGTTGAATCATCTAACAAGAACATTATTCAAAGCATCAAGAAACTGCTGAAGCATAACAAAAGGTCTTGGGATTCAATGCTGAAGTATGCATTGTGGGAAGATAGGATTACAGTGAAACAAGCAATTGGTACTTCTCCATTTTAGCTAGTTTATGATACAGAAGCAGTTTTCCCTGTTCAGTTGGGGATTCCAGTGATGAAATTCCTCCAGAATTCTCAAGAGGAACCAGATGATATGCAAAGGAGAATCTTTGAAATGATAGAGTTACAGCAAAGTAGAGAAAAGGTGGATGAAAAAGCACAGCTGTACAAAGCCAAGATTAAAAACAGGTTTGACAAGAACATTAAAGAACATACTTTCTCAGAAGGTGAGATGGTTTTAAGGTGGGATGTAAGAAAGGAGCAAAAGGGTAAGCATGGTGAGTTTGACAATCTTTGGTTTGGCCCTTTTCTGGTATCAAAAGTGTTAGAGAACAATACTTTTATCTTGCAGTCCTTGGAAGGTGAGGAATTGTCCAGCCCTGTTAATGGGTGATTCCTCAAGCATCTCTACAGTTTATAAGAGCATTTTCACTGATCATTGTACATACCGGTGAGTGAATCATAATAAGACTCCATGGCCCAATGGAAGTTTTGCAGACAGGTAGATAGAAGATAGAAGGCACTGGTCTACAGGTTCTTGAAGCCTCACAGGGAGGACTTCATCCCGCAGCTGGAGCCAAATGTTAAATCAGTAATTTGTTTCTTCAATTTTGGTTTGATTTGCTTTACTTTATTTTGATTTTTCTTTCTTTTAGGAAATTTCTTAGTGTTTTTATGAAATTTTGAGCTTGTTTTTGAAATTTTCAATTTTAAGCCATAGGTTTGTTTTTTGTTGAAGGATTTTTAAAGTCATTATATCAAATCATGGATTCACAAATGATTATTCTGGTCTTAATAATGCATGATCACTACTTAAGCAACTTTTAAACTTCACACAAAATACCTAAAAGCTGAAAAACCGCGAGAAAATAGCACTAGAATTATTCTTGTAGCGCTGGGGTAAAAAAATAATGAAGGCACGCTACAAGAATATCGCGACCTTCATTTTTCCTGGTTTTCTAGTAAATTTTTGTCACGATTTCAAATGATGATCGACTAATCCCATTCTATGAGTGGTTTGCTACGTGTGAACTCTAGAATTATCATGATTCCAAGTGTTTCCAGCTCGTGAGGTAAAACGTGGGTATCATTACTCCTAATGCGGTTGAGCTTGACAGGTAGCAGCGAAATTTGGTCTAATGTGAAGTGAATTGTTACATGCATGCATGTTTTATGATAGAAGAATTAATCAAATGACGGTGCTTGCCTAAAAACAAGGAGATTACAGTTGCAGAGATAGTGCAGGTTTTCATAGTCGCCCAGAAAACTAGGGCTTCTTCATCTTGACACCTGGAGTTTAATTGGACCTGGAGAGACACTTGTAGTTTTCAGGCCGGTACTTAAATAGCATGGAGAGCAGTTTAAAGCATCTACAGCCAGGTATTCCACGATAAGCCAGTGTAATTGCAAATTTGGGGCTTTTTCGGTGGGGTTCATTTTATTCAAATTGATCGAAGGAAATGAAAAATTATGCTTTAAAATGAAATTTCGGCCAGATCTAAGATACTCTGAGAGGCTAAACTGAGTGAGGGTTGAAGATAGTAGTTTTTGACAAAATATGACCCTGTCAAAAGTTTAAACTGAAATGATGTGAGAATCCTATACATGTGACAATGTTCTTGATGTCTGAAATTGATTCTCCATTGACAAACAACACAAAAGGAGCCGAACAATTAAAAATTGCAGGGAGACCTAAGTTGTTAGGTGTGAAAGTTTATTGTTTTTGAAAGCAGATGAAGGTAGCAAGGAGTTAAAAGTCTGAAGACAGATGAAAACCTAGTATCATTTTGATTCAAACTGTTGAGAGATGAAAGTGATAAGTTTGAGCTTATTTCTTCCTTATATTCCTCTCATCTAACCTCTGAACAGTCTGCAATTAATCTAGAAGGTTGACAGTCGAGATTCTTCTTGTAAGCTCTTATTTTGCAGAGATTGTTTATATAGGATTCTGGCAGGTTATGGTGCTCAATTCACAGGCTTATGTTTCATATTGGAAATGAACAGCCAATAATTAAATTGCATGACAGTCACCAGTTGTAGTGAAGAGTTTGGAAGATTTCAAATGACCTAAGTCTCTTATGCTTATGATAAACCTAATCTGTATTAGGAAAAAAAAGGAGCAGTCAGATAAGATTAAAAGGAGCTGTCAGTGAAACCTAAGAGATTTGAATGCAGCAGGCATCTGTCAAATCATAAATTGAAACCTAAAACCATATAGTTTCCATCCCTTGAAGAAAAAGATGGGTAAGAGTGGTAAAGTGAAGAGAGCAGAACCAACTGATGTAAGGTGGATTGAAAAGCTCCCTGGATGTGTTGAATTATTTCAACAAGCTGGATGGATGGAATTTTTCAAGAAGATAGATGGGTATAATGCTGAAGTGTCTTGCAGGTTTGCACAGTGCTGTAAAAATGACATGGTGACCTTTGATACTCTTAAATTCAAGCTGACAGTAGAGCTGATTGCAGAAGCCACATGGATTAAAAATGAAGGTGAACCATGGTTTAAAAAGCTTCCTTTTGACTTTGAGCCACAGAGATATCTATTACCCAATGTCACCCCTAATTGGAATAAAGGCATCCTTATTCAACATTTCAGAAAGGAATGGATAGAGCCAATTAGGATTTTGCAGAGTTATGTTACTTGCGAAGGAAGGAATGCTTATGTGTATAAATATCATTTCAGATTTCTCCAACATATGGTGGGGGTGTCAAAGATGAACCTGCCATTCTTCTTTTTGAAAAGCTTGCAGAAAATGTCCAGTACGGTTAAGTAACATGAAGACCATACTTCTCAATCAATCTTTCATCATGGGCTAATTAAGCTGATTATTAGCACAGTTTTGCAGCATGAAGGGAAGACTTGGGACTTTTTCATCTTTTGGTCTGGTTTTCAAACCAAAGAAGAAGATCAGAAACCTAAAAGGCAAGCTGACAAGGGTAAAGTTTTGATGAGAAAATTAGGACAGAAGCCTAAGCTTGAGGATAAAGAAGAGGTCAAAGCTGAAAAAACATCAGAGCAGGTGGACGAGGAAAGTAAACCCAAACTGTTTTCAGCCAGTCTTAAAGGTAAGTACTCACTGTTTGTAGATGAGAAAGAGCAACCTGAGCAGTACTTGGCACCTGCAGAAGATTCTCATGAAGTGAAAACTGCTGATATAAAAGAGGTTGCTGTACCTAAGGAGAAGATTCAAACTCAACAGAGAAGCCCTATCACTATTCTCTCGGATGATGAGGGATACTTATTGGATGAAGAGCAACCCATCTCTAAAGCAGAACTCAAGGTTGAAACAGGCAAATAAATTCCTACTTCAGGAAGCAAAGCAACAAAACCTAGAAGAAAGAAAAATAAACTTGAAGTAGTAGAATTGGCTGCTATCCAGCATCAGGGAAAGGAGCTGAAAATGTTGGGAGAAACAACATCTTATTGGAGACCTAAAACTAGGTCAAAGAACAAACTAAGACTGAACATGAAGAAATTGCTCAATCCCAGGTTAAACACAAATGAAGTTACTGTATTAGATGATGTATCTCCTGATGAAAAGCCAGAAGTTAAGAAAGTTAGCAGAAAAGAGAAGAAGCCAGTAGCTGCAAAAGCTTCTTATGTGCATCCTGCAGAAATCAAGAGTTCATCAAAATCATTAGAAGATTCAGGCAATCCTGCATTTAAATTGTCTGAAATGTTTTTTGAAATAAGAAGTGATCTTTTAAAACAGTCACAATTGAAAAAAGAAGCTCCTTCAGTTGAAGTAACAGGTGAGGAAAATCCTAGTATTGTAGACACTCCTGCAGACCTGTTAATTGATGATGTAGATATCTTCAAAAGGCTTGACATACCTTGGAAGCTCACAGATGAACAAGAAGCTATGACAGAAAAGGTCATTGACACAGACAAAGAAAACTTGCAAAAGACTGTCAAGCAGTACAAACATCAAATGAGTTACATGCAAGAGGTAAATGATGGATTAATGATGGCTAACAGGAGGTTGAGAGAAGACCTTCAAGATGTAAATGACCATTTCCAGGAGTTGACAGCAGTAGCAAAGGAAGCACTAAAGAGGAAAAGGGCTACTGACATGCATTGTATAGAGTTGGAAAGGACAATCCAGGACCTGGAGCAGAGAAACAAGGAGCTTATCAAGAAGATAAATGACATGGAGCAGGAGCAGAAGAAAGCTAAGAGGAAAGATCAAGCACTAGATGGGATTTCTCTCCTAGCTGAGGCAGCGAAGAAGCTATGAGTCAGTTGTTCATTTAGTTAGTTGTTATATTTTGATAAACACATATGTTAGTGATTTACTATTTTTAGCATATTTTGTAATTTTGTAAGTTTGTACTTTTTACTTTACCTCAGTGAGTTGATAGAGGCAGTTAGGGTTTTAGACCCAACTGATTTTGTAAAGAAACACTATTTAGAGAGATAGGAAAGTACTTGAGAGGGTTCTGATTTTTGGGGAGCTACAGGAGGTCTACAGACTGTTTGTATCTTCAGACTTGTTCAGAGCTAAGTATGGTGACTCTTATAAGCATTTGCTGATGAAATTATGATATATATGACTTTTACCCTTCAGTTTTTCTGTGTTGGTTTCATTATTGAACTTGTTTAGTTTCTTAATAGATATATTCATTGCTGGTTAATGTGTATTTGCTGGTAATGCTGGTCTGTTATGTATGAACCTCAACATTGTGTTTCTGTTGGATCTTGTGTGATATATTATGCATCTTTATCATCATTTGTTTATGATTTAGTTATTGCTTTGCTTATGAATGTATTCCCTGATTGTTCCCAAAGCTTATAACCATTAAAACATTACAGAAACCCTAAACCTTATCTGTTTTATTGAATTTTATCTTGAGTGTGTGTTGGCTTGTTTCTCTGGCCTTAGAAACAATTTATGGCACAAACATATAATATATATCAATGTCTCAAAAATTTAACATTTAGGAAATTAGGGATATTTTGAATTCCTACATACTAATGAAAAATATTTATTGAGGAAATAGTTCCTTTGATTAATTTTTCCAAATTTAATGGAATAGTTCTAAGTTAATTTTATATATTTAATAGAATATTTCAAAGATTTACAAAAAAATCAATGTTGTTGAAGTCCTCGTAATATAAATGTTACAAGTTTAATTAAATTTGAGTTTTGAAAATAGGTGGGGTGTTTTTAAGAAAATGCTCACTGTCAGAATTGGTGTCGGGATGTTATTAACAAAATGTCCATTGTAAGAATTGGTGTAGGGTGTTATTAAGAAAATGTCCACTCTCACAGGTGAAGTCATCCATGATCCAAATTATGTATTTGGATTTTTGTATTAAAATTAAATTTATAAAATAGTAGGCAGAGCTAAAGAAGAGTTATTTTTTAATCATGTGAACAACAATTTCCAAAGGGTGTATCTAACAGCATGCTAGTCAGATATACCAATAACTTGTGATTCAAAAAGGGCCTCCCAAGGGTCGTTTACCTTTTGAGCTTCTCTCAAGCTAATGAGCAAGGTCACATACCCATAGAACCTCGTCACAAGGGGCCCAATGGAAAACCCTACCCCCGATTTTGAACTTGTAGCCTCCACATAAATAACACAAGTTCTTAACCATTAAACCCACTCAAGTGATCAAGCTAAGAAAAATGCTAGAGCTAAACAAATGTTAACGCCTATTCTGTTCAACAAAATAAGGAAATGAAGAATTCACATTGTATTGTATGCATATAGGTCTATGTATGGATCTATTTGTCCAATCTACAACATCCTTGGAAACAATGACACCAGCGAACAACACACTGCACATACGATCTCAAATCATCTCAACTCCCATGTTGGAAGTGAATTGAATCTACTAACGGGTGATGGCATACCAAGTTCCAACCATCAAGTTACTTAAGTATATCTTCAAAGTTCCTCATTCCAATGAAATAATATTCTCTGCTTTCACATCATCCTTCCTTTGCACATGCTGCCATTGATGGAAGGAAGATGGATGCCAACTAAATGTTGGCTTGCTCATCAACACATCATGACTGTCTACAGCTTTTGAAAACCTCCTCACATGGTTTCTTAATGAAAATGAATTTTCCTTAACAGTTTCAGTTTTTCAAATGTATTAGTTTTTATTTTTCTATTTCTCTTGACATGCTTAGTGGGTTTGAGATTGTTAAACCACTTAATCCTAAGTTTTATACTCTAGGTATCTTCTAGAATAATATTAAAGACTAAATTAGTTTAGTGAGAAATTATACTTTGAATAATACTGCTTCTTTGTAAATGACACCTATCTTTTTCATGTGATTATATGATTGGTTGTCTTCCTACTTTCTAGCCTAGGGTTGAGCCATATAAACAAGCTCTCTTCTCTATGAGAAGTGATAGAGAGTCTTGTGACTGTGATGTAATTTCTCTTTTCCTTATGAATAAAGTTATGTATTTTGCACAAAGTCTCTCATTCTAGTGGATATTCTATATTTTAGATATCATCGCATATCTCTTCATTTGATGCATAGTTCAATGGCCTTCAAACTGCAGGGTTTTTGTGACTCCATCACCCAATGGTAGTACACTATATACAGTTAATTTGTTGTCTTTCCCTTTCTTGATTTAGTATATCTAATACACCACATTCCAACCAAGTTGTTTCAACTTAAGCTGTGTTATCCATGCCCTCTCAATAGTCGGAGTGCATCTTTTAGCACAAATACCAGGCTATCTCCAGTGATTCGAGAAAGAGAGACAAAAGGCTTGGCATGACCACCACATTAAGTTCAAGCAATTCCATCATGATATTTTGTCCTTCTCTATGACAGTAATTTTCTAAAACAATTAGTAAGCATCATACACATTGGTTGGCACCATATGTGGTCATTCATGTTACTTATGGGGGCGTAGTTCAATTACAAAATCTAGATAGTACACCCTTCGACGAATTGGTAAATGGGAGTCAGCTAAAACCTTATAGGGATAGTCATACTTCGCTTGAATGAATCAGTATTGACTGAATCTATGGAAAAAAATGGTCTTGTACATATTTTTGAATTTTGAAGCCTAAAAGGTCTGCTGCAAGTTCAATTTTTGTCACAAGCTAATTTTTTGTTGCATTTAAACGTGGGTCATAGGGGATTTTGGCGTCATACTTTTCTGCCCAATCTATAATTAATGCATAATTGTTACCTGTATTTATTGTGAGTGAAGTGATGGCTTCAATGGCGCTTTATCATAAACAGATGAAAATATTTCAGCGTGTGAACAGATTAGCCGCCACCTTTTTCCATTTATTGCATACCCATGTGATTGGATGAATTTCTACATGCGTAGATATATTTCACTTCCAAGAGTGGGTTAGTTGCTTCATTGTGTCGAAGTTTGAAGTCACCTAAAGCAAAATAACTACCTACAAATCATTGTGTTTGAGCTTTCGACAATGGAGATTCATGTGTCCAATTCAAGAAATATTAGATGTTCCGATGTAGAGGTTCCAATTCCCATACCTATTGTCAAGAAGGCGCCATAGGTTTTCTTACGAATTTCCCTTGTAAATACTCTGAGGAAGAAGTGAACAACTAGTCGGGTCATTCCCCATGAATAGATATTTAAAGCTACAAATGACGCTAAGGCTTCAAGGTCTAGTTTAAGAACAATACTTCATGGTTACATTCCTCCGAGGAAGGATGATGCTCCCAATGTGGGAATTCGCAAGAATTTCAAGTATCAGTTGGTTAAGCCATCCATTCCATAATGTGTGCATGTCACGATGGATATCATGCCTAATTTGAAGAAGTTAACACTTCCATACCATGACTTGAGAAAGTTCCCTGAACTCAAATTGTCATTGTACATGAATTCAATGGAACTTTTCAAAGACGGACATATTCAGTTGGTCCCTATGGATTGGGATCGTGGGTTGAAGAAGTCAGGTATCCTGTCTATGATATACATGCCTCACTTTGGTTGCACCACTTAGGTTAACACATGCATGAAGCAGTTGTTGGTTTGCTTCCATTGGGGTTGTTTGTGGGTAGACAACCATATTTCGGTTGATGTCGATTTGATTTCTATTATCACTAGGTCGCCTAAAGCTGAAGTTGATCGGGCACCATTTTTGTTGGTAAGGAGAAGGATTCAATCCTTTTCAATCGCATGAAGGAGAAGTACTATCTTACACAGGATAAGAGGGAGTGTTCCATCGCCTCTATTAATGATCAAGGTGTTTGGTTCGCAGTCAAAGTACAATCCAATAATTTATTAAGGAATACATGACCACACTAATGTACTGTTGGTACCATTGTCGCAATAGAGAAATGTTCTATAGGTGTCCAAATAAACATGTCCACCTTTTTGTTGAATGAATTATTAGATAACACTATCGATGCACAAGGAAAAGGTACCCCTTTCACTTATTCTTGGTTACTTATACTGATTCCTTTTGTTGCATGGGCCAAGCCACCCAATTCCCAAGGGATGGAAGTGAATGTCTCTTGTTGCAGGGCATGGTATCATAATTTATGGTTTGAAGAGAAGAATCGATGACATCAATTAGAAAACAATGTTGATCATTACATGCATGCTGATGCGATGAGGCATCATATTGTAAATAAATCAAGAAACTTTCCAGCGGTACAGAAATATGATTAAATTCATTATAGGGGCTCACTATTTTTATCTTCAACCACATCGAGACCCCAACACCGATGGTTAACTACTGCATTTTGGTTAGATGAGGAGGAAATTGATGTGATAGTTCAGGATTGGCTTGAAGAGTGGAGACAACTTGTCGTAGATGACCTATTGTTTGTCGAAACTGACCCATGATAGGAGGGCACATTGAGGACCCAAGGAGGGGGGGTGAGATGAAGACAAGCCACCTACATCACATCATGATGATCATAAAGAGTCAAGTGCAACACCAACAAATCCAGATATGGTAGAAAAGAGGAAAGATACTAAAGAGAGTAAAAAGAGTCACAAAAAGGAAAATGCTGACAGAAATCCTCTTATCGGGCTCACTGATGATGACTATAACTTGTTGGTAGGAAAGATGGAGGAAGTTGCTAAGGAAAAGTGACAGAAGATTGAAATTTGACACACTAATTGTTTGGGATCATTAACGAATTACTTCAGACTCTCTATGTTGTGATAAACCAAGTCAAAATTGTGGTTAATTGGGCCCCGTCACAGTTGCAAGAAGCTGGTCCTTCTAAGGATCATTCACCTGAGGTGCAACCATCGTGACAACACCATAAGATTCAAGTGTCGCCTAAAGAACTTCATTTGGGCACACAAGAATATAATAATATAATTAAATATATTGCTTATGTTGACACGGACCTGTCTGTGATGCCCATGTTTTTTATGCATAACATTCAACAGGATGTGGTCGATGAAATTAAGGAAAGGGAACATATGGCGTATGATCAATTGAAGCAGTCCAAAAAAATTGTACCATCGTGTTGAGGCCTGGAAAATCGCAGGTAACAATAGTTAGGTATTCTCCCTAGTAAACGTTCCCAACTAGCCCATTACTATTTGGTATAGGGAATCCGTTCGGTTTACGGTTCGGCTACCACAGGTCAAGTAACAAATTAAAATGTTTTACCGGTTACGGCCCGGTCCACCATGTATATTTTTAGTTTTTTGTGTTTAAGGTATGATGTGCAAGTTCTTATCTAAAATGCAAAAGATAGAGATAACGAGGAGGGTCACAATGTGATGCGCAGGTTCTTACCTCTCGTCTTACCTCTCTCGCATCGAAATCACAAACAACAAGAAACTAACTATAACTAACTAACCTATCCCTAGGGAGTAGAATTACCATTTAATGGTGAGTAATGTATTTCAGCACATGTATTAGGAAAAATCACAGATAGTTGTTATTTGTTCTTGTTGGTAATAACTCCCGATTTATTATTATTCCAATGCAAATGCCTATATTTATACAAATCACATGGCGGTTGGGTTTCACCTTCTGCTCAGCCTGTTTGGCTTCCTACTATTTATTTATTTACATTATATAACCCTAACGGATTATATTCTAACAATCCCCCTCTTAATCTGAAGGGGTGTTCGTAAGTCCGAGCATGTTTTTGAACCTTCCAAACTTTTCTCGTCCAAGCGCTTTGGTGAAGATGTCTGCAACTTGATCATTTGTGGTGTCGAAGATGGACTGTCTTGGCTTCTACATGATGTCAAATAAAATGATACTTTGTGTTGATGTGTTTGGTTCGATCATGGAATCTAGGATTCTTAGCAGCTTGATTGCAGAAGTATTGTCGACCAGTAATAAAGTGGAGTTCTCTTGTTTTTCTTGCAAATATTCAAGTATCTTCCTGAGCCATACTATTTCTTTCGTTGCTTCAGCTGCAGCCACATATTCTTCTTCTGTTGTTGAATCTGCCGGAACTGATTGTTTGCGTGATCTCCATGAGACAGCTGCTGATCCAAGACTCATAGTGTATCCAGAAGTTGATAATCCTGTCTCCTTATCGCCATCAAAATCTGAGTCTGAGTACCCAATAAGTTTGAAGTCGTCCACTTTAGAGTACTTGAGTCCAACGTCTTGAGTGCCATTCAAGTATCTTAGAACTCTTTTTGTAGCTAACCAGTGTCCTTCACAAGGTTTATGCATGAACCTTGAAAGTATGCCAAGAACATAATAAATATCTGGTCTAGTTGTTGTAAGGTAGATAAGAATTCCTACCAGTTGTCGATACTTGGTCGCATCCTCAAATTCTTTTCCTTTGCTTGATGTGAGCTTCATTTTCTATTCCATTGGAGTAGATATAGGGTTGCATTCTGTCATGCAAAATTTGTTTAGTAGTTCTCCAACATATTTTTTCTGAGATAGGAAAATATACTTAGGATGTTGAGTGACTTCAATTCCTAAGTAATAGTGGAGATGTTTCATATCTGTCATTTCAAAAATATTTTTCAAATCTTTCTTTATGGATGCTATATAGCTCTCATTGTTCCCTGTCATCAAAAGATCATCTACGTACACCACA
>LPNX010291425.1:51895-106002 GCA_001517045.1 Pseudotsuga menziesii
AATAAGAATGCACTAACTCTAATTTCCTACTTGCTCTGAAATTAGATTCATGGAATGGCAGCTTACTATGTTTCCCTAACATACATGCATCACATTTATTCTTCTCTTTAGGAATGGTGGGCAAGCCAAATACACCATTCTTTCTCAACAAACAAAGACTGTTATAATTTAGATGACCAAATATTACATGCCACAATGAGATAGATGACATATTACCTTCTCCATGCTGAGAGAGGTAGGCATAGTTCTGAAATCTTGCGGATGAACCCTTGAGCTTCAGCAGCTTCCCATCTTCGTATCCAGTCATGATGACTTGGTTGTCAGAGGACTTTCTTATTTCAACGATTCCATCAAACATGTGGATGGAATGGCCTTGCTGTCGAATCTCCACCAAGGACAGCAGGCTTCTCTGCAAATCTGGAAGATAGAGAACGTTCTTCAACAAGAAATCAGGGAATCCAGGCATCTTCAGTCGAATGGTGCCCATTCCCTTTGGTTTAATACTTGACTTATTTGCAAAGTACACTATGCCATCTATTGTTTCATTCAGTTCTTCAAAACAGTATTTTCTAAATTTCATGTGTTATGTTGCATCAATATCAAGCAGCCAACAATCTTTATAAGATGAAAGAGAATTCATTTCATTAATTCCAAGATTACAATGTGCAACAATACAAGAATGAGAAGATTTACTAGCATCTTGGTCATCTTTCTTCTGGTTGTGCTTGTCTTTGATGGAGTCCCACGAAGCCCAACACTGATCTGATGTGTGCCCATTCTTTCCACAACGTTTGCACTTTGATCTTTTTCTCGAGTTGATCCTGCCCCCTCTGCCTCTCTTGCTGCAATCTCCCTTGGAAGGGTCTTTGGATTGGTCTTTTCTAGCTAGGGAAACACCAATACTAGATGCCAAAGAGTGCATCTTTACAACTGTTAGTGTAATTTACAAAGAGAAATAGAAAAATAATAACCTTGCAGGTCTACAGTCTCTGCCAAGGTGAATACAATGCAAGCTTCAGGTGAGCATACACAAGCTTCTTCAGTATACAAAATATACGAGCTTCAAATACACAGCAGCATTCCTTGTTATATAATATATACTCTACAGAATACCGGTAGCTAATATATTAGTGTGCAAAGGATATAGGTGTACAAAAAAAAATCAAGCACCAAACTATATACTTCTGCAAAATTAAGTGATTAGCAGCAGCAATTATTAGCAGCAATTGTCAGGAACTCTTGAGATCGCAGCAGCAATCTTCACACAATGGAGTTTGCATCCATATTCAACAAGTCACAACTCTCTGAAATCTATTCACTCAGTGAGGAGATAGCACTCTCCTATTTCAATAGAATCCACAATGATGTCAAGAGAATGCACCATGCATGCATCACACAAAGAAACAAGGGTGCAACACTAAGAGAGATAAGGCAGCTCTTGGTTGCAACTATACTTGCTGACGCGAAAAGAAACTCTTCATATTGTAGTAGCTTTAGCTTCAAATTTATCACAATGTTGGAGGAAGATCACAACAAGTTCCAAAAGAGAAGTTCACATCGTTCCAATGCTACAGTTAAGACTGGCATAATAATTACAAAAACACCAGCATTTTTGCAGCAATTTTACCCTTCAAATTCACAGCTGATCCTCCACGCAGTCAGAGAAGGGAGGCTCCAATATACAGCATATACACTTCAACAGAAGGTCACATTTCTTCCAGAGGTCGCAGTCACTCCATGCAAGGAATTAGGTCAAAAATAGGGTTTTTGCATTTTCACCAAGCAATATAACAAATTACCTCTATGCATTCAGTCTTCAAACACCATCCAAATAGCAGTCTTCAAACAACATTATATAGCAGCTCCACAGGTTCTCGGCCTTCAACTCCAATACACAGTATATGCTCAACGCAGACACTTATAGAAGCGGTCAAAAACTGAATGACGACGCAGAGAACAGCGACCAAATCCACGCGCAGTTCAAAAGCTCAGTGCACAGCTCCACTCCTCACGCACAACTTCACGCATAAAGCTAGGGCATAAATCTTGAACTCGTAGCAACAACAACCAACTCTGATAGGTAATCTCCAGATTACCAAGGCGACTTCAATAGCAGAATATCACGGCGACCTCAATAGCAGAATACTAGTAGCTACATTGTAATGCAGTAACCAACACCATTAACTGGTCTAGTGGGTGAGGCGACAGCTGCCCGACTCAAATTTCTCTGTTTGGCAAACGAATTTGCAGTTGGAGCCCCGCGCGCAATATCCTTTATATGTGTGGCTCTGTGACACACATGACCGCTCTTCTGCAACCTCCACTCTATATCAACGATCGAACAGAAGAGTCTTTCACTGGTTCAGTTTACCCGCAACGAGAGGCAACTGTGACTCCACGTTGTGATAGCGAGCACTCTGGTGCACGATGCTATTATAAATGGCACAGCTCAAGTGAATATAATGGTTTTTCATGCAATGGAGTCTCTAAATCTCACACCAATCGGGCCCAATACTCACTCAGTTATTCATGATGGTAGTGACACTATCCCAGAAGGTGTGATTGACGACGTTCCCATTGATGTCTTCATATACAAGCTCGCAATGAGATGAGAGGTCGCGACTCAGGTAACTCCACGCAGAATAATCACCAGATTTTAAAATAATCATTCTCCAATACTACACAGAATAATACTCATAGATCGCAGCACTGGAATCAAACTCATAGCTCGCAGCACTATATTCTGCAGCGCGTGAAAACGCTGGGCGGAGGGTTTGTGAAGCTATATCGATTCCTGGTGAGGAGAACCAATAGCCTCTTTAATGCAGAATTAGGGTTAGGTATCGCTCTATTGAAAGAAAGCTAATTCAAAAGTTTGAGCAGAAAATAAACGCACATAATGAATGGGCGCAGGGTCAGACTGGCGATGGGCAGGCAGCCAGGCAGCCTGAAATAGATATGGTAGAACGAAGGTCTGGCAGGCAGGAGTTATGGCAGACAGCCCTGCTCTGATACCACTTGTTGGTAATAACTCCCGATTTATTATTATTCCAATGCAAATGCCTATATTTATACAAATCACATGGCGGTTGGGTTTCACCTTCCGCTCAGCCTGTTTGGCTTCCTACTATTTATTTATTTATTTATTTACATTATATAACCCTAACGGATTATATTCTAATAGTTTTAGAACACATGAACATTAATAGAAATATGAACAACAAGATAGCTTATTGTTAATTACAACCTTCATTACTCACAGTGGAAATTTCACAGAATAAAGTAGAGCACATTCATAACATGAAAATAAATTAAAAGAGTTAGAACAATCTCACAGTTAATGGAAATAAACTGAAAATGAAATAGTTCACATTCAACTATTCCATAGCAAAACATTTGAAACATTCCACCAAAATTTCTCCAACAGAAACTTGTAACTCTTTATTGTAAAAGGAAATAGTTCTTCTTAAAATATACTCTAAAAAATGGTCTGGGAAAGAAGTCCTTCCTACATCTAAACTCTCCTATATTTATACAAAAAGAAAAACCCTTGGGTTGCCCCTCAATGACTTTTGGGCTTCCCCAACCTTTTAGTTCCAAAATTTTGTCTTGTAGTATGTGCTCATAATTAATACAATATATTACATTTTAAATCAAATTTTTTTAAAACACTTTATGAAGAGGGGCTAGCTTGGTCGTTGATGAACTTTTTCCATGCTTGGGCCTCTACTTCTATGCCTTCAAATTCAGAGGGTTCAAGAAAATGGATATTTATCTCATATTTAGCAGCCTAGTTCTTCACTCCTTCTACCCTTGCAGGATTTAGATGCAGCTGATCCTCTAGTAGGTGTATACTTATAGCTGCATGTGCCACTGCATTCTTTAAAATTCGTTCATCTAGATCTTTTACCTGCTGGATCTCTTGCTCGTCTTCCTGATATCTGTTCTGTAGATGTTCTATAAACAATTTATGTTTTGGTATCGTGTCCAATCTTTTCTCTGCAGAAATACGACATCTATTATATGTAGCAAGCACTCTCCTACAGTATTCGGCACATGCTCCCTTTGTTTCCTTTACAATTTTCTTGAATTCTTCTGCAACATTGATTGCAAACTCCAATAAATCATATTTCCACTTTAAAATCTGCTGGTCTTTAACTGGTAGCTCCATAGGAGATTCCTAATTTGTTTCTATCCACACCATTCTTCTCGTTAGAATCTCCAGAATCTCTTGATATATGTCCAAAAAATATGAAGTAGTGTCCAAAATTTCTTCTAATCTGCTATCTATTTGTAAAATCTTACACCTTTCTTCCTCAATGCACATTTGTAATTGGTGGATCTTCCTTCTTTGAGTTAGAACATGTTCTTTTAAAGCCTGGAAGTCTGTCTTCTATTCCATAGAATCTCTCAGTGATGTTGTCAATGAAGTATTCTGTTCTTCTAGGGTTGCCACCTGCATTTGATATTGCTTCTCTCTTTTCTCTGTGGTGGCCTTCTCTGCTTCTAACTCAGCAAGTTTTCTTTGTAACCGGTCCTTCTCTACACTTCAAGTTTCATAAGACACCCGAAGATCATCTTTCTCAGTTTTCAACACTTGATGCTCTAGTTGTAGCCTTTGTAATTTAGCTAAGCTTTCTTGAGCATTCTTTTTTGTTTTTTTTGTAGAAACTTCTAAAGCCTCCTTATTTGCTTGCAGAGTCTGGAGTTCTTTTCTTGAAGTCCTCACTTCATTCATCATGTCCTCATATTTCCATTTCATCTTCTGACCCTCATCCCTCTCCTTCTTTAACGTTTCTTTTAATTGTGATGCATTTTTTCTTGACTGCTCGAGGTCTTCCATAAGCCTGTCCACATTATCTTCATTTGCTTGGGTTAATACCACCCCAGCTCTTGCTGTTAATCTTAGATCTACATTCGTTCCATGCACCAAGGTCTTATCTGTTATCATCTTTCCTGATTGTCCTCTAGTTTCAACCTTTTTCTCGATTCTTTTTACAATCCTTTTCTTCTCCTTATCATAGAAAATAGTACTGAAGTCAGGAACTTCCTCCCCTTCTATAGGCCTGAAAGGGATCAAATTTAATCCAGAAAATGAAGATTGTCCCAGTGTACTACCAGAAAATGCAGCAGGCTCCTGGGGATCAGGATTAGATTGTCCGTGTCCTTGATCTATGTGATCCTGTCTTCCCTATGTATCTACCTATTCAGAAGTCTATTAGTCCTTTTGAGATCCTGTTAATCTCAGACCTTCACTCTCTTCCTGTCTTTTCTTGATTTTTGCTTCTTCATTTCTCTTTCTCTCCTCCTCTTCCTTCCTTGCGGCTTCCTCTGCAGCTCGCTTTCTTTCTTCTTCTTAATTCTTCATCCAAATCTCTACCTCTTGTGCTAGCTTTCTAGCATCCCCTTCTCTCTTTTTGGCCTCTTCTTCTTCTAATGTCTTAGTCTTCTCTGATTTTTTTCCCTTTTCGCCCATAGTATCTATTTTCTGATTAAATATCTTTTTAAGGACAGTTATATTCTTTTCACTTCTAAATGTTTCCTCGTCTTTGTCCCAAAAGTTGGTATATTCAAAATGAATGCTTTCCTCCTTGCAGTGATTTGCTACTTTATTTCAAAAGTCATTCCTATGAAAATTCATTTCACCAAAATGGAAATGCTCCAGCTCTTGAAAAAATTCAGTAGTCTGTTTTACCTTTGAAAACTTATAACTTCCAAGCCAGAAAGGTATTGTAGGATAAGCTGCCTTCTTATGTTCGAAAAGAAAATTTCCTACACCATCAATATAGACCTACCTAACTTCCTCTTTGTGCAGTACATAGTCAGTGGCATGCTTAGGGAATAGAGAAGGTGCTATGGAACCCCCATACATTCTTATATACAATCCTTCCTCGGTCAAATAATAGTCTCCATATTCCTCGATGACCTTGAATGCTTCTTTGGACATGCAGTTGCATTCAGTTAGGAAAATTAGGGTATACAAAGGCATGATGAAGTGTTTGTATATTTCTCTGTAATAGCTATAATATTTATGGTCCCAAAACAACCTATATGTTGTGTACATTGCGGTCCTGTCCCTATCCTAGTTACATCTCAAGGCTGGAAAAGATTGAGTACATAGTATACTATCAATTTGGATGGAGCTCATGTAGAACTCTTCTGTGACACCCCTCCCAAGGCTGCGGATATGCATGCTGATAGGCTATTTGACACTATGTTCGACCAATTGAAAATGGTCCCTTGAGTAGCCACATAGAAGATAATTGGTATCCATCCTATCTTGAAGCTTTTTCCATGAGCTCTACCAAAAATCCTATTCAGCATTAGTGCAGTGAATCTAAAGGGATTCCAGAGAGTAGAGGTATCATACTCTACTAAAGGCCTAGTTCAAAATTTTTTCCCTGGTATCATCATTCTTTTAACTATTTCTACCAGATCCATAGTTGTCTCTTTCATCCAACTCTCTGTCAAGTAAGTCTGTGTAGAAGGAAAATGATATGCCACAGAGACATATGCAGGGCTATATGCAGCGTAGCCTTGCTTAGCAGTATTTTCAAGAATCATCGTAGTTACATCTGCCCTAGGCAGAATCCAGCTTATCACCTCTAAACACGGGAACAACTCAGGTCTTGTGGCTACTTTCATGAGAGCGGATTTCTCAATGTTTGCATAAATAGTTAGATGTTCGAATCCTACATCAGGTACATTCTGATTGGTAATCATCCTGTATATCTCTCCCCATTTATAGTCCAATTCGACCCCGATGGTATCTTTGGTATATTCATATATATTCAACCTTGGTGATGATCTCAACCTCAGGTTCTCCTTCAACAATAGGAGCCCTTTTCTTTTGTCTTTTGGACATATTTTCTTTGCAACAATCACCCTGTCACAAACATAGCATGTTCTTAGACCCATTAAGCTTTTAGCAAGGGTAACAAACAAAAAAATGTATCAATTTATTTACCTCTTGCATATGCATTCTGAAAAATGAACTACACACAGTATTCAATGCATGAAAAATAAAAAATGACAAGACAAAAAAAAATTCCGCAAGTTGTTTCTTAAAAAACCACCTAAGTCCACTGTCTGTAAAAAATTTCACAACCCCGAGAGAAAACAATTCTCTATGTTAACCCAGGCCACATTCGAACTAATCTGATATTCCATAAAAGTATGAATCACACTATTGCTACCGCTAGTCTTCGACAACAAACTTCAAAACCCTAGACCCTATACTGTGCTCTTCATTGCGAAAAACCCTAACTCAACCAAAACAAGGAAAACATCCGTCATCCCATGAGATACGGTAAATGCACATAAAAAGTTTAAAAAACCCCCAGACGGCCATGGACAACCAAAGAATGGGTGGTGTAGACAACGTAACTCTTGTCTGCACCGTCCCCTTAATCTTTCGGACTAGAGTAAAAGCATATATAATGGCCCAATCGATTACGCAGCCTCAAAAACCTCGCTCAAGCAAACTGTAACAGTTAATTCTTCACCCTAAAATAAAAATCATGCATACTGCGAAGTCAAACACTTTCTAAGCGGACAAACCCTACTCACGGACCACCTAACCGAGAAAACCTAACCAGGGAAAAACCATGGTTCCAAATTGACCAATAAAACCCAAAATACAAGGCCGTGGTTCACCTACCTGTCAAACCATAGTGTATTTGATGGATTAGCAAAATGTCGACGGTAGAAACTCTAGTGAATCGATTTCAGACAGCTGGGCGCGTGAATCAGCTCAAACGTCAAAGACTGGAGCAAGAGGCACGTTACACATACGGATAAAAATAAAATAATGCTCCCCCTTGTTTATATAAGCCTTGGTGGAAAACTTCGGTGGGAAAAAACCCTATCGAAAACTAACCCCTCTAACCATCACAAATACAGTTTGAGTGACAGCCGTAACAGCGGACTCAAAACCAACTACGGATCCGCGACAATTTTTTAAGTCCGTCGGCATTGGAACCCTTAACCTCTAACTCTGGGAACTTCAAACCACAACATTCTTCGCAGTTTTGGAGATATAAAAAGTATCATTGCGACTTTACTCTTTTTAAAAGGTATCGGAACCTGGATTACCTAAGTTCTTCAGTATCGGCGAGAGGGAAGACTATCCTTCGAGATATTCATCATTTTCCTTCCAAAACGTCGGCGGTGTAGAGGACAAGTATTCCGATTCAATATCGTAGACCATTTCGATAGTGATAAAAAACAAAGTCACCGACAGTAAAAAAAAAAGGTTTGAAAAATAAAACAAAAGGAAGATAAAAGAATCTGTGGTTCCAATGTATCGGCGAGAAACAAAACTATCCCTCGGGACGTTCATCAACTAACTCTCGCAACATCGACAACATAAAATACTAATGCTCCGGTTTACTCATCAACTGATCTCGACAGTGATTAAAGGTCATCATAAAATCAAATGTTAAGCTCTAAAAATAAAACAACAGACTGTATAGTTTTCCTTGTATCGGCTACGCAAACGCAGTACTAGATCATTTAACTCCCGAAATGGTGGAAAAATAGTTGAGTATGCTTCCGATATCGGAAGGATAGTCAACTAATCTTCCGACTTCAAAAGAGAAATTTTTTAAGTAGAGAAATATGGACTTCTAGGACAGATTTAAGGAAATTGAACAATCCTAGGATAGATATCAAATAAAAAGGAGGGTCCAAAATTTAAAAAAAAATTGGGGAAAAGCTTGCAGTTGCAACAATGGGCGATTACCTGGTGAACACAGATCTCTAAACAAATTCTTCTTTGATCAACAGACTGTTTTGACAATACCAACATACTGAATTCTTCAAGATATATGGATTTCCCAAATGGCAGATGTATGCACTTTAATCATTGATAGTCCAATTTAAGGAACATGGGAGCCAAAATTTCAAAGTCTAGATAGCTCTTTTGAGGCCAGGAATATGAATTTAATTTTACCTTTGTCTTTGGGTAGCTTCCAGCTTAGACACCACAAGATTGTAACATATGGTAAACAAAAATATTCGTTTGTTCCTCATTCCCATGCCATTTTGCACTTTTGTTTCTCCAATAATATCAATTCCCCATTGTTCGAATGGTTCTGGTATCATCACTGGTTTTAAAGGCCCTGCTGCTTTAGCTTGTCTTCCAACACCTCTTTGACAAGCATCACATTTTCTAACATGAGCATGAGCATCCTTAAACAATGTAGGCCAGTAATATCTGGCTCTGAGAATCTTATGGGCTATTGTATCTCTAGAAAAATGACCTCCAATAGGCCCATCATGCAATTTTGTTATGACCTTCTTTGCATCTTCCTATTGTAAGCACCTAAGAAAAACTCCATCGTAATTATTTCTGAACAATACTCCATCAATTATCTGATATGAAGCTGATTTCAGATGTAGTGCTCTTCACTATTTGGAACTCCAATGTTCCGACAAATATCCTTCTTGAAGTTAATGTACTAGGTCCCGGTACTAGGAATTTGGAGCTGTGAATAAAGGACATACATCCACCATATGTAACTCAGCTTCATTATCCCAGCTATTTTCTTCATTGTTTTTACCTTCATTCATTAGTTTACACAATCCTTGTCCTTTTACTATGGATGCTGGTTTGAACTCAAGATCATATTCTTGTAAGGCAGTTACCCAGTTGCCTCTTCTTTCTCCTCATTCCTTTTGTACAAAAAGAGATCTTACAGCTGGGTGTGGAACTATTACCTTAGTGCGATTCTTAATTATATATGGCCTGAATTGTTTTACCGCTTTAAAAACTGCATAAGCTTGTTTATCAACTGCTGGATAATTCAATTCAGCTCCCTATAGACCAGTGCTCATAAATGATATGGGGTACTCATCTCCCCCATCTTCCTTCTATGTAAGCACCGTTGCCAATGAATCATTGGACGCAAAAGTGTACAGAATAAAATCTTTTTCGAAATTTGGACTTTTGAGTGATGGTACATGAGCAATAAATGTTTTTATCTTACTAAATGCATTCTTCTCCACATCAGTCCATTTGAATTGTACACTTTGTTTAACCATTTGCTGCAAAGGTTTGACAATTTGAGCAAAATCTGGTACAAACCTCTGCACAAAATTGATTGTCCCCATAAATGATTGCATGCCCTTTTTATTATTGGGTAAAGGGATCTGTTCTATGGCTTTAATCCTTTCTAGGTCTGTGGAGATCCCTTTCTTAGAAACAACATGACCCAATAGCTTTCCTTCTATGATCGCAAACACGCATTTCTTAGGATTTAGTGAAATACCATATTTCCGACAACGCTCAAAAATTTGTTTCAGATGAAATGCATGTTCCTCTCTCTTCTTTGAAAATATTGGGACATCATCTAGATAAACCACAACACTATGACCAATCAGATCATGGAAAGCTATATCCATGGCTCGTTGGAATGTAGTTTCGACATTAATAAGTCCAAAGGGCATTCTCCTGTACGGAAAAAGTTCCCCACTTGGTTCTGAATGTATTTTTAAGCCTATCCTCTTCAGATACTAATACTTTATTATAGCCAGAGAATCCACCTAATAATGAAAATAATTCAGAACCTGAAACCATCTGCATTATTTGCTCCATGGGTGGGACTGGATAGTTATCTTTATTTGACGCACGATTTAGGTTTCTGAAATCTACACAGAGCCTGATTTCTCTTGACTTTTTCCTTACTGGCACCAAATTATAAACCCATTCTGAATGTCTGACTTTGAATATGATTTTAGCATCCAACAATTTTTTTACTTCCCTTTGAATTAAAGGTTCCAGCTTCGGATGCATCTTCCTCAAAGGCTATTGGTAAGGTTTGACTCCAGCTTTAATTGGGATGACATGTTGTATGATCTTTGTGTCATAAGTTTTAAGCTCTTCATATGTCCAAGCAAACAAATCTTTGTACTGTTTGAATAGACTAATGAACTTACTTCTTTCGCCCGAAGAACAACACTTCCCCAAATTTACATATTTGGGTTCAGCTTTAGTCCCCAAATTTATTAGCTCAAATTGTAAGGACGAGTTATGAGTCTTGACATTTGCTGGCTTTTTGAATTTTTTATCTAAGTCAAACATTTGTTCCAAGGTGCTGACTCCCTTAGGAATAAAGTTCCCAAATTTTAATTCTGCTTGATGTTCTACATCATTTATTATTGCTCCTTTGAAAGTCTCATCATTCATCAAACACTCCAGAATCTGCTGATCATTGTCAAAAAACCATAGATTTATGATCATATCCGGAACAGAAGGCTTGAAAATTAATTCAATAGAGCATCTATTATTGGAAGGTACTAGCCTTGCAGCCTAGGTAGCTAGTAAATCAGCTGCTGCATTCTTTAATCTAGGAATGGACACAATATTGAATGTATGAAAATTTATAAGCAAATCCCAAACTTCATTTTGATAGGCTTTTAAATGTGGTGAAATATAGTGTATCTTATTTCGAATTTGCTTAACAAAAATTTCAGAGTCTCAATATACTTTCATATTTTTCACTTTTAGTTCTATTTCCTTTTTAAGTCCCTGAACTAGTGCTTCATACTCGGTTGTATTATTTGTGCATTCGAATTCTAATCTACAAGAAAAAAAATGTTTATTTTTTATTGGATCAATTAGGACACAAACAGCCCCTGATCCTTCTAATGTTTTAGATCCATCAAAATAAAGAGTCCAAAAACTATCTACCTCTACTGAATTTGAATTACAAACTACATCTAAAACTAGATCTACTATATTACAGTCAATCTCATCAGCCCATGAAAATCAAAGGAGATCAAGCTGGGTATCAGGTATACTGCTGGCTTCATTAGCTTGATAATTTCCCAGTTCCAATTCAATGAAATAATTTCCCAACACATAGTTTACTGGTTCATTTTTCCCCTCTAACTGAGTAACATTGTATTTCATTTGAGGCTCTCTTAATACTTTTATCTGATTAGGACTTCCCTTATGAGATAACCATAAATGTGACCAATCTGATGCAAAGTATCCATCTAACCTTTTAGACCAGTCTCGACTCAGAACCGATCTATAAGCATCTGGTATGTCTGCTACTACAATGTCGATGTACTGACATACCCTCTCATCTGCAGATAAGCGAATCAGAACATCTTCCATTTCCCCTATTACTTTCACAGTTGTCCTGTCTAATTGTACAACTTGCCAAGTAGATGGTTTAGGTTGTCCATTGATTTTCTTCTAGACTGAAAGTGGCATAACATTAATTGATGCTCCTAAGTCCACTAAATAGGTGTGCACATTATAGTTGAAAATCTCAAAAGTTAGGAGAAATGCTGGGGTTTTATACTTAGACTTACCTCCCACACTTGCCTCACCAATTTCTTCTTCAGGTTGGTTGTCAGTGGGAATCTCTTCTTCTGGTACCTCAAGTGCTTTTAAAAGTTTCTCTTTTTCCTGAGGTAACACATTTCAAACAATGAGATATTTTCTTTATCCTTTTTAATGTCTTCCACAATATCATACCCCATCTCATGTTCTTTGAGATTCTTCTTGACATTATCAATCTTATCTTCAATAGGATTAAGAGGTGTGTTAATTTCCTTCCGATCTTGGTTTGAAATGGTAAATCAGGTTCTTTAACAGTTGTAGTGTTCTTCTGTATCTTCTTCATATTTTCTTGGAGTTTCTTAATCTTAGGAAGTATTGACTTATCTTCTTTTAAAAAATTCCGACTTCTTGTTGTCACATTGGTTTCTGATGTTTCCTCTTGTTTCAGAGAATCCTCTTCTTCTATATCAAACATTGAGACATAGTCCCATAAAACTAAAGTATCTTCCTCTTGTTTTTCTGTAGATTGATTATCTTTTTCTTCCTCCTTACTAGTTTCTGTCAGTTTGGAATCCAATAATTGATTCATTACCAGTGTCATAGAATTTATCCATTGGGGGCAATTCTTCTCAGAATGAGGCCGTTGATGAAAGGTACAAAAATTATCCATGCCTACATTAGTTAAATTCATTGCTGCAGGACTGTGTGGAGGAGGTTTAGGTTGACTGTTGTCTTCCCTTTTCTTATAATAAGGCTTATATGATTTGTGAGCCTCTTTTTCCTTCTCTAAATCTATCACTCTATTGGATAACTTTTGCATCATCTTCAACATCCCTTCGAAATCCTGTGACCGCTCATCCTTAGGCTTAGTCAGTAATAAAGGTTTCTTTCCTCCAAAAGTATTTTCTTCCTATTACACAGGATACTTTTCTATACTTTCCATCTCAGCCTCCACCTTCTCAGCTTCTTCGTAGGTTTCTGCTAATGTAGGCCTAACTGATCTCTTGGCAAACATGGCTGGATCAGGCCCAAGGGCTGAGGTATATTATTCTATTAGAGCATTTTCAGATGGCTTATCAGCAGTAGTAAAATTGTTTAGGTAAGCAGAAAATATTTGAGTGAAATTATGCACTCGTTCTTTCCTTTCTTTCTTTAAAGCACATAACCCTTTCATTAAAGCTGCACGAGTTTTCTGAACTGCATATTTACTTCTAAACATTCTCTCAATTGTGTTCCAATCCATGATTGAATTTGCAGGAAGTGAAAAATACCATGTGGCTGCTTTTCCTATCAAGGTGTGGGGAAACAATATACACACCACATCTTCATGCTATCCAGCTCGTAATCCTTCTACAGGAAAGTAAAAACTCTGTAAATGATCATCTACCAAAATTCCTTCACTTGGTTCAAACTTAGGTAACATCTTGTCAAAATCTTGAGGCAAATCGTGTAAGGGAGGTGTCAAATTTAAAGGTGACCTAGCCCTCCAAGCAAGCTGTGGAGGTGGTTAGTTTGCATTTGCATTAGCCATGATTGTGAGTGGAGAATGAGGTTGTGACTGAACAGGGGTCTGGAAAGGTGAACAGTAAGGTGAACCTAGATCCAATTGATTCAAAGGTTGGTCAACTTCTTGTAAGGTTGCTTCTATCAGTTCTTCAAGATATTCTACCAACACTGAGTCTTCTAATTGAGGTCGATCTTTCTTCTGACACTCTCTTATAGGTAGGACATAAATGATAGGTAATCCTCGAATATTTTTCGCATATGCCCTGGTGATTCTTCTTAAATCAACAACCACTTCATTATTGACAGGATATAGATACCCTTTCTCTTTATCTTCAGGAGTGGGTTTATGAAACAAACTACTTTCAAAACTATCATCGGTGGAGTGATTTCGAGGAAGTGGGCTTCAAATGGGCTTCCTCGGCCAGCCATGCACTGGTGTCCCTCCTTCTAGCACCAAAAAATTTGAGGCCTAGAAAATCACAGGTAACAACAGTTAAGGATTCTCCCCAGTAAACGTTCCCACCTAGCCCATTACTGTTTGGTATGGGGAATTAGTCCGGTTTACAGTCTAGCTACTGCAGGTCAAGTAAAAAATTAAAATGTTTTACCGGTTACAACACAGTCCACTGTGTATATTTTTAGTCTTTTGTGTTTAAGGTAGGATGTGTGCCTATCTAAAATGCAAAAGATAGAGATAACAAGGAGGGTCACAATGTGATGCACAGGTTCTTACCTCTCATCTTACCTCTCTCTCATCTAAATCACAAAAAACAAGAAACTAACTATAACTAACTAACCTATCCCTAGGGAGCAGAATTACCATTTAATGGTGAGTAATGTATTTCAGTGCATGTATTAGGAAAAATCACAGATAGTTGTTATTTGTTTAAGAACACATGAACATTAATAGAAATATGAACAACAAGATAGCTTATTGTTAATTACAACCTTCATTACTCACAGTGGAAATTTCACAGGATAAACTAGAGCATATTCATAACATGAGAATAAATTAAAAGAGTTAGAACGATCTCACAGTTAATGGAAATAAGCTGAAAATGAAATAGTTCACATTCAACTGTTCCATAGAAAAACATTTGAAACATTCCACCAAACTTTCTCCAGCAGAAACTTGTAACTCTTTATTGTAAAAGGAAATAGTTCTTCTTACAATATACTCTCAAAAATGGTCTAGGAAAGAAGTCCTTTCTACATTTAAAGTCTCCTATATTTATATAAAAAGAAAAACCCTTGGGTTGCTGCTCAATGACTTTTGGGCTTCCCCAACCTTTCAGTTCCAAAATTTTGTCTTGTAGTATGTGCTCATAATTAATACAATATATTACATTTTAAATCAATTTTTTTTAAAACACTATATGAAGAGGGGCCAGCTTGGTTGTTGATGAAATTTTTCCATGCCTGGGCCTCTGCTGCTATGCCTTCAAATATGGAGGGTTCAAGAAAATCGATATTTATCTCATATTTAGCAGCTTGGTTCTTCACTCCTTCTACCCTTACAGGACTCAGACGCAGCTGATCCTCTAGTAGGTGTATACTTACAGCTGCATGTGCCACTGCATTCTTTAACATTCGTTCATCTAGATCTTTTACCTATTGGATCTCTTGCTCTTCTTCCTGATATATGTTCTGTAGATGTTCTATAAACAATTTATGTTCTGGTATCACGTTCAATCTTTTCTCTATAGAAAGCTGGTATCTATTATATGTAGCAAGCACTCTCCTACAGTATTCAACACATGCTCCCTTTGTTTTCTTTATAGTTTTCTTGAATTCTTTCGTAAGATTGATTGCAAACTCCAATAAATCATATTCTTTCTTTAAAATCTGCTGGTATTTAACTAATAGCTCCACAAGAGATTCCTTATTTGTTTCTATCCACATCATTCTTCCCATTAGAATCTCCAGAATCTCTTGAGATCTGTCCAAAAAATATGAAGCAGTGTCCAAAATTTCTTCTAATATGTTATCTATTTGTAAAATCTTACACCTTTCTTCCTCAATGCACATTTGTAATTGGTGGATCTTCCTTCTCTGAGTTAGAACATGTTCTTTTAAAGGCTGGAAGTCTGTCTTTTGTTCCATAGCATCTTTCAGTGATCCTGTCAATGAAGTATTCTATTCTTCTAGGATTGCCACCTGCATTTGATATTGCTTCTCTCTTTCCTATGTGGTGGCCTTCTCTGCTTCTAACTAAGCAATTTCGCTTTGTAACCGGTCCTTCTCTGCACTTAGAGTTCATAGGATACCTAAAGGTCATCTTTCTCAGTTTTCAACACTTGATGCATTAGCTGTATCCTTTGTAATTCAGCTAAGTTGTCCTGAGCATTATTTTTTGTTTTCTCTACAGAAAATTCTAAAGCCTCCTTATTTTCCTGCAGAGTCTAGAGTTCTGTTCTTGAAGTCCTCACTGTCATTCATCATGTCCTCATATTTCCTCTTCAACTTCTGACCCTCATCCCTCTCCTTCTTTAACGTTTCTTTTAATTGTGCTGCATTTTTTCTTGACTGCTCGAGGTCTGTCATAAGCCTGTCTACATTATATTCAGTTGCTTGGGTTAATGCCACCCCAGCTCTGGCTTTCAATCTTAGATCTACATCCATTCCATGCACCAAGTTCTTATCAGTTATCATATTTCCCGATTGTCCTCTAGTTTTAACCTTTTTCTCGGTTCTTTGTACAATCCTTTTATTTTCCTTATCATAGAAAATAGTATTGAATTCAAGAACTTCCTCCCCTTCTATAGGCTTGAAAGGGATCAAATTTATTCCAGAAAATGAAGATTGTCCCAGTGTACTACCAGAAAATGCAGCAGGCTCCTGGGGATCAGGATTAGATTGTCTGTGTCCTTGATCTGTGTGATCCTATCCTCCCTATGTATCTACCTGCTCAGAAGTCTGTTGGTCCTTTTGAGATCCTGTTAATCTCAAACCTTCACTTTCTTCCTGTCTTTTCTTGATTTCTGCTTCTTCATTTCTCTTTCTCTCCTCCTCTTCCTTCCTTGATGCTTCCTCTACAACTCACTTTCTTTCTTCTTCTTCATTATTCAGCCAACTTTCTGCCTCCTGTGCTAGCCTTCTAGCATCTTCTTCTCTCTTTTTGGCCTCTTATTCTTCTAATGTCTTAGTATTCTCTGAAGTTTTTCCCTTTCCGCCCATAGTATCTATTTTCTGTTTAAATCTCTTTTTAAGGGCAGTTATATTCTTTGCACTTCTGAATGTTTCCTCGTCTTTGTCCCAAAAGTTGGTATATTCAAAATGAATGCTTGCCTCCTTGCAGTGATCTGATACTTTATTTCGGGAGTCATTCCTGTGAAAATTCATTTCACCAAAATGGAAATGCTCCAGCTCCTAAACAAATTCTGCAGTCTGTTTTACCTTTGAAAACTTATAACTTCCAAGCTAGAAAGGTATTGCAGGACAAGCTACCTTCTTGTGTTCAAAAAGAAAATTTCCTACACCATCAATATAGACTTGCCTAACTGCCTCTTTGTGTAGTACATAGTCAGTGGCATACTTAGGGAGTAGAGAAGGTGCTATGGAACCCCCATACATTCTTATATACAATCCTTCCTTGGTCAAATAATAGTCTCCATATTCCTCGATGACCTACATGCAGTTGCATTCAGTCAGGGAAATTAGGGTATACAAAGGAATGATGAAGTGTTCACAAATTTCTCTATAATAGCTATAATATTTATGGACCCAAAACAACCTATATGTTGTGTACATTTGGGTCTTGTCCCTATCCCAGTTACATCTCAAGGCTAGAAAAGACTAAGTACATAGTATACAGTCAATCAGGATGGATCTCATGTAGAACTTTGATTTCTTCTATGACACCCCTCCCAAGGCTGCGGATATGCATGCTGAGAGGCTATTTGACACTATGTTTGACCAATTGAAAATGGTCCCTTGATTAGCCACATAGAAGATAATTGGTATCCATCCTATCTTGAAGCTTTTTCCGTGAGCTCTACCAAAAATCCTATTCAACATTAGTGCAATGAATTTATAGGGAGTCCAAAAAGTAGAGGTATCATACTCTCCTGAAGGCCTGGTTCGAAAGTTTTTCCCTGGTATCATCATTCTTTTAACTGTTTCTACCAATTCCATAGCTGTCTCTTTCAGCTAGCTCTCTGTCAAGTAAATCTGTGCAGAAGGTAAATGATATGCCATAGAGACATATGCAGGGCTATATGCAGCGTAGCCCTACTTAGCAGTATTTTCAAGAATCATCATAGTTACATCTTTTCTAGGAAGAATCCAGCTTATCACCTCTTAACACGGGAACAACTCAGGTCTTGTGGCTACTTTCATGAGAGCCGATTTCTCAATGTTTGCATAAATGGTTAGCTCTTCAAATCCTACATCAGGTACGTTCTGATTGGTAATCATCCTGTATATCTCTCCCCGTTTATAGTCCAGTTCGACCCCAGTGGTAGCTTTGCTATCTTCATATATATATTCAACCTTGGTGATGATCTCAACCTCAGGTTCTGCTTCAACAACAGGAGCCCTTTTCTTTTGTCTTTTGGACATATTTTCTTTGCAATAATCACCTTGTCACAAACATAGCATGTTCTTAGACCCATTAAGCTTTTAGCAAGGGTAATAAACGAAAAAAATGTATCAATTTATTTACCTCTTCCATATGCATTCTGAAAAATTAACTAAACACAGTATTCAATGCAAGAAAAAGAAAAAATGACAAGGAAAAAAGAAAATTCCGCAAGTTGTATCTTAAAAAACCACCTAAGTCCACTGTCTGTAACAAATTTCACAACCTCAAGAGAAAACAATTCTCTATCTTAACCCGGGCCGCATTCGGACTAATATGATATTCCATAAAAGTATGAATCACACTATTGCTACTACTAGTCTTCGACAACAAACTTCAAAACCCTAGAACCTATACTGTACTCTTCATTGCGAAAAACCCTAACTCGACCAAAAGATGGAAAACCTCTGTCTTCCCATGAGATACGGTAAATGCACATAAAAAGTTTAAAACCCCCCCAGATGGCCATGGACAACCAAAGAATGGGTGGTGTAGACAACGTAACGCTTTTCTGCACCGTCCCCTTAATCTTTTGAACTGGAGTAAAAGCATATATAACTTCCCAATCAATTACGCAGCCTCAAAAACCTCACTCAAGCAAACTGTAACAATTAATTATTCACCCTAAAATAAAAATCATGCATACCGCGAAGACAAACACTTTCTAAGCGGACAAACCCTACTCATGGACCACCTAACCGGGAAAACCTAACCAGGGAAAAACCATGCTTCCAAATCGACCAATAAAAACCCAAAAGACAAGGTCGTGGTTCACCTACCTGTCAAACCGCAGTGTATTCGATGGATTGGCAAAATCTCCATGGTAGAAACTCTAGTGAATCGAGTTTGGACAGCTGGGCAAGCAACACTGGAGCAAGCAACACGTTACAAATACAAATAAAAATAAAATAATGCTCCCCCTTGTTTATATAAGCCTCGGCGGAAATCGTCGGTGGGAAAAAACCCTATAAAAAACTAACCCCTCTAACCATCGGAAATACAATTTGAGTGACAGTCGCAACGGTGGACTCAAAACCAACTATGGATTCGCGACAATTTTTTAAGTCCGTCACAATCGAAACCCTTAACCTCTAACTCTCAGAACTTCAAACCACAACATTCTTTGCAGTGTGGGCGATATAAAAAGTATCATTGCAACTTTACTCTTTTTAAAAGGTATCGAAACCTAGATTACCTAAGTTCTTTGGTATCGACGAGAGGGAAGACTATCCTTCGGGACATTCATCATTTGCCTTCCGAAACGTCGGCGGTGCAGAGGACAAGTATTCCAATTCAATATCGTAGACCGTTCTGATAGCGATAAAAAACAAAGTCACTAAAAGTCAAAAAAATAAGTTTGAAAAATAAAACAAAAGGAAGATAAAAGCATCCGTGGTTCCGACGTATCGGCGAGAAACAAAACTATCCCTTGGGACGTTCATCAACTAACTCCCACAACGTCGGCAGCATAAAAGACTAATGCTCTAGTTTACTCATCAACTGACTCCCAACAGCTATAAAAGGTCATCATAAAATCAAATGTTAAGCTCTAAAAATAAAAGAACAGACTCTACAGTTTTCCTTGTATTAGCTGGGCAAATGGCAATATTAGATCATTCAAATCCCGAAACGGCGGAAAAACAGTTGACTATGCTTCAATATCGGAAGGATAGTCAACTAATCTTTTGACTTCAAAAGATCAATTTTTGAAGCAGAGAAATCTGGACTTCTAGGACAGATTTAAGGAAACTGAACAATCCTAGGTTAGATATAATTTAATCAAATAAAAAGGAGGGTCCAAAATTTGAAAAAAAATTGGGAAAAAGGTTGTAGCTGCAACACATTGCTCCTGCATCAGTTGGAGGAGAAAGATAAGAATACACAAAGTTGGAAGTAGGATAGGAAGAGGATCGAGCAATTTGTCGCATTTTCTTGCAGTGAAATTACAGAGGTTGAGGTTACACCCAACATGTTCCCTGAGGCTCGAGTTATTAGGCTCAGAGAAGTTGTTACCAATATCTGTTAGAGTATTGCAAAACTAAAATCCAAGCTTCTTCCGAGTGCCCCTCTTGAAGTACTGGAATATCTATGAAGGGTAGTGGTTGAGGATATACAGTGAATTTAGTAGGCTGAGGTAATCCATGCTAAATCATATGCAGAAGTTTCCCATTCCCGGGAAACCTTAATGGATGATGTTGAGCTGCAAACTACACTAGAACAACTTCATATATAATATTTCAATATGGTCGGGTTAAGGAAGTCATTGAAAACATTGACCCCATTCGAGAATATGAGTAAGGCTACTGAACTCAAAGTCTTACAGCAGCAGGTCGTTACACTCTAGGAACAAAAACAATGTAGAACCAATCATGTCATGTAAGCTTGAGGCTGAAGCAGAAAAGGTCACAATGACCATTCATCATGTGCATGTTCAAGTGTGAAAGGATGCAGAGATGTCTGAGGCAGGAATTTGAGAACAAATCATCTCCGAACTTGTGTAAAAAATTGATAGAGTCAAGGAATATTTTTAGTGACAAGCTGAGGATGTGATGAAAATCATCCAAGATTTTCAAGATAAACTAAATGTGACGGAGGTCTTTGTATGAATGGGACCAGGATTAGCCACATGTGAGTGTTGGGGGCTTGTTGGCCCTATGTAAGTGGCATAAAGTTTTGACTATAAGTTTTGGGTAATCCAATCGAGGTGTGAACAAGGCTACGACCGAGTGGAGTCGAAAATGGTCAATTCCATAATATTGGACAAATTTTGGGTAAACATTAAATGTATGTGGTGAGTTAGTTATAAAATTTGTCCACTTATGGGTAGCGAATGCGAGATGTATAAGCGGTCGTTAGAGCCTATGAAACTGTAAAGGATTGATCTTACGGGAGTTAGTCTTGAGTTAGTCATCATCAATAGTTAGGGTGATAGCGGAAGATAAGTTAGAACAAGTTCTGAAGAAGTCTGTAATATTGTAGGCTGTAATGTGAAGAGTGAATAAGAGTCGCGAGGTTCAATTATTGTCAATCAACAAGATGTGTCCGCAGATGTAAGGTAATGTGATGGAGTTTTGGGGATATGTTTGTAGGTTGTATGCTTAGAACAAAGCGTTCATACACAAATCATGCCAGATGAAGAACACTTTTGTGGTTTTCTCCCATATAGGTTTCCATGTTAAATTCTCTGTGTCATATGGTGTATGTTTAACTTTCATGTGATGATTTATATTTTTCTACGATTGATAATGTTTCTATCATGTGGGATTAAATGTGTTGCTAAAATATTGTTTTATGTTGCTATATGATGTTGGTTATGTTACATGTCAATGATGATTTATCTATCAGCATCGTTGGGTAGGATTTCAGGTATTGGTATGGCAATATCCCCTTCTACAACTGCATAATTTTGGTTCATGTAGTCCCTATGGGTATCTTGGGTGAGACTTCACTTATGACACAGGTGTTGTCAACGAGGTTATGCTCTATTGGGTTGATGTCTTGGGCATTGTTGGTCAACCTGGAGAGTTGAACCTGGGTTAATTCAAATAGAGCCAACATAGTTTCAACTTAAAGATATATATCAATATTTAAATCCATTGCATCTTATTCAAGTTACAACACCTTCCGGTAACTAGAACCACCAATATTTTTCCCTTTTAACGACTTAATGGTTATTTCATGCAAACAAAAAATATCGTTAGACAGAGTACGGATTGAAACATTCATTCCATCACCATTCACACAAAAATCACTTGAAATGATCAATACTTAAACCTAATATTCATGATCAAAACTTGTGCAAAACCTCAAATTTCAATCAAGCAAAGGATCTTGAGACAAATCCCAGGCTCTACAATGGAAATTTTCATTGTTTGAGCTAAAAGAAAACTTGTTATGACATGAAATTAAAGTTTGAAACACGTTAAACCAATCACTCCCTCCAATCTACAACATCCTTAGAAACAATGATACTAGTGAACAACAAACTGCACATACGATCTCGAATCATCTTGATTCCCACGTTTATTTGGCAGTGAATTGAATCTACTAATGGGTGACGACATACCAACTTCCAACCATCAACTTAATTAATTAGATATTCAAAGTTCCGCGTTCCAACGAAACAATATTCTTTGCTTTCACATCATCATTCCTTAGCACATGCTTCCATTGGTGACAAAAAGATGGATGCTGACTAAACACTGGCTCACCCATCAATGCATCATGGTTGTACACAACTTTTGAAATCCTCCTCACCTACTATCAGGAATTACAAACACCTCATGTTTTCTGAAATCCGGCTAGTCACATCTTTGGTGTTATTTTATTATTATTTTTATTATGTAATTATTTGGTTTTTCTAATAAACTATAAATTTTGGAAAATTACTGAAGTTCTGTATGAAGTCCTTAAGTCAATTTTTGCAATTCATGTCTAGGATCTATGATCCCATGCTTGAGCTTATGGAAGCATAATACATGTTAGAATATGTGGATATGCTTATGCTGCTGAAGCCATGATGCTTAATGAAAAATGAATTTTCCTTAGAAGTTTTCGTTTTTCAAGATGTGTTGGGATTTTCTTTTTCCAATTCCCATGACAGGCTTACTGGGATTTGAGATATGGTGAATTGAAATATTTCATCCAAATTCTTTTGATGGAAAATTTTATACTGCTAATTCTTATATTTTTCTCAAGGTAAGTTATAGCTTTGACATGTACCGTAAAACTTTTTTTATAACAAAAACAGAGAATATTTATATATACTAAAAGTTGAGCACAACCATCCTTACAAAAAAATTGTCATAGTATCAAACTGTTCTCAAGAAAGGAAACTGAAAAAACTACACTCATAACTAGTATATAGATGGTTCTTGGATGATTTCTAAAATAACTTAGACCCATTGTAGGTTATTGTCTGACAAATTGACTATTTAACAGAACACAAAAAATCATGATGGAATAACCTATTTTTTCTTTCCTTATAACCCACGAACCGGCTGAACAACCAATGTTTCTTCCATTTGGTGGTCTTCATGGCCTAATGTTTCCTGACAGTGACTCCACAAGTTCATGCTTGTCAGTTTCTAGGATTCTTCTTTTATGATATCCACTACTCCCATCAGCTCGCGGAGGTCCCTATCATTATCATCTATTCTTGACTTGTGGCAACCCATTTGGTTTGTCAAATACTTAACATCTGCAACTGCAACCTTATTTTCCTTAATGTCGATGCAAACCATTTCATATATCCATCGAAGGTGTATTTTGATGTCCGATAGAGTTTCTTTGATGTAATTTATGTACCCGTTTCCTTGGTCATTATCCATTGAAACCTGGGCTCTGTTTAGAGTCAGTGGGAAAGAAGAGACAAAAGGAAGTTCCTGCAAAGAACCAAAAGAAAAACCAACACAAATAGCCTTACCATAGTGGGATCTTGTTGTAGGAAGCCTGAACAGTTCCTCCAAATGACAAGAAATAGAAGGAAACACCTTAAATTCTTCACCCTTGGAGTTGCTGGGGAACAAGAAGGGAGTCTATGCAGGTTCACCTGCAAGATCCTGTTCATTGAGTAAACCTTCAAACAAGAGACTAATATCTTCTTCCAGAGAGCTCAAAATAGAAATGAACGGTTTGCAGAGCACCTCTGTATCTTCATCCCTCTTAGTATTTCTATAAATCATGCCGACAATCCTATCTTAGTGAGAATCCAGAGATAAGGACACCTCATTGAATCGTTCACGTGATCGAAGGTGCCACAAAGCCAATGTTTCCGCATCGATGGACACTTGTTGATCGAGCGTCGTTGTGGTGGACAAAAGGTAAGGTTATGGGAGGGCCAAACCTTGCACCCCCACTTAAAAATTGTTTTATGGAACATGTTTATGATAAGTGGGTTGACCCTTAATAGACATCAAACCTAAATTGTTTTTAACTCCTTGATTAGCCAACTTGTTTGCATCGGCATTATTACCTCTGAGGATGTGGAAGTAAGTGGCTTGAAGATATTTATTGTTGTAGCGTATGCGATTATATATTCTTTTGCAGTTGGCAGCACCATGCTTATAGTCCATTCTCACTTTTTGAATAACATGTTTCGGATCTCCAAAGACTATAATTTTAGTGAAGTTATTCTTCCCTGCGAATTCTAGACCAAGGAGGAGCGAGAGCCATTCCGCTTCATTATTATATTTATATCATATTCCCTAGGCATAAGAAGTGACTATGTTTCCTCTGGGATCGAAGATTATCCCACCCACAAATGCCTCCCCATCATGTACTCCTAAACTTACACAACTGTGATTTTATTATTGCTGAACATCATAATGGTTATATGCCTATATTTTTTGTCCTTTTTTCATAGGAGTATAATTTTGTTGTATTGGTTTTTAGTGTACCCCAATTTTGAACAAATGGAAATTCATGGAAAGAATAAATTTTAAAAACTTAATTTTAATTCCTTAAACACTATAAAATATAAACATAATTCAATTGCATACTTAGTGATAAATACTTGTTTTTTACTTTTTTGATAAAATAATAATTATTAACCATTATTTCTCTCATACTCTTCCTATCCCAGCTTATTGATATTTTATATTTTTATTATTTTAAATATTATGTTTAAAAAGAAATGAATAAATTTACCTCAGTTTAATATTTAATTGTTGATATTTAATATTTTATTAAAAATAATAATATGTAATGAGTCTACTTCCCTATTTTAAAAGTACTCAATTGTTTTGTTACTTATTTTTTGAGTATCCAATAGTATTATTATACTATTAAAGTATAATTGTTTTTTTACATGTTAAAAATGAAACTTCTTGATCCTCTCTAGCTTTTCTAGTGACACAAGGAATGGAGTCCCACCAAATCTCCAAGAAGACAAACTAAGTTTTGTATCGAAACAAATATTGGCATGGGATAGAAGAAAGTGATTCTTTGTGGAACATTTTTACACAATAATGGTCTTTGCTTCCCCCGACATATCTAGCTGATTTTCCTGAGTTCTATATGACAAAGTTATGTTGTGAAGATTCAGGTGAAAAAGCTAAGTGTTGAAAATGTTGTTCTTGATTATCCCATAGGATACCATATTACCCATAGAGTAGAGAAGTTCAGGGGCTCACATATATTCATCATTTCATCATTATTGTGAGCCATCCATTGTTCACACAAATGTGAAATCCAAAAATATTTTCCTAGATGAGAATTATGGGTTTCATGTAGCTAATTTCATGTCACAAATCACTTTGTTGTACACCATTATGTCGCGGTTAATCCTATCACACATCACTCTTTCATAGATCACTCTATCACAGACCATTCTGCACAATTCGTGCAAGAAGAGAAAAGTATATCTCTCTTTGTATTGAAGCTTGAATTTGTAATCTTGTTTTGCATAGTTCCTGTAGAAAGAGCAATATGCTCTTCAAAATTTTCGACATTATTTTCTATGAGAACATTTTAAGATGTATACAGATCATTCTAATGATGATGATGATGGTGATGACGATGATGATGAGGATTAAAATGAGGATGATGATGATGACAAAGATGATGATGATCCATACCCCAACTTCATAGTTTTGAGGTACCCGCGACACCCAAAACTTAAAATTTCAATAAAAAATGCATTTTAATAACTGATGAGGTAGGTGGAAAAAAGGCACGACACTCCCTGCATGCATGCAAAACTGGTGCTAGGCTAACAAATAGTGATCTAATTGATAGTAACTATAGGATAACTCAACATAATTGCTTACCTACCACAACCAATTGAAGGAGGATGATGGTGGCACTCAGATTGGGCTCACTTAAACTTTTATCAAATATGTTTATTATATGAAAAAAAGGGAAAATCACTACTTTTTTTAATACTTTGTGTGCTACTGAAGTGGCACTTTCTTGATGGGACACACCACAAGAATTTTCCTAGTTAATTTTCTACGGTTTTTTGGGTCCTAAACTTCCAGGGTCGTTTTGAGGCCTTAAACGACATTTTTTGGTGATTCGGGTGGCCAAATGGTTTCCTTTGGCATTCATTTTACTTTTGACCAACTTCTCGGAATTGAAATTTGATAATATATTTGGATTCCCATTGGGTAAAAAAGCATGCCTGCTAACTTTTGCGACGTTTTGATCTATTTTGACCCTCTTTAAGCCCAACCCTAGAAAAAACACATAGAAAGGTGGAAGCGGAAAGTTAAGGTTTGAACCTCGTGAAATATTGATTTTTTTCTTTATGATATTCGCTTTCCAAAAGGCAGAAGTGGAAGGCTTATCTCTCAAATGGGTACCTATTTTTATGAGATTTGGAGGTATAAAAATAGGTATGCAATTTAGGGGCGAAATTTTGCCCATTGGCTATTTTTGGGCTTTTTTCAAAAAATAAATTCGCTATTTGGTCATTTTAACTCTCTAATATCAACTATATTTACATAAAAATTGTTTTTTTATCATAATATTTGTCATTTAAATTACATGTTTCAGTAGTAAAATGTATGTTTCATATTTAATATTCGCCTACCTATCTATAGAAATGATTTTTTCAATACAAAATAATCGCTTATAATACTATACTCAACTATACTATTCTAATCCTTAAAAAATACCTTGGTACCCATTAGAGAAATAAGCATGGACACCTATTTTTATGAGATTTGGAGCTATAAAAATAGGAAACAAATATTGGCATGGGATAGCAGAAAGTGATTCATTGTAGAGAATCTTTACACAATAATGGTCTTTGTTTCCCCCGACATATCTAGCTCATCCGCCTGAGTTGTGTATCACAAAGTCATGTTGTGAAGATTCGGGTGAGAAAGCTAAGCGTTGAAAATGTTGTTCTTGATTGGCCCATAAGATACCAGATTACCCATAGAGTAGAGCAATTCAGGGGCTCACATATATTCATCATTTCATCATGATTGTGAGCCATCCATTGTTCACAGAAACGTGAAATCCAAAAAAAAATTGCTAGATCAGAATTATGGGGTTCATGTAGTAGATTTCAATGTTGCAAAAATTCAACATAGTAGTGGCAAGGGGGCTAGTTCTATGAGTGCAATTAACTGGATATAGAGCTCTAGGTTTGTGTTGTCTCATAATGTAAAAGAATTTCAGGTTTGTACACTAAAAAATTTCTATATGGTGTTCGAATTCCCTTCTAACTCGACCACTTTTGATTCAGAATGCTCTTGCTTTGATTTTAATACTGAGATGTTGAGCTGGTGATGTTGGGCTTGTGTTTCTCTCAACACTTTTGCAAAACAAATGACTTAAATCTACTTTCCATGTGATTTTAATGTTGACCTTTGTGCATTGACTTATAGATGTTTGGCTTATTTTCAAGTTGATGTGATTTTTATTTTTTTGTTTGTTGTAAATGCTTTTTCACTTGCTAGGTTAGCTTTTGGTCTGAGAAACCACAACCCAGGAACATCTAGAAACCACAACCCAAGGGTAGACTTACCGATAATTCATTCATCCAAGTAGTACTCTAGACTAAGCGCACTTAACTGCAGAATTCTGATGAGATCAAATACATTAACTTTACTATAATGGCACCCAGGTTCATGTAATTTTAATGTTGACCAAGTTGTACATTAACTTTTGATATTTGGCTTGTTTTCTAGTTTTGGGATGATCTAATTATGACTGCGAAAAGTTTGGTGTATGATTTTAGATGTTTACCAGAATTACAATTAGTATCATGCCAATTCTTAGTCAAGATTGTTGGTCCATGATCATGTTCATATGGATATTTAACTTTAGTTTTTGTTATGTCTATTGAGTATCAAATTACTATCACTTTAACCTTGTTTTAGTTGGATTAGTTTTGTGTCAATTAGTAAACTTTTGAATAGCAGGTACTAATGTTATTGTTTTTAGTGATTCTATTTTTTTTTATAATATTATTTTTTCTTTATAATATTAATACAGCCAGAAGTAAATAGTTCTTGATAGACTTAGTTAAACATTTAGTAAGACTAAATATTAAATTAATTACCAAAATGTTAAATACAAATTAAATATTAAACTAATTACCATTTATTACCACATAGTTATATTTATCTATTTATAATATAACATAAACATTAAACTATTTAATATAAATATGAATCCCATACTATTTAATAAGAAGAAAAAAAAACAAAAAACTAATATGAAAAAACAAAAACTAATATGAAAAAAACAAAAATAATATTATTTAAATTTTAATTAAAATACATTTAAATATATAACAATACAACAACCGTGAAATAAATTCACATTTGTTACATTTGTTAAGCTAAATTAATCTTGAATACTTAAAATACATTTAAGTATAACCATGAAATGAATTCACATTTATGAAGCTAGGTTAATCTTGAATCTATTCAGGAAAATAAAAAATAATATCTATGTACCTATATAAACATATTTATTTATCATATTTCAAATTTTCAAAACAAAGCGACATGGCTAATTTCAAAACACAGGAAGGGACATGGCTATGTGAGCTTCGCTTTGTAATCAGGCTCTTTTGCTGCTCGCCATTCATATTTCATTGGCAGTTTCGGCACGTTTACGAAAGCTTCATTTGCCATAGGGATTTCTACCTTAATGACACATTAATGCTACAATATGTCCTCAAAGACAATAAAAACTGAGAAAAACAAAATTATATGAACGTAGTAAATCCTTCATGGCTAACCATCATTATGTAAACGTAGTAAATCTATCACGACACCAATTTGGCTATGGATTTGGATTGATGATCCGCCGATTCGAAATCTCTGTTGGGCGTCATGGCTGCCGAGTGTTTTGCATCTGCAGTCCACTCAGAGACTACAGCTGCCATGGCTTTGAATGAAGTGCCCCCTTCTTCCAACGCAGTCTTCGCCTTCTCCTTCAGTTCTCTTGCTTTCTCTCTTAACTTCGTGCTGCCTTCTCCTTCCATCAACTCCCTAACTGCTCTCTCCACTTCCTCACTCCTTACAAATCCATCTCCTTCCATTTTTGCTTGAATCCCCATCTTAAACTCATTCACCAGGAGAAACCTGTTCAGCGTTTGTTCTGCAAAAAGAGGCCAACATATCAGGGGCACTCCATGTGAGATGCTCTCTAGCGTCGAGTTCCAACCGCAATGAGAAATGAAACCGCCGGCGGATGGGTGAGAAAGAATAGCAATCTGAGGCACCCACGAAGAAACAACAAGTCCTCGGTCTCGGGTTCGAGTCTGGAATCCGTCAGGTAACAGTTGGGAAAGCTCAGTTTCCTCTATGGAGAGATAGCCACTGGACGGACTGCGCAGCACCCAAAGGAAGCGATGGCCGCTGGCTTCCAGTCCCACAGCGAGTTCGGTCACCTGCTCTCGCGGCAGAGCAGTTCCGCTTCCGAAGGAAACAAATAGAACCGAAGAAGGGGGTTGGTTGTCTAACCAGTTGAGGCAATCCACCCCTCCTACTCCGTCAGCTTTAACATCGTTGTATTCAAGCGGCAACGATGTTGTGACGGCCCCAACTGGATAAAAACGGGGGCTTATTCGTGGATCAATCATCTTTCCTTCCACAAGAGCTTTGATCGCTTCAGTCTCCAGAGCCTCGAATGTGTTTATCAAAATCCCCTTGACTTCCCAGAGGCGCGAGAAATGGAGCAGGATCCAATCAAAGGCTTCATCGAACCTGTCCTGAAGAGCATCCGGCAGTTCCCTAGAAGGGAACGGCAGGGCCCCTGGTACCTCTAATGGAAAATCCGCGTCCCTAAACGAAAGATGAAAACTCAAGAGCAGTTTGGGAAGATATTGCATGAGGGACAGAAAATACGCGGTGGAAGTGATGAATACGTAATTAGGTATGCCGAGCTCGGCGGTCACATCGAACATGGTTGAGCAGAAAAAGTCAGTGATAAAAGCTGAGATGGGAGAATCAGAGTTGAGTAGGGATCTGAGAGCAGTTCGAACCGATCCTTTTGATTTCTCCAGAAGCTTAGATAACTGAGTTTCGATCTTCATATGTTCTGCAGGACCTTCTATCTCCACTTCCGGCAACTCGACGAAGTTGATGTCGAAACCAGAGGACGTGATTCGTTGGGAGTAAGCAGCCATGAGGGTAGGGGGGGACATCCATTTGCACGTAATGAAAGTGACCGAGAGCCCATGGCGGTCACAGAGTCGCATGGCGAGCTCGGCGAAAGGGATGAGATGTCCCATTCCCGCACTGGGAAGGATGGCTACATGAGGCTTTGGGCTTCCCATGGAAACTGAAACTGAGTGTATAGTACAGTCCACAGTAATTGAAGCAATACGATACGATAAAAGACGTAGGTGAGCAAGGAAAGGAGCTAAAGAATAACACATATATAGCTTTCATCAGCCAACCTGAGAAGGAGCAGCAATCAAATTACATGAACCATGCCTTTTAGAAGATTCCTTGCCTTTTGGACGATTCCCTGTAATAAAACAACACATCACATCAGAGAAGCATCTTCAGATAAATTAAGACGCTGCCATTCATGGGACATGGACCATTTTTCCATGTCATGATGTGAGTTGTCATGTACTTTCTTAATCAAAATATTAAATAACATTAATTTACCTATTATAAATAAAAGTGATTTGAGATTTAGAAGTTGACTTTCTAATTTTACATTTATAATAAAAAGGGATAAATTTGAAGGGCAGCGTGGCAGCGTCCTATTTCACTTTGAAGGTCTGTGAGATATTGAACCCTTCATAGTTGAGATGTAAAAATAAATAATTCTTTTTATTTAAAAATGTAAAAGTAAATCAAAATTTTAGTTTTTCTAGACACTACATAGAGCCCAAAGAGTTTTTTCAACACAAGCGAGACAATTCTCTTATCAAGACCTGGTGTGTGCAAGTAGTTTAAAAAAGGTACATAAGATTACAAGAAGAGAGACCCATAGCAACAATACTATCTGATGATCAGTTGGGCATCCTTGCCATTGACATGGGCAACCTCTGAGGAGATCTACAGAAAGAACAAGAGATGGCTAAGATCAACAAGGCTTGTGAAGAATGGGGCTTCTTTCAGGTAAATACTTATTGTTTAATGCCTACTGCCCATGAATCAAGCTAGTAGATAAATATGTTAACTATCAATTTACCATGATCCAATGTACTGCAGGTCATGAATCGTGGTGTCCCTCACTCTTTAATAGATGACATATGAGAATTGGAAAGGAGTTTTTTAAACTTCTTGCTGAGGAGAAAGAAAAGCATGCAATCAGAGATTATGAGGGTTACGGGCAGATCTTCGTTGTGTGTGAAGAGCAAAAGCTGGATTAGGGTGACTTGCTGGGTTTGATAATATCTCCCTTGCCATCAAGGAATTTGAGTGTGTCCATATGTGCCTTCTGATTTCAAGTATGCCAAATATTACATAATAATTATAAGGACATTCGTATTAGAAATCAGTGGCAGTGGATTTGAGTTTAATTATATCCTGGTTAAAAAATCGTTGAGGCTTTGTAAATATGAGAAGCATTTCTTAAAAAAAGGATCAGACATGAACAGTAAATCATGAATCAGCCTTGCAATAACCGATTTGTAAATAATCATGTGACCTTTGCAAGCAAATCGTGGATGCATACAATGTTGAGATTAAAAATCTTGCTCTAAAGATTTTAAGTTTAAATTTCCGAGAATTTACACCTAAAGCCTGACTACTTTGAGAAGTCCTTTGGAAACACATATCAAAATACACGAATGAATTACTATCCAGCGTCCCCAATACGATATCTTGTTCTTGGCCTCAGCCCACATGTAGATGGAAGTGGCATTACACTGAAACTGCAGGACAAAGAAGTGGAAGGCTTGCACGTCAGCAAAGATGACAAATGGGTGGTTGTCCAACCCATTCCTTATGCTCTAGTCATCGACATTGGCAATTTGTTAGAGGTAAGGTCCTTCCGGTTAAATTCAAGAAACCCAAATTCATCTGGTAATCAGCTGGTTAAATTCAAGAAACACATTATTTTGATGTTTATCTCGTTAATTTCAAGAAACCCAAATTCTGAGGTTTATGAGATTTATATTGATATAGGTGATTACAAATGGGAGATACAAGAGCATACATCATAGAGCAGTGACAAACAAAGACAAATCCAAACTATCCATCGTCGTCGTTTATAGTCCAAGATTCGAGGCAGAGACTATGTATTTTATTTACAACTCAAGTCCAGAGAGGACAACAAAAATTCCAGGCAGTATACATATCTACAATTTGTCAAACATACCTTTTGCTAGCTTTTCTTTAACAATCAACTTTTATCATATGTACTTGAAACCATTATTTGTGCAAAGTTTCTATTAGCAAGGACATAAGTAATAGGCATTAAAAAAAACAATGGGCTAAAAACACAAGCACAGAGCAAAGTTTTGGATTCTACTAAGCTCAAATATCTAAACAAAGAAGTTCAATCAAGCATATAAGTAAGACAACATCACCTATTTCATTTAATAAATATTTGTTTGTTTGTTTTACAATCAGCCATAAAATATGGTGACGTTGATGCCTAAACAATAATACATCGTACCTGTCCATGAAATTTGAATGCCAGAGAGATTCATGCAGAGATTTCCCTAAACCCTTGGAGGATTATAGCAGCAGAAATGCACAATATTTTCAACTGGTAAAAACTATAAAGGCTAGGAGGGAAGTTAAATCAATCCAGGCAAAAAGTCTTATAACCACAACAAATTCAAACTCGAGAGATTCCTCACTTATTTGTATAGCAAAAAATAAAGTGACTTGTAGCAAAGATTCGATGTGTGCGAATCAATGTCTAGAAGGGCATCACCAATAATGGGCTCTATCTAAATCTTAACATGGCTAAGGGTTAAAGATGTAAACCTAGGATGGCCTTGGATCTTATTCTAGAATTGAACCCGCCTCCATGCCCTTTGTCTTTGGTACCCAAATTTATTTTTTCTAACGAATCTAGAACTACAAATCGCCAAATAGTGAAAACCCTTTTTTTTCCGAGTTTTCTTTAGAACAAACACCTACACTCGGGAATACCTTGTATGGCATCATTCATATATCAACAAAAACAAACTCTCTAAAAAAAAGTTCACTCCATGCTTACGCACCACAAGCATATGAACATTGAATTCAGCAATTTCGAGCCTACATTAACGGCCAACAAACAAAGGAAGAGGCCACACCTGAGATAGTACTAGGGAAAGAAGCAAACACAAATATAGAACCAACCATCGCCAACCAACGCCCTGTTTTTTCACAAGCCTCCCTCTCCGACAACAACTATAAATGACAACAAACCACCAATACACACCTGAAACAAAGAAATGAAATTATGAAACTGCGCCCTGCCAAAAACAAGTTTCAACAAACAACCATCCAAATTAGATAAGCACATGAAAAATCGCAATCCCTACCCTAGGAAAAAGAAGTCTAAATCAACAATGATGCAAACCATAGCAAAGCACCTGCATACTAAGAAAAACACTAGACAAAACACTCAAACCAAAAAACCAAAAACCAACTTATTATACCACCGTCCAACGCTAAGCACCTGCATACAAAGAAAAGAAAAAACACTAGACAAAACACTTAAACCAAAAACCTAAAAACAAACTTACTGTACCACCATCCAACGCCATCCCCTCACCAGATTCACCTGATGGTGCTGCAGTTCACCGAAAGTCCCAGTTTACAAATGCATGGAGTTACTAAATAACCCAGTCCCCATCAGCAGCGAGCAGTGGAGTGGAACTTGAAGGCCACAATTATTCTGAAATAAAGCAGTTAACCTCTAGCTATCATTTTAAAGTTGCTCAATCGAAAAGTCCAAATTCCACTTCACTCCCATTCTCCTAGTTCTGCATCAGATGGCTCAGATATATAACCCGCTTTGGCGATCAAGGAAATGAAACCGACCAACTATGAAAAACACGCAGAGGGAAGAGGGGAGCAGCCCAAAAGCAAAGCCCCTCAAGACACGCTCTTAACCAAATCTGTAGCCAGGCGGGAAGGGAATCTGTAGGAGCCTTTCAAGCTCCTTGTTTCTATGCCTTTTTGAGTGACCAGATATATATACCAGGCGAAAGGAAGTATTTACCGCTTGATACATCTCGTTAGCTAAGTGAATTATAAGGAGATAGACGGACCGCGCAGAGTTCACGTTTTTGTGAATTCACTCCAGAAAGAGTTCGGATAAAATGAAAAGAGATGTTCTGGTTCTGAATCTGAGGCGCAGTTACCACACTCATGTGAAACCAGAACGAGAAGACTACCATTAAATGACAATGCAAGAACAATCAGTGCTCGCTGGACAGCGTGTGTGCCAACACAAAGAATATTTAAACAACAATAACGTCGGCCCGCCGCCTCCTAGAAGGGACGAAAAACCGAGAACTTCGTCAGTGGCCTCACTAAAACTTTAATGTTAAAAATAGATTCAACACTCACTAAAACTTTTAAAACATCCAAATTCCATAGCTTCTTAATTATAACCTAGATTTTTCAAAATGGTAAAAAAAAATACACATATTCCAAACCAAACCCTATGTGAAATTTTTATTAGACATTTCATATTTAAATTATAAATATAATTATTAATATTTATTAAAATAATGTTTTTAAGATTAGTTTTATAATAAACTTTGAAGTAACTAAGTTTAGGACTAAATATGGTTTTGTATTTTTAAGTAAATGTATATGGAGAAACTATACATATAAGACAACCACATATTTTGCTTCAAGATATTCTAAGATATTTTATGTTTCTTAAGCATAAATTTGAGTAAGTTATATCAAAGTAAATAATCATTTGTATTTTTAAGTAAATGTGTATTGAGAGACTATACACATGATGACAATCACACATTTTTCTCCTTAAATATTCATGTTCTTAAGAATATACATATTTTTAAAGGAAATGTGAATTGAGAAACTATACTTATGATGACAATTACATATTTTTCTCCTTAAATATTTATGTTCTTAGGAAGATACATATTTTTTAAGTAAATGTGTATTGAGAAACTATACACACGATGACAACCACATATTTATCCCATTAAATATTCATGTTCTTGGGAAGATACTTATTTTTTAAGCAAATGTGTATTGCTAAACTATACATATGATGACAACCACATATTTTTCTCCTTAAATATTCATGTTCTTAAGAAGATACATGTTTTGCTCCTAAACTATACAATATTCATCTTCTTAAGGAAATTATGTGTAAAGCCTCTTTGTGTTATATCAAAGTAAACTAACACACACCATTTTTTTTTATGTAAATTATGAGCATCTTATGAGATTCATAATTTACTTCGACAAATATTAATTGCATAATAAATATCTATTAAAAACATAGATGAATAATAACTTTAACTCTTATTACAAAATGTGTTAGTATCGAAACTACTGCCCAGTAACAACAACACTAGTTTCAGCAAATAACAACAACAATTTCAACAAGTAATAGCAATTGTTTCAACAACAATTTAAGCAAGTAACAACATAACAACATCGGATTTTATCATTAATGTGAAGGCTTAGAAAATAACGCTTTGAGTCATTCCTATAAATTCTAATTAACCATAAATACTTAAACTTCATAATTCTTCATAAAACAAATTATAATAGTAATTTTCCTTAACAAACCAACCCATGGTTTTTATGATCCATACAACCAATACACTGTTTTTGCTCCTAAATTAACCTACCCAATTATTACAAAATGTAAATGAAAATCACACCTAAACCAACCCATGCTATACAAAAAGCTTCAACCTATGGTTTGAAAATGCACAAAAAAAACCATTCAAAATAATAAAAATTCAAATGACAAACCATTTAAACAACCATGGTACTTATAACCCAGCTCATGGTATTTATAAACCATGCAGACTAGTTCAAGGTGTGATTTACAAATGAAGCATATCCTTTTCAGTCTCACAAATTTTCACCATAATACTAATTTAAGGAAATTTGAACAGCCATGGTTTAAGCTTTTAAAGTCAAATATATAGGGAACTAAAATAAGTTGTTTCCTTCATTCTTTGTCAAACGTACCCAATGAAAAAACATGAAATTTCTAGAATTTTATTTACGAGAATTATATTTTCTTACCCATATATGTTGTAAACTTAATTTCTCAAAACATGCTTGCACAATATTAAATTATATTATTGTACAAATTGATAAATGCAAGGGTTTAGTAACAACAAATGATTGTAAAAGCTAGCTATTGGTAACAACAAGGACTGCAACTGAAAACAATTTTTGTATCATCAGCTAATTTCTTAGACATAATAAATTCTCCGTGTTCTTCCTATCGCTCTAGGCTCTTCTCCACTCTTCCCCACAACGCTCTCCGCTTCCCCAAAAAAATTCCAACTCGTTTTTCCTCCCATGCTCATGAGGAACAAGTGTCATGTTGGGTTTCGTTGTCCCAAAGAAACCACGTTACCCTTCTCAAGTTCACCTAAATTTAATTTAATAATATTTAATTATTAAACACTCCAATTTTGGGTTTTGGTTTAGGGAGATGGGTTTTGGGGGATTTAAGATAAGGTTTAGAAAACAATTGAACAAGGTAACAAGGTACAAGTGTAAACCTTACCCCCTCACCACCCTCGATTAATATCTGGATCTCCTCTTTGGAATTTTGCCTCGTCACTCACCCAACTAGAATTTTATATTAAAATAGTAACATGTTATGTACATGCTTCATAACAAAAATGTTTACAATGTAATATCAGTTATAATTTCTAGGCCAGGGGTATTAGAGTAAGTTATATTAACATTTGGAGTAAGCCAATTCGAAAGTAAACATGTTTTTGTATTTTTTAAGTAAATGTGTACGAAGAAACTATACACATGAAGGAACCACATATCTTGCTCCTAAAATATTCCTTGTTCTTAAGCATATATTTGAGTAATTTATATTAAAATGTATGTAGAAAATATACACATGAAGACAACAACACCATATTTTTCTCCTAAAATATTCATGTTCTTAAGCACATATTTGAATGTTTGTGATATGATCCAAGTAGGGAATACGTGGGGTTAAATGTTTATCATATCACCACAAGGGACATATATGGAGTTAAATGTGTATATATGGAGCAAACTTATGTATTTACTACATGTAGATATCAATATCCGAATAAAGAGCACATCGTTATCTTGAAAATAACACTATGTAACTTATTAAACTCATACAGAGTAGGTAGATGTTTGTCATAACCATCACTATTAGGAACAACATGACCACGACTTATCCTCAACATTTATCCCATGTCTCCACCCCTCACATCACCATGATTTATCCTCAATAGTTGATTGACATTTTCTAGGAGCAATTTCCTTAGAGAATAAATGTCCATTCTCAATGGATATCTTATCTAACTGAACATATCATCCCTCACTCTAATCCTTTCCAAGAATTTGTGCACCTTTGTGCTAAGAATCACCACCCTATTACTCCACTATGACTTTTGCAAATGGGTAGGAGCTAATGTTTGTAATTAATTCCCAAATTGTTTCCCAAATGCTTGGTACTTCTATAAGCTCTGTTGGATTCTCCCATGAAAGGTATACCTATCTATTTATAGGCCTAAATTAGGCTCAAAAGGAGTTTATTTTACTAGGACTACACTATAATTAGGGAATACTTGAAGTCCCCCCACACGCACTAGAAGATTAAAAAAAAAACATTTCCCATCGGCCCTTGAATGTCTTTAAACATTCACTTTAATATTAGGAAGAGAAGGTGATGTTGATGTTGATGAAGGGATGATTTCCATAGTGGATTCCTATACTTCATCTTACATACCTACATTTATATATGTTGATGCTATAAATAGTAGTATTGAAGTAGTATCTAGAAAAATTTGAGGCTATCGGTATGTTCAGGTATCCATCATATATGTCTTGCATGTTCATTACCATATATGTTTCTTGAACTCACAAAGGAATAAAAAAAACAATCCAATAGCTACATTGATTGGTTTCCCTAGGTTAATAATGAGAGTCTATATTATCTTATTTCCAATTTACTTCCTGAGAGGATTCCCACAAAGATTATACCATATCTATAGTTGGGGATTCCTACAAGAAAGGGGATTGGTTCCTGGGGTCAAATTCACTATAATAAGACTATATGGAATGTAGTGAACACCCTACAATTTTCATAAACTGCTCAACCCAATGATGTTTGTGCTGGAATATGTTAGAAAAATGGCAGAAGTCAATGATGATCATTTCCTTAAATCTAAGAAGAAGAGAACGATGGAATTCCCTATAACAATGGGTGTTTATTCCATAAATGATGTGAAATGAATCAAAGATGCCACTAAAGTTTTCCATTAATATGACCTCCTATCAAACCATCACTAGAGATATGACTCCCATTTTCTATCAGAAGATGAAAATGGGAGGAAACACCCCAATCCCCAAGATCCTAATTACAATTCATTCATTGAAAGGATGTTAAATAAATATTCTTACAAAGAAGTGGAATCCATTATAATGGTATATTATGTCCCCTCTAAGACCATAACTCAGGTCTTCCCATCTTCCCAACCCAAAAAATATGAAATTATAGCTTATTATACATTTTACAAGCCTTCAGGTGTTTTGGTATCCAAGGAGAGATGAGATTTAGTGCCCCTCCTGAGAAACGAAGAGATGAAGTCCATTAGGATAATTTAACAAACATAAGAGAGGAGCTTGGTGGAGAATGAATCAATATCTAAGAATCAAAAGGGCCCCATATCAAAACATCCCTCATGATGGTGAGCTCTCCAAACATTGCGATGATGATGCGGATGAGAATGACATTGTGATAGAAGAAGAAACAATATAAATGAAGTAAATAGTAGAGAAGGTTGGGTAAATAATTGGGATCCTTCCTAATAAACCTACCACCTCCAATCTTAGAAATTCCTAACTTACTTTTTAAAAATAAAGTAAGAATAAGAGTAAACAACACACCACATCACATAAGCGTCTTTGGATCTGTTTGTGCCAGAAATTGTTTCCAGACTATAAAGAAACAAGCCAACACAATCTCAAATATTCAACCAAACAAACTAGGTTTTTAGGGTTTTTGAAAGGTTTTTCTGGTTGTAAAGTTTGGTGACCAAAGGGAATACATTCATAAGCCAAATATGAACTAAATCACAAGTAAAGAATAACTGAGATGCACAATATAATAACCATGTATCCAATCAGAAAATAACATTGAAGTTCATCCACAACAGGCAAGCACTACAAGCATAGAAACCATAAACTAGCAATGAATTTACCAATTGTGTAGCTAAACAAGCTAGAAATGAAGCCAAAGAACAGACTGAATGGTAATATGGAGCATATATTTCATAATCAGTTCCTCAAATACACATGAGAGTCATATACTTAGCTTATCAACAAATCAGGAGACCTCCTCTAGCCAGCCAAAAAGTAGAACCCCTCTTCTGTACCCTTGTCCCTCTTTTATAATTACAAAGAAGTAGTTCTATCTTCCCTTCATTAGGTCTAAATTGAAACTACCCAACAGTTACATTAACTAACTTTCAACTAATTTTCTAAAAATAGAAAAATCGGACTCCTGGTAAATATGGCGAATTTCTGAAAAATAGGTGTCAAAGAAGCCTCCATATCTCTCAATCCATGACACCTGTGTAAAAAATGAGAGATTTTTTTGTGAATGGGTCCGTGATGGACAAAAACCTCTCTTGGTTTTTAAAAATTCATTTCTAATCAATCAGAATATGCTCCGCAAGATGAGCACTAAAACAGGAAAATATTAAATATTTAAAAACCCTAAAAAATAGGCTGCAAATATTTAACTGAATCTTTCAAACCTTGACAGATGTTGCAAAACTGAGAGAGGTTTTTGTAAATGGGTATCTTATGAACAAAAAACTCTTTTTTTTTCTAAAATTTCTCTCCATCAGCTCGTGGTATGCATTCAATTTCAGTAACCCAAAACAGGAAAAACAGAGCAGAATTCTCAATAATCTTTGCATTTCAATCTCCTCTTTTTCATTTGAAATTTCTTCTGCAGGTACAATATTTTCAGCAGAAAATGTCTCTGCTGGTGTATAGAACTCAAATTCATGTATGACTCCCCAACTCTGTTCTTATTTTCTTCAAAAATGCCATTATCTATTGAAACAGATTGTGAAGAACCCATAACTGAATGCCTATTTCTCGTGTCATTAAAGGTAGATGAAGAAGCTTGATTTTGTCTTGGTAGGGTGCTGGACATTTTCATCATATTTTGGAGTTCCTCTGGTGACATCCTACTAAACATACCAGATACTTTTTTGACCATATGAGGGGTCAATTTACCTCCACTTAAAGCAGACAAGGATTCTGGGTTGACATTTTCCATCAAACTCTGCATAGTTCTGAGCATATCAGGATTTTCACTCAAGTTCCTCAAAATCTCAGCATACATCTCCTCATTGGGCACATTAGTAGCTTGAACTCTATCTTTAAAGAACCTATTTTGATCTTCTTGAATACCACCTTTCTCCATTAATTCCATGCTTGTTTCTCTTAAAGCCTGTGCAATTGCTTCGTCATGAGGAGAAACCTCTACTGCTTTTCTCAAATATGCAACAGCCAATTCTAGCTTTCCAAGCTGTTTGTAGGCTTGGCCTCTGCGATACAATGCTTTAACATTCACTGCATCATATGCCAAAACCCCTGAACATGTTTGTACACACTCCTCAAACTGTTGTGTCTTTAGATAGCAGGACATTAAATTTAACAAAGAAGCCAATAACAAACTCTTTGATTCAGAAAAGGGTATTCCTGTCAGATTGGTCCTTGCTTGTAAATATTTCTCTGCTACTTCACTATATTTTCCTAGAGCATGAAACTGATTTCCCTATTCTCTTCAAACAACCGTTTAATTGGAGGTTTTGATGAAATATTTGACAAATTAGAATCTGAATTTTTGGCCATTCTACTCTTTTTTTTCAGCATCGTTCTTCACTTTCTTGGCTGTATCAACTTGAAAATCAGAATATAGCTCTTTCTTGGATTCCATAATTTCACTGCTTGTATCTTTCCTTAACATTTGCCCTTGCATGTCATTCCTAAACTCAGAACCACGGCTATTTATTATTGGGTCTTCTTTCAGCATTGTTTTTTCTATCCTGTTTGTACTGCCATTTCTATATGGTTCATTCTTTTGTGCCAATAATTCCAAAACACTTTTTGGAAGAGGTGAAAGAATAGAACCACCAGGTACTTGATATGACATCATAATCTCAATTATAGGAAAAGGACTCAAATCAGGTAGGCTCTCTACTTCAGTCAAATCCATCTGACTTTTATTTGGGCTACTTTCAAGTGATGGGGAAGTAGAAGGCTGAAGGCCTAAGTCAGAGTAAATTGTAGTATTTTTGTGAACAGAAACATAATCAGAATTCACTTTAACACAAACTCTCAATTTCTTCTTTTCTTCACCGGTCAAATTACTAAGTATTGGTCATTGTTTCACTGAAAGTGCTTCATCAACCTTCACACCATTCACAGTCATCAAACTTATATTTGCAAAATCAGCTACTCTCACTTCTTTTGCTCCTATTCTGGATGAATTTCCCTTTGCACTCGAACATAACTTTGAAGGAAGATAAGCATTTGCTAGTTTGGCGACCTCTATAGACCCATCATTTGTAGGCTTTTGCAAGCTGTAGTTTTGTACTGGCATCCGAGGTTTTTATTGTGGCAATCTTGAAGGAGAGTTCTCTAGCGCTAGTAAAAATGAGCCATGATCTCCAAGCTTAAAGTTGTGGGAATCCTGAACAAACTTCATAGTAGGGAACCCTAGTGTAACAGTTGAATCAACTCCCTCAAAATCCTTTCGAAAATGTCCGAGTAAATTTTGGAGATTGTGGTTTTGCAACTGAGCCAACCCAACTAGCAGGAAAGACTCTTTTGCAGAACGCAATACATCTATCCATGCTTTTCTGTCTTCTCTTGTCTCTGCACGAAGATGCAGTGTTTTTATTCTAGTTTCATATCTACAATTTGCCAGCAATAACCCAGAGTCCAACGTTTGATGTATATCCCAGGCTGACGCTACTCCAGTCTTCTCACCAACAATTCAAGGGTTAACCTCACTCCAAGCTTGCTGCAGGTGTTAAAAATTGATTCTTGGACTGGCTGAATGTCGAATTAAAAACTCCGGGTGTCTTTGAGTCATCAGCTCACCTCCAACCATCATGCTGCAAAGCCCTAATTTCCTTCTTCAACTGCCAATTCCGATTCTTTAGCAATGTGTCTTCATTCTAGAGTCTCCACCAGCTTCATAATGTTTAATTTAGAACCTATTTCCCATCAATCTCACCTCATTCCACTGTCTGTCATGATTTTGCCATAAATTTGCATACAGTTGCCAGAATCTCCCTCACATGAGACCAGACACCTGTTTCACTAATAAACTTGGCAAAACACGTATTAAATGTGATAAATGATGTAGTTAACACCTTAGGGATGAAACCCTCAAAAAAATCGGATTGAAAAATGACTATTTAGGCAAAAACGATTTTCTTGTAGCGCCGTAGTGTAACTTTTTCTGGCTAACGCTACAAGAATCCCTATTTTGTGATTTTTAAACCAAAACTCCAAACTAAGTGCTGTTTTTTTAGTAAATAACTTTAATTAATTTCCTATGCTATTTCTTTAGAACCTTTTAGAAATATATGCATCCGATAAGCCCATAAAAACCATGAAATTAATTAAATCAAGCAAAAATTAAAAAGAAAAACTGTAAAATCAACTATAAACCTAAGGCTAAAATCAAAATATTTTTAAAGAAACCAAGGTCAAAACTTAAAAACAATAAGAAAAATCATATTTTTAAGACAAGCAAATGGTTCAAAAATAGAAAACAAAATCAGGCTATAACAGGATCATTTAAGACACCTACTATATAAAACATGACCATCTTCATACTATAGAAGACACTACTAAATCCATAATTATCATTTGAATTTGAGGATTGATTAACATATACACCAAATATATAAAACTTAATTGCATTTTTTCATGTGAATATGTTAACAAAAAAAAACGTTCACCTAGCTCTCCATGGTCTAAACCATAGTCATACATCATATTCCCACCATTTTCCCTCCATTTTGACCTTCAAAACTATATTTACTCTACATATGGTCCAAAACATTATTATCCCTTCCCCATAAATGAAGGGAAGTTGAGCATTTATTGTGATTTATCCCCACTCTCTCCAAAAAGGGCTAGAAAACCCTAAAAATGAGAATGGGTCAAAAAACCATAAAACACTAAAAATAAGAATGGGTCAAAAACCATAGATAAATACCATGGACAATAAAATACCATGGGTCAAAAACCCTTGGACCATCCTATAAATACATTGTGAAGTACTCCCCCAAAACACTTTTTAGCCACACTTTTTTCCATTTGCTATCAGTCACATCATTCACTTTTCTACCATTATTTTCATATATCGCCATATCTTCCACCACGATGTACGTTGAGCTAGATCCATACCCATTTGACAACCAACCATGGAAGAGGCTGGAGAACCAAACCATGGAGCTGCAGGACCATTTTCTCAAGATAACTACGGTGTCCCACATTTGAAAAAGGTATGGTTGTTGTTTTATTTGTTAGATAGTCTTATATATCTGAAAAAACCTAAAAATATTATTATTGTTGTTTTTATTCATGTTATTATTGTTGAACTCTACCCTATGATCTACATTATATAGGTTTGGTTCCTTTGCACGTAGTAGGGGAGAAATCCCCACTACATTTTTGGCAACTCCACTCGGTCAATCCATATGATTTTTTGTTTATGCAAATCTTGTTATTGGTTTGTTCTCCTTTTCTTCCTTGAGTCATCACAGATATGACCCCCTCGCAACAGATCTGAACCAGTGTTGCCTTAGTGCTTACCCCACTAGACCAAGCCAACAGTCATTTTCTGAAAAAAAATTCCAGTTTCGGCTGAGTCACACTTATTCAGCTGAAAGTTGTGACCCAGACACACCTTTTTTCCTGATAAGCGTGACTCAGGTTGCTCCTTTTGCCCTGATAAGTGAGACCTAGACTAGAAATCTAGATTGCACCTATCTTGGCTTTCAGAATGACCTTGATCGCTATTGTGACTCGGTTTTGTGTGACCTGTCATGCTTAATCCTCTATTTTGCGTGACCTAAGTATTTTGACTGTTTTTCTGCCCCAATCACGATTGTTTCCCAGTCCTATGCGACCCCAATCATGCATGTTCTGTTGATAGGTGTGACCTGCAATTTTTCAATCCTTTTCGTTGCTTGATATCCTTGTTCCATACCCCCTGCATGTTATTTACCCCTGTCCGAATTGTTTTTGTCCAGATCTGATCCATTAAATCCCCTTGGTTTGTTTTGTGGTCCTAGTTACCTTGTATGTGAGTCCCTTGAGTCAAGCTTCATAGTTGAGACCCTCTATGTGTTTCATACACCTTGTTTAGTTCCTTAAGCGTTCATTTACTTGTGCTTATTTTATGTTCTAGCATAATTAGTTGTGATTTTACATGATATTTACTATCATTTACTGCTATTTATCTGCATTTTCTTATTTTGCATCCCAATAGTGATATCGTTGCAACTTCGTTGTAGGATTGATGGGATTTATACACATCATTTGCACACATGTCACACCCTAAAGACAAAACACTTGGTTCATGACCCCAATCTAGCCTTAAAATTAACTTAATACAACCAACATTGTAACCTCATTTGAGGATAAAACAATCTTGTAGTTAAGATAGGACATTGGGGATAGGCATCCAAATAACACCCCTTTGTCCCTCACATATTGAGACATATTTGTTGTCCATTAGGGGACCAAAATCCTTGTGTACTTGTTGACACGGTCACAACCAGTATGTCGAGGGGGACCCTGCTTTGCAGGATTAAGACACAACGAAGTGGTTCTAGGAGTCAGGGTGGAATACCGCACTCCACTCTGCACCGAATACTAACCCTTCATAGTCCTCCTCGTTCATTCCATAGTATAGAGGGTGTCGAGGGCCAAAGGGATGAAGTGCCAGGAAACCATCCCGTACATGTCATGAATGAGGTAGCCTAGTTGTCATTCTTTCTAGGGATATTTTACTCAGATATCCTTCTCGATAGTGGGATTCTCTTAGCCTATTTTTCTTCCATTTCGTATTTTCTGACTGGGATTTCATCACCTTGCTGAGGATACGATTTGTGAGGGATTCCATATGGTAGTTAGGAGTTTTCTTGCACTTTTATACCATAGATTAGTGCATCATTTTATTTCTAGGTAGTGTTTCGTGTTGCCTTTATGACCACTTTGTTGTAGACTCTCCTTACTGTAACCCATTGTTGCAGTTCGGTTTTAGAGTTTGTTGTTGGCCTGTGAGCCACCATTTGTAGGCTCTCCTTCTACACACTCAGTTGTATTTGGTTTTTTGATCCTGCAGTTGATACTCTTGAGTTTCCATTCATTACACATCATACCACCACGTCATCATATCTCCACCATGTTGCTCGCATATGCTTAGGGGGAACTCCCCTTAGTTTGGTTCCTTGAATAGTCACCATCAGATCTACATTCAACATCATTCACCACCTTCATAGCCACACACGGCATCTAAGTCTGATTCAGATTCTTATCAATATGAACCTACCTTGTTCACTACTCCATCTAGCCCCATGGCTGGTGCACATCCTAATCCCTTTCAAGGGGGGGCGGTTGGTAGTAGTCTTGTGTCCATTTCACCCATCATTACGGATATCCCTTCCACTGGACCAATAGGTCTTAGTCCTAGTGTGCCCTTTACCACCACACACACTACTGGTGATCCGCTACCCACTAATGGTGGCCCAACTCCAGCCACCATGGTTCCTACCATACAACCTTTTATGCCTGGGGGAAGTGGCCCTTCCATGTCCATTCTGGTTATTCCTGCCATCCCAGTTAGTACTCCTATTTTCAAAAATCAACCATACCCACACCAAATAATCCCTAGGAACTACATTCCTACTGGTGCCGGTAACGTTTCTATCCCTTCTCGATCCACTTTCGGTTCTAGTATACCTTTTATGGCTAGTCTTGTTAAGTTTTTCATATTCTAGACTAGATTCAATAGTATTCAATTCAAAATCACAGCAACATATCAAGAATCACTGATAGAAACACAATCACAAGATAGACACATCATTTATCTTGGGAAATCCTAAAGGGGAAGAAAACCCAGTAAAAACTTCCTCTATATAAGATGTATAAAAGAAAACCTTGAAAATAGTTGTTCTCCTCCTTCTGTTCATTCTCTCTCTCTCTCCTATGCACTACAAAAGTAAGTGAGTCTATGTGTTCAAATGAGAACCATAACTCCTCTATTTATACTAATTGTCAATTTACTTTTTGCACTAGACAAGTTGGCCCCAATAAACTGTCTGGGCCGACTTTACCTAGGAATACTCAAAATAGTATATTATATTATTAATTGGGGTACTAAAGACCCGACACAAGAGGAGGCTTTACCTCATGACTCTATGATGACCATATACAATAGTAACACCCCGTTGGAGGAATAATAACATTTCTCTAGGGTTACATAAGTAAAATACATTTAGAATATACTTTGAAGTTACAATATTTCAACATTCCCCCTTAATGAGAAGGTTATTCTATGTCTAACAACATCATCATAGACTATAGGAGAACAGGGAGCCAATTACAACAATACATTGAGGAGATACATCTATACGTCACAGGAAGTTTTTCACAATTATTAACTCGGAACAGTTAGTCTTCATCTTCTGCATCACATGATCACTTGATTCGTTCGTTGCAGCAACGCATCAATCTTTCGATCCTTTGCAGTAGAATTTCAATCCTTTAGATCCTTTGCAGCAGCACTTCGATCTTCTTGATCCTTTGTAGCAACACTTCTATCTTCTCTATCCTTTGCAGTATCACTTTGATCCTTTTGATACTTTGCTGCAACACTTCGATCTTCTCGATCCTTTTTCCACCACACTACCTGCAGTACACATGATCTATTTGCAAGATGATCAATCCCTATCACTTTAGGGAATAATTCCAAAGATGATGCATTCCTCCATCAGCATGATCCATGAAATCGATCAGCAAAACGATCTACAACTAAATGTAGATCTCGACCACACCTAGTTCCGGTCCATAGCCCATCCATATCACACAGGTTAGGACCACTCACAAGTGAGTGTTATACTACGTCTTCCATGAGGAATCATAATAGAGAATCCATACCGCATAGGTTAGGACCACTCCCAAGCGAGCGTTACTCTATGGAATCTACATATGAATGTAGCTATACTCTCCACATAAGAGTATCATCTGTGGAGCATATCTTGACTGCATACACAATGTCAGTCCTGGAGTCCGTGAGGACTCACCATAGAGAATCCAAACCACACAGGTTAGGACCACTCCCAAGTGAGTGTTAACTCTATGAAATCTACATATGAATGTAGATATACTCTCCACATAAGAGTATCATCTACAAAGTAGATCTTGACTGCATAGACAATGTCAGTCCTAACGTCTGTGAGGACTCATCATAGAGAATCCATACCACACAGGTTAGTACCACTCCCAAGCGAGTGTTAACTCTATGGAATCTACATATGAATGTAGCTATACTCTCCACATAAGATTATCATCTGTAGAGTAGATCTCGTCATTACTCCCCCTTTCCTGGGAATTTTTTCATATCATCAACATGCTCCCCCTTTGACAATAACATCCACCTGATGTGATTTTCATGTCCGCGGCACTTCCTGCCCAATCGGAATCTGTATATCCATGCAAATTGTAGTCATGATCTCCTCCATAGTACAGTCCCAAATCAATCATACCTTTTAGGTACCTCATCACATGCTTTGAATCTATTAAGTGAACCCATCTAAGTTTAACTAGATACTAACTCAAGGTGTTCATAGCAAAGCATATATCTGGCCTTGTGTTCGTCAGATACATCAATGACCCAATAATTTGTTTATAGTGAGTCATGTTTACTAGCTCGGATGTCTCATCAGACAACAACTTTAAGTTGGTGTCCATGGGTGTGGCCATGACTATACAATCCAACATATCAAATATTTTCAAGACTTCTACTGCATACTTTCCCTGATTCAGAAATATTCCTTCTAGGCTCTGCCACACTTCCAACCCTAGGAAATAATGCATTAATCCAAGATATTTCATCTCGAATTCTTCATCTAGCTTCTTCTTGCAATCCTTGATCTGTTTCTCATTTCCAGTCAGAAATAGATCATCCACATACAGTAATAGTATGACTGGTTCATCATCCATAATCTTCATATAAAGATTAAGATAATATTTACTCTTGGTAAATCCCATGCTTGTCAATAAGTTATCTATTCTGCCATACCTTGCTCTGGGATCTTGTTTCAGTCCATGCATATCCTTTTTCAACTTGCATACATGAGTTGCTTTGTCTTCAACTTCAAATCCTTGTGGCTGCTCAATGTTAACCTCTTCCTCAATCACACCATTAAGGAAGGTTGTCTTTACATCCATTTGGTGTAATTCCCATTTCATCATGGAGGCAAGTGCCATAATAGTTCTGATGGAAGTGTACCTTGCTACTAGAGAAAATGTCTCTTCATAATCGATTCCTTCTTTCTGAGAGAATCCTCTAGCCACAAATCTTTCTTTGTACTTTTCAATAGTTCCATCCACAGTATGTTTTATCTTGTAGATCCATTTTGAAGAAACCAAACTCTTGTTTTCCGGTTTAGGAACTATATCCCAAACATCATTCTTCATGATCGACTGGTATTCCTCCGTCATTGCTTCAACCCATTCTTTCTTCTGTGCAGCTTCATCATAGCCGTTGGGTTCTTGGTCTACAAGATCACACATCAAAGCTACATAACTGGAATATGGCTTTGATGTCTTGTGGAACCTTCTGGTGCTCCATATCTTTCTACTTCTTGTATGATATCTCTTACCTAAGCATGTTTTCTCTTTCAAGACATATCCATAGTAGGGGGCTCCTAAGGCTCTACCATGTTGTGGTCTTCGATGCTACTATTTTAGGAGTCGAGTCAGATTCTTCCTTCTGGGATTTACATCTTCTTCATGTATTTCTTCAAGCTGACACCTTCTATATTTCTTAAGAGCTTCCTCTTCATCGAATATTACATCCTTACTAATATCAATATGATGGGATCCTGAAATGTATATCCTGAAGGCTTTGGAGACTTCACAGTATCCTACAAAGATTCCCTTATTACCAGAAGGATCCAATTTGGTTCTCTTCTCTTTTGGAATATGTACATATACTGGACAACCAAAAATCTTGAGATGGCTTACTTCAAGATTCTTTTCGGTATACACTTTTTCAGGAGTCTTGAATTCAAGAGCACTGTGAGATAATCTATTTTGCACATATACGGTAGTTCGTGCAGCTTCAGCCCATAGGTGCATAGGGAGGTTTTTGGTCATGAATCATGGTCTTCACTGCTTCCATGATAGCTCTATTCTTTCTTTCCTCAACATCATTTTGTTGGGGATTATAGGGAGTGGTTAGTTCCCTCTTGATTCCTGCCTCCTTACATAATGCTTCAAATTCCTTTGAAGTGTATTCTCCACCATTATCTAATCTCCATGTCTTGATTCTCTTTTCTAACTAGTTCTCTATCAAGGCTTAGAATTCCTTGAATTTTCCAAACACTTCACTTTTATTGTTCAAAAAATGTATCCAAGTCTTTCTTGAATAATCATCAATAAATGTGACATATTATTCATATCCACTTAAGGAAATGGAGGGAATAGGACCACATACATCATAATGGATTAGTTCCAACATACCTTTAGTATTTGTGTCACTTTTCGGAAAGGGATTCTTGATTTTATTTCCCTCTGCACATCCCTTGCAGGTTCCTTGGTGTTTGATCTTCAAGTCTGGTAACCCTGTTACCACCTTGCTTACATAGGGAAATGCTTTGTAGTTGATGTGAGCAAGTCTCTTATGCCACAATTCACTTGAGCTGGTAGTCTCATGGACAAGGTTTGTCTCTAGATGTCCTTTGAGCTTGTATAGTCCTCCTCCTTCTTCTCCAATGACTACAGCATCTTCAAGGGTCTTACCCTTAGACCACATGAGTACTTTCCCATCTATAAAAGCAACTCAATATCCTTTCTTGTCTAGAGCTGAGATGGAGAATAGGTTGTTTTTGAAATCTGGTACATACAGTACTTCCTTTATCTTCATGGAGGTCCCAGAGTCAAGCTTGTAGCTTGATTCACCAATACCTTTGATGGGATATTGATAGTCATCTCCCAATGATACTTTCTAGGAAGAGTTCTTCTCTTCAATATTTGACAGAGTTGTCTTCTTTCTTGTCATGTGCTTAGATGCACCACTATCAATAAGCCATGTATCTTCTCCAGGTGTTACAAATCCAGAGAGTGCAAAGAATAACACATATTTCTCTACATATTCTCCTCTAGTTCTGTTTCGAGGTATTTCTTCATTCTCGTCTTCAACTAGATGAGCATAATGTCTTTTGTTGTTGTTTTTCTTTAGTGATGGACATTTTATAGCAATATGTCCTAACTTATGACAGTTGTAGAATTCATAACTTGAGTAATCCTTCTTCTTCTTTCTTCTCTAGAATTTATTCTTTGAAGGGTTATGATTACTCTTCTTGAATTTTGATTGATTTCTTTCCTTAGTATGGGTAGATAGAGCCTGATCATCTTCTCTGAGAAGAGCTTCTCTATTGGTTACTCTAGTTTCTTCTTGTATGAAATATTCCCATACTATGTCAAACAATGACTTTCTTTTCTAGCACACAGAGTTTGGATGAATGAGTCCCAGGGTCTAGTGAGGCCATTGAGAGCAGTAATAACCAATTAATCCTCATCAAGAGTATCTCCAATAGCACTTAGATTCTGTAGGAATATATTAAACCCACTCACAACTTAGGATAAAATAATTAATCATTATTTGATTAATTATTCACCCACTAGCTTAATTAGTTGGCATCCACTTGCACCTTAAAGTCAATACATGCCATCTATATCCTAGGAATGATTTATTTCCAATTTTGGGTTGATCTTGACCACCTTTTGACCATCCAAAATTAGTATACAGGACTTTACAACAGACTCTTCTTGATTCTGCTTTTTTTGCTTTATTTTGCTTTTTTTGCTTTTTCTGCTTTTCTATGGATAAGATAAAAGCTAGTCAACTAGGAAATTGGGAGCTTTTGTTTTCAACCCATCCTCCATTATTTTTTCTCCATTTTATAGGATTAGCATGTTTTTTTCCATCTCCTTGACAACTCACTCATGCTTTTGCCAACTCGTGAGGTCCCTGATAGATTTGGGAAGTGCTTTAGCCACCTATGGTGGTTTGCTATATTTTGGTAAGTTAGCCTTTTTGAGCTTTATGAGTTGTTTCCATACAATTATATTTTCCTATGAGGATGTACTATTTATGTACACTATTATTCATAATTATTCAATGGAAGGATACACACCAATATTCATCTCTTCATTCATGTGATTCAGTCTCTTTTCTTCTCTCTATTTTCCTGTGTATGCTTGTGAGAATTCTTAGTAGCAAGATCTATTTATTGTGCTTCTTATTAGAATAATTTCTCATAGCATTGATCTATTATTTCTACATGGTATCAGAGATACAAGGTTGATCAATTTCTACAGAGTTGAGGAGCACTTCCAGTCTCCTATTCCTCTCTGAAGAAGAGCTTGTCTAGCTTACAAGATTTTCACCTAGTTTGTTTTGCAGGTTGCAGAGATTTTATTCTTGAGCACATCAATTCAGAAATATGGATTATTCATCAGCTATAATTCTTACTTCCTTCAACTACCATGAATGGAAAGCCAAAATATCCATTCTATTGCGCAGTAGAGGATTATATAGAGTTACACCAGCTTTGGAGAATGAGCCCAATGCTGTGATTGAGAAAGCTAAGTGGCATAATAGGTTGGATGAAGCCTATGGATTGCTTTGCCTCTCTATTTCTCCTGATCTAATCTTTCATATATATGGTTTGACCACTCCAAGCCAAGTATGGACTCAATTGGAGTCTCTCTTTAGAGTTCAAGATGAGCTAAGAGCGCATCAATTGGACATTGAGTTATTCTCACTGAGTCTAAGCAATTTTGAATCTCTTGAGGGTTTCTTCACCAAGTTCAAGTCACTTGTTATAATGCTCAAGCAATGTGGGATTGATAAAGCAGATGATCAATTAATCCTTTCCATTCTTTCAAAATTGGGTCCTGATTACTCAGTTTTTGTGTCTACCTTTCATGCAACTAGGCTTGCTGTTCCTAAGTGGAAAATGCCTTCTTTAAATTATTTTCTTGATTCACTAACAAAGGAGCAAGATAAATTGATCCATATGGGTGTCCTTAATTCTTCAAAGGGCAAGGATCATGCTCTCTTGGTTCAAGGAAGTAAGAAATTCAAATCAAAAGAGAAATAAATTGTGAAGAAGCCAAAGTCAGAAATTGAAGATGAAGATTCATATGAAGATTTAATGAAGAAAGTTAAGAAGAAAGGGAGCACATCCAAGTGTTCTTATTGAAGCAAGGGTTTTAATTCAGAGAAGAAGTGTTTCAATAAGAATATGGAAATCATGTCTCAGCTTCTTGAGAAGCACAAGATCGAAGTTCCAGATGAACTAGAGAAGCCTGCTGATTCCTTAGAACAATGTCATACTGCGCAGTTCCAAGGTGATATAACTTATGCTTTGAGTGATAGAGTTCTCTCCTTTTATCATGTCTCTGATATATATTTATTCTCTGATATATCAGAATCATAAATATCAGAACCTTTCTTTGATGATCCTCCTCTCAGTCTACTAGATTCATCTCCCAAAAATTGTGATTTTTCACTAGATATTGACTTACCTTTGAGCAGCTCTTCCTCACAAGCTTGTATATATGATTCAAAAGATTGTTTGCAGGCTGATATGCATGTCATGATACATATAATACCACCATCCATACCATATACCATACCTTTGAATAATCCAAAGACTATACAAATCCCAAGATCACTAGTTGATTCCTCATTGGTCTCTTATGCAGTGATATTTATCTTACATGGTTTGAAGTGTTTCCTATCTTTCATTGGCTAGTTATCCATGTCCTTATTCATATTTGGACTGATATTAAACATTTTTGTATCTGTTCTAAACACTTATGGTTCATATCTCAAGCCCATCCATCATTCAGATTTTTACACCTATCAGTTTTCCCCAGTTGTTCATAATTTTCCTAGTCTAGCCCTATATCCTCATGGAGCCACTGAAGCCTTTGTATTTGCTGTTCCATATGATAATGTTTCTTATATATCAGAGTTTTATCAGCCTCATATCAGATCTATACAGGTGCTACAATAGATTGGAATATTTACATGTGATTCACATCACAATTTTGCAGCTATTCAGGGAATTGGGTGTGAAATAAATTGCCTTATTTTTTGTACTCTTTGGGAAGGAGTATGCACAGATCTCTTTTCCATTTCAGATTATGTTTGCAGATCAGAGTTTGACAGCAGCAATAAGCATTAATATAATGCTCCTACTTCATCAGATGATGAGATACAAGGAGTCTCTCCTCTTCCTTCTTGCAGGTTCTACACTCCAGCACATGATCATGGAGTTCATGA
>LPNX010291425.1:106283-135949 GCA_001517045.1 Pseudotsuga menziesii
TGGTTTATCTTGACCACCTTTTGACCATCCAGAATTAGTATACAGGACTTTACAGCAGATTCTGCTTTATTCTGCTTTTTCTGCTTTTCCTGCTTTTCTATGGATAAGATAAAAGCTAGTCAACTAGGAAACTGGGAGCTTTTGTTTCCAACCCATCCTCCATTAGTTTTTCTCCATTTTCTAGGATTAGCATGTCTTTTTCCATCTCCTTGACAACTCACTCATGCTTTTTCCAAATCGTGAGGTCCTTGATAGATTTGGGAAGTGCTTTAGCCACCTATGGGGGTTTGCTATATTTTGGTAAGTCGGCCTTTTTGAGATTTATGAGTTGTTTCCATACAATTATATTTTCCTATGAGGATTTAATATTTATGTACACTATTATTCATAATTATTCAATGGAAGGATACACGCCAATATTCATCTCTTCATTCATGTGATTCAGTCTCTTTTCTTCTCTCTATTTTCCTGTGTATGCTTGTGAGAATTCTTAGTAGCAAGATCTATTTCCTGTGCTTCTTCTTAGCATCATTTCTCATAGCATTGATATATTATTTCTATAGCTTCTGTTTGATCTAGGAGATCCTTGTGAAGTAATCTTGAACAGATTCTCCTTTTCTCATCTTGGTGCCCTTCAATTGAGTTCTTAGATTCATCTTTATGTTGATGTTATTTCCTTCATACATTCTGGAAAGTGCATCATACATATTTTTATGTGTCTTCTTGGATGACATTTGAGGGATCAAGTGATCATTAATGGAATCAACAATGATCCTCATTGCTTTGATTAGGTCTTGTCCATGCTTCTCCTTAGCTTCAGCTTTTTCAAGTTCTGCAATCTCATTCTTGATGTACTTCTCAAGACCATTCTCTTTCAGAATGAGTCCAATCCTATACATTCAAGCCAAGAAGTTTTCTAGTTCTTCTAATTTGTCCTCAAGCTTAGTGCTTGAGGTCATCTTGACCAGTAAGTCACTCAAAAATGAAAATTGTCAAAATAGGAGTTTGACCTTACCAGTAGATGCGCTTGGAGGAGGTGAGTTGGTTGGTCCAACTACTTTATGGAGATCCCTAATCTTTAGTCCTGAAATCCTACTTGCAAAATTACAGCACTGCAGCTTTTCTGGTTCTGTTTTGTTGCAGTTTTTCTGGTTTACTGCAAAATTAGGGTTTGGCTTTCTTGGAGATCTAGCCACCCAAAAAATTTGATCTAGGGCTAAATAGATGCACTATGTGAGGGCACAAATTTCTATGTAAGAAGATCTTCAATCCTCCAACTTTTGCAAAAACCCTAATTTCTTTTGGAGAGAGAGGAGGGGGGATTTCACCTTGTGAAAGCTACTCTAATCGTGTTAGCTCTGACACCATGTTAAGTTTTTCATATGCTATACTAGATTCAATAGTATTTAATTAAAAATCACAACAACATATCAAGAATCACTGATAGAAACAAAATCACAAGATAGACATAGCATTTATCCTGGAAAACCCTCAAGGGGAAAAAAACCCAACAAAAACTTCCTCTGTATAAGATTTATAAAACACAACCCTAAAAACAGATGTTCTCCTCCTTCTTTTTAGTCTCTCTCTCTCTCCTATGCGCTACACAAGTGAGTGAGTCTGTGTGTTCAAATAAGAACCATAGCTCCTCTATTTATACTAATTGTCAATTGACTTTTTGCACTAAACAAGTTGGCCCCAATAAACTGTCTGGGCTGACTTTACCTAGGAGTACTCAAAACAATATATTATATTATTTATTGGGGTACTAATGACCTGATATAAGAGGAGGCTTTACCTTATGACTCTATTATGACCAAATACAATAGTAACACCTCATCGGAGGAATAATAACATCTCTCTAGGGTTATATCAGTAAAGTACATTTAGAATATCCTTTGAAGTTACAATATTTCAACAAGTCTCAACCTTCCTAATTTGGCACGGTTGACCAATGACCCCATTCATCATAACCCACTATGGCCTCCTATTCCTACCAAACTTCCCTCATACATCCCTAAGTTTGAGGGTAAGGCAGGGGAGGACCCCCAAAACCACATTATGTCCTTCCATTTATGGTTGTCATATAACAACATAGTGGATGATTATGTTCGAATGTGGTTATTTTGACGCACACTCACCAGTGTTGCAACCAAGTAGTGTATTGACCTACCTCATGCCACCTACCTGGACTTTTGCTCGTTAGCATTGATCTTCCTTCAATACTTCCAGTTACCCATCTGTTATGATGAGGGTGGGTGGAAATATTATTATCTTGTAGAAAAAACACAACTACCCATATCATAGATCATATCCATGAATGGTGTCATCATCGTAGCCTATGCAATATCCAGTCAGATGATAGGATTTTCCTATATCAGTTTCTAAAAACCTTACTCCCCCCCATTGCTAAGGACATTGCATCTAAGCATCTGCAAACCGAGGAAGAAGCCATCCTGAAGGCTCAACAGTTTTATCTTATTACGCCCAATTGGATTACCTGTATACCATTATACTCGATGCTCCACGTGTTGGCTCCTCACATCGAGATACGTCGAGGGCATCCCATGTTGTTGATGAAGTCATTTCCTTTATTACTCAACATCCTCAATTTTACTCGGCTTCTCCTTTTGCGATGCCACCCCATTCTGGTCACACCTATAGTGTTGTCCAACCAAGGTACGCCCCTAATTTTTTACGCATAATGGCTCAATCCAGAGCCACACCTGCCTATGCACCTCCCGCACCAACTCCTCACATCCACAGATCGAATTGTTTGAAACACTCATGTACTATCCAAACGGTCGGCTTTGCAACCACACCAGCTTCTCCGGTTTATTACACACCACTTTTTCAACCTACTTCGGCCCCAGCCCTGACTCCTCCTGCTCACTCAAGATAAGTCTACACACAACAGGAAATCCCTAATCAACCTGCCCCCAATAACCAACAAGGGTAGGGAAGAAATAAGAGAGGTAGGAATTGGGGCAACAACCAGCCTCAAGGAGGTGGCCAACAAGCGAACCCTCCAAACAATAACAGAGCCAACCCCCATGCATAGAATCCCCATTGTCCCGATGTACCTGAGAAAAACCCACAGTTGAAGAATAACCATATGTGTTCCATCTATAACACTTACGGAAAGTACACACATCATTGTCCTCATATGAATTGTGTTCGTCAATTACTCCAAACTGATAACCAACGTAGCCCCAATGGGGATGCTCCGGATCATCCAAACCCAGCACCACTAGGTTCTCCACCTATGGTGCTCCAAAACCCCCTACCACACCAAGGAATGGTAACAACCCAGCTCTTGGTCCCACAAAATTCTGGAATCACTTATGCGGCTCAACCCATTGATCCTGGTGTCCATCATCTCATGGCGCTATCGTCTGATTTCAACCTCCAAACTCGGAAAAACTAGTATGGATCCACGACGAAAACCATCAACCCCTCTGCAGAATCTACCTCTACCACTCCAGATATGTCTTTGCATTCACCGAGACCCCCCATGGATAGGACTACCAAAGTCCCACGATTCCCTTTGTGTTGCATCGTGAACAACGCCACTACTAGAGATGTGCTCAACTATAGTATAGTCGATGACTTGGCTTAGTCTCCCTCGGCCATGTCCATTCTGGAATTTCTCAAAAAATTTCCTTGACAACGTAAAGCGTTGTTTTCCGTGTTAGGTGACATCTATTCCTCTGAATCTAGGTTGATCACGTTCGACCTGGATCAAGGAGAACCTCGGATGCCATCATCCGTCGCCTTCCAAGTTTCGGTCACGATTTGGAATTTGGTCATTCATCGATGCATCATTGATGAGGGGGAATCCACCTATGATATGTCAACCTTTTTTTGGAATAAACTTGGATCCTTGACCCTTCAACCATATTCCACTGCTCTTCGTGCCTATGATCGTTGTGCTTCTCAACCCCAAGGCATCCTCATGAATGTCACCATTGAGTTAGATGGAAAAACAGTGTTGATATACATTGAGGTTTTCAACTCCCAACTCAATTACAACATCCTATTAGTATGTAGTTATATGTGTGCAATGTGCATCGTTGCATGTACCGTCTTTCGACTCTTGATGTTCCCCCATGATGGGAAGATCATTACCATTCATCAACTGACGTGCTATGATCCAAAGTGACCGACTACACCTGAACACGTCCTTCCGACTATTGACACTACCATTGACAGTGTGTCCATACCATCCCTTTCTAATGTTGGCCCAAGATTATTTTCCAGCGCCCCTATGTTGGACACCTTTTTTTCCTTACCACCTCCTCCTTCGTCGAATGATATATTAGATTTGTGCACTATCATATCTGGTAGTGTTTCGACCTCCTCGCAACCTCAGTCACAACCTCAACCACATATCTCAGGTAATTATTGGGTTTCATTCCATGTCCATACAATTCCCTTTCTCTTTCCACCATCCGACATCGTGAGTAATCCTATCATGGCTACCCTCAACCTGCCTGGTTTCACTTTGGGTATTCCTGTTTGGTACCTCGATCCACCTACCCCACCCCCAACTACCCAGATTATGTTGATTCCTATCCAACCTATTGAGATGATGTCGCACCCATCTCCTAGTACACCAATGACTGCTCCTGTCTCTGCTCCTACCCCCCCTCCTCCCAAGAAGACTGGGGGGAAGACACCCAAAGCGACGGTTGAAGCACGTCCTCCTCCTACATGTGATTTATGTAATGTACAAGGCCATGCGACACAGAATTGTCCTTATTTTCCTATCCTTTGCACTCACATGCGCACTATAGTCGAGACTGACGATGCTCCAGTTGTCAACGTACCAAACATAACTATGATGAAGAACAAGTCGTTGTGAACCAACCATCCATGTGCATTTTGTGTCCTATATGGTCATTATTCACACCATTTCCCAACCTTTCCTGAGTACAAGTCACTCCTTAGTGACCTTCACACGCACTCGCACGAGTCCAACATTACCGTACTTGAGGATATCCACCCTTCGGTTTCTTCCTCGGACACAACCAACACGATCTACACGATCTCTAGCTCCAGTAGTCATCCCCCCTGCTCAGTCATAGAAGATCCACCCGATCTATCCGCATGCTGCTTTCACAATGATGAGGAAATTCTTGAAGCAATTTTGTTTCTTGAGTATCCTTGGGATGATATGCACCATGGCTCCTTTTTCATCCCCGACAAGCCTTCTTCATCGTCAGACCAATACTTTGACGAAGTGAAAGACTTCATCAATGGAAGTGTCGATTGGTTTAAAAAACTGATCTTGACAACTGATGCCTTTGAAGAAGGTAACATGGAAAACATTTCACCAACCATCAAGGTAAATATTTCAACCACACCCATATAATTTGAAGATATTACACTAAGAGCATCTTTCTCCCTCGAAGAAGTCGTTGCATACCAAGCACTTTTTCAGGAGTTCCATGATATTTTTGCTTGGTTATATACCGAGATGCCTGGGCTTGATCCATCTATTGTCGAACATAGTATCAACACATGGCTTGATGTTTCCCACGTTCGCCAAAAGCAATGACCCATTCACCCATCATTTCTTTTAATTAAAACATTAAATTAACATTAATTCATTTTTCAAGTTCATTAATTCACCTATAATGTAATTGCATGAAGGTATAAGCAATTGCTAAAAATAAATGTGAATGATATAATACCAAATGTAAATAAATGGATGCAACACCAAAGGAAAATGAAAATACAATAAAAAAAGACATGTTTAAGAATGTGTCCTTGGCGATCTCATTATAGTAAAAAATTGCACAACTTTAAAAATGTATAAGCAAAATACATCTCATTACATTGTTTGACAACTGAATGAACCAACATTTTGGTGATCCTTCTTAATTCAGATGTGACCCTTCTTATATATGATTTCATAATCATAAACTAACATGTTGGTGATCCATTCTTGTTGCTCGTGCGAGGATAGGTGTTGTTCAATAAAATACTTAAGACTATGTGGTCGGTCTTGATCTAGAAACGTCTCCCTATTAAATATGGTTGCCATGTCTCAATTGGATGAAGGATTGCCATCATTTCCTAATTTCATAGGTGGATTTTCCCAAGTTTTAATCATAGAGTTGCTTACGAGTGAAGGCTAAGGGGCGTCCTTGTGATAATATTATTCTCAGGATATGGCTTGAGGCATCACATTCTAAGATAAATTTCTTAGTGAAATATAACATGGCTAGCATAGGCATAGTACACATGGACTGGTTACAAGTTTGTTTGCTCGGAATATGAATAATATGAACCATCTAGATGAATAATACCAACTCCTACTATCTCATTCAGTTAAGGTGTGGGTCTTATCAGCAAGGTGGTCCTGGTTCAATCTCTTTGGAGGTGATTTAGTTGGGAGGAGACACCCAAAATCCAGCTAGTTGAGGGTTGATTTGGCCCAAGCCAAGTGCGGTCCCCAAGTGATTTTGATGGCTTAGATACCCCTGAGTCATGGTTTCTTAAACCAAATTCCACTCCTACAAGCCAAAAAGATTCTAATGAAAAAAAAAAAGATACTATTCTTTATTGTCTTAATAATATTTAGAAAAATCCAAATTAATATCAATGTAATTATAATGTGATAGGCACCTTAAATAATATGTATTAAAAAAAATTGCAAAAGCTTGAACTATTTTCATAAAAGTTTCTAATACATAGTGAATAACTCACAATACACACAAACAACAATAGGATTAATTGAATATTTACATTCTCAACACTTACATTTCCACCTTTATATTAAGAAAGTAATCTTATAATACAATCAAATAAAATATATATATTTACTAATATGATACTTTACGAAAACTTTGGTTATAAGTTACAAACATGAATACAATATATAGCCATAAGTGGTTACAACGAATTGATTAGTGTACCTATAGTGGACACGAAGTATCCCATTGGAATTATGTAAAGGAAGAATTTATGCCATTCCAGCAAATGATTCTATACAGTTTGTATATCAATGTTAAGTGTGGACGAAAATATTGTAACTAAAATAAATAACTTTTTTAAAACAAATATTATATTTTTTTTATAAAAAGAATTTATTAAAAGAGAAATCTAGTTAAAATAAAAGGAATTTATTAAAAGAAAAAGCTAGTTAAAATAAAAGAGATTATTAAAAAATAAATGTTACAATGTCGTGCAATTTTGTTATTCTTTTTTCTATGCAAATTCTTTCTCCTACCTTGTGTTTATATGTGACTTTTACAAACAGTTCTACAATTAAATATTTTCATTTGAATAAAAAAAACTCTCATTCGAGTCTCTTATTTACATTATTGATTACTTTTTTATAAATAATATTACATTTCATTTACAAGATTCGAACTTCTTTAGTTTAGTATTAGATTTGATTAACAAAAAATAAAACACAAATTATAATGCAAAATTATAAAATATGAAACACAACGAACAAGCCTCACTAATCATAAGAAAAACAATACATGAAAAAGTGAAGGAATATTTGACTCTAGACTGAATGGCATAATCAATTCCAAACGAAAAAATATTTGGAAGAATAATTTTATATTAAGATTCGAGGTTCTTGACAACACACTATATTCTTTATTCTTTATTTAAATAAATTTGGAAATTTTTTTCTCATGTGAATTTGGTGAAGCTTCGGTGAAAATGCACGGGTGAGACTTGTGAGCTACACGCTGCAATGTAGAGGATTCGACTTCAAACATGAAGGTTCATGGTTGATACTTGTTGACATTGAGTATGTATGTAGGATTCACAGATCACAAAGCATAATGGGTAGGGATGGAGTTCTACTTGTCCTGGGATAGATCGTTTTTATATTCAAATGAAAGTTGGTTTAGATTTAGGTTTATTGTAACAAATATTTGGTTTTAGTAATCTATTTTAGTTCTAACTCAACTTTGCATAGCGGGTTAATAATAATAATAATAATAATGAGGAGGAGTAATGATAGTTTTTTTTGCTTTTAACTACTTTTTTTGTTCTCAAGGGGGAACATATATGAATCGGTTAGGTCAATTAATTCGATAGGCATGTTTAAATTTTTTAGTTTTCAAATGTTTTTAATATAGTTTGATTAAATTTTATTTTTTGAATTATTTAAATATTGATTTAACTTAATTTCTATTGGTCTTTTGCAGGTGACGTTTTCTTGGTTCTTTGTGCCCCAAGACCTGGCGGCGTGATGGCGTAAGCAGTAGTAATGGCCTAAGCAGTAGGATTGGCATGTATTGGAAAATAGTTTTCATTTATTTTTTTGGGAAGAGAATTCTTTGCCCAAGGCCCAGGACACACTTCAAATCACGCGCATGTCAACTTCCACACAGCCATTGTAAAGCAATGGAGAGCCATTCTATGTCTGAGTCCAAAAGCAGGGGAACAAATATTAGGCAATTCTAATTTCCACCCTATCGTTTGGACCGATGGAAAAGATTGGAAATTAGAGTTTAAAGAAAGGAAACAATGGTCTCTGTTTAGGAAGATGTATGAAGAATGCTATAGCTGAAATCTCAGGGCTGCTTCAATCAAGAACATTCCAATACCAACTGTACGTGAGATAAATGTTGGCAATTTGGGTACTGATCGTATGCCTTTTGAAAGGCCCATGAGCTACATCAAGACAGCACAGGATGAAGTTAGCAGGGCTCTGGTCGGTGGGCGTTTAGTCTATGATATGGACTCCAAGGATGAAGAACGGCTTAGCCGATTCAATAGCGCTGATGCTGATTATGACATTATGGCTGATGAAGTGTCTGAGGAAACTTTTGAGGCAATTATAGACTTGTTGGAAAATACTACTTTCATGCAAGAGTGTGAGTTTTTGACTGTAGATTATGCGATTCAATTTTGTTCTCGATTGGCACCAGTAGAAGTTTTGGCTTCAATACATGGTCATTGGATGGGAAAACAGAAGAAAAAATGCTCATCATTGGTTCGAGAATTTCGGGTGGGTGACAATCTGTTGGAAAATTCTTACAATTCTTTTATGTTTTCATGTACTTATGTGGGGTAGAATGTGAGCCTCCTGTTTGGGAATGGTTATATAATTTTATTTGATTTTTTGGGTTTCATTCTAACATTTGTATTGACAGATAAACTTTATGCTTCATATAGACATCTCCATCCAACTGCAGAAAGCATGGTGGAAAGTCGTATAGAGGGAAGACATTTAGAGGTCAACAGAGTGGGAAGACTTTCATTGGGAAACCTTATGTGAGAAATTGGGATGCTGGAACGTCCACTGGTAAGTTGGATCTACTTCATTATTGTCACATGTAAAGAAAAAAAAATGGGAGATAATGTGATCTATATGCTATGTTGGTGTTTGTAATAATACTACTTGTATGTAAGAAATATGAAGTTGGAGCAGGACAACAAGAATTGAAGCCCTTACTCCTTTGTGTTTGTTTGTTTGGACAGAAATGCAAGAGCAATTTTATGGAATTACTTCAGGCAGCAAGGGTTCCTTTGATGTTATAGGTATGATGCAAAACATGTTGTTTATAATTTAAAAACCTCCCTCTTACTGATGGATTGAAGATGAATTGTCAGTGTGGAGTTTTATTATGTTTCAAATTCTATTCCATTAAACTTTATATTGAATTTAGCTACAAGCAAATTGTCCATATGAGACAACACTTCTTACTAGTAGATGAAACAGTTCCTCAATATTTATTTGTTATTACTTTTCCTATGCTTCTGCAGTTCTTAGTTCATATGAAAAGATTCAAGAAGCTAAAAGAAAAGAAGCTGAAAGAGCTGAACGTGCTGCAAGGGAAATTTTTTCCTCAAAACGTGAAATAATTGCACTAAAACATAGAAGAGCCGAGATACTACACCAGGCTATAGATATGGCAATAAATAAAGTTGTGGTAGCTACAAGGAAGGCTGAGGCAATCAGAGATCTTGAGCAAGCAAGATTGTTACGTTTTCATACTTCTGAGCAATTTTCTAATGATAGCAGGAATATCGAAAATGTTAATGCATCTGGAGGATCTGTGAGTAGCCTTTCTGTATAATGACTTGACATGCTAGAGCCAACACTATCATTATAGTTTGCATCACTGGCATACTTTGCTTTCAAGATTTTTCAAAATACACTCACTGCATTTAAAGATTTTGGAAGTGATAATTGAATTTTGGATAGCAAGAATCCAAAGTTCATTCCAAGTTGAATAGCATAATTGAAGGGAAATTGGCAGCCCCTTCAAGTAAAGAAGTTAGTTTTGCCATGAGACTGCACATTTCAAAAGGTCCAAGAGGGCTTTGGTACTAGGCAAATAGCATGAATTCCATTTGATTTTTAATTTTTTGCCATATTCCACTTGATTTTTGAGCCAAATTCTCATTTTTGTTCCTCAAATTCGGTTCAAGTGTGTGCATGTCAGCCCTCACAATTTCTGTAAAAGTCGTTATGGGTACATGCTTGCATGTCCACACTGTAGTATTATTTTTTACTTGTCTGTGATGGCATTTTGTACAATTATTTTGATTGTGCATGATGTATATATTACAATGTTCAATTGACAATTTACATGTTGACTGTGAATGATGTATATTACAATGCTCAATTAACACTTTAAATGTTGACTGTGGTATTGTCTTGGTAATCTCTTCTTCTGACAGTTTCTATTGTGAACAAATTCTCTCTAAAAGTAATGATTTTGGACTGGTGTACACAATATTGCTTGAATGCATCAAATCAGCTTTTACTTTGTATGCATGATGGCATAGGCAGCTCAGGAATGTATTTGAATGTCTGTATTAAGCATGTAAAATTTGAGATGCAAGTAATTATCAAAAGGTTCTATAAAACTTTCTTTAACAAAATTTCAATCCAATACAAGCAGTATTCATACCCAACTACAACGGAACTGGAGAGATGCTAATTGGTAAGCGTGATTAAGATATTATGAATATTCTCATATTTTGTTAAGTGCATCAGACATGGAGATCAATTCGTTGGGGTTACCCCAAATTTTAAACACTTTTAGTCACATACCCAAACTCTTTACATCGATTAGTTTGAATTTGGCTTATGTACCTGACCAAGCCCCATACCGACCACAATCCAAACAGATAGCCACCTTTTGCTTATTAATCTGAAAATTTTACTTTGTTAAATTGGGACCACTCTACCAGTTCTAATTTTTCTTGTAAACATCTAAGGTCAATGTTTTTTTTTTACCATGGGAACAACAAGCTCTCAAGGGTATATCCAACAGCTTGCAGGACAAATGTACCAGTAACTTGTCACTCAGCAAGGGCCGATATGTTTGGAAGACCATCAAGGGCAGAGACATTTGGAAGACCATCTAGGTGAGCCTCTATCTCAGAGATAGCATACCCTTCTATCTCAGGGATAGCGTACCCTTCGAACCTTATTACAGCGGGCCAATGAGTAACCCTATCCTGCAGGTTTTGAACCTATGTTCTCCCCATAAATAACACAACACATGTTACAAATCAATTAATAGAACCTTCTTATCAAATTGCCTTTTTTAAACCTTAAAACTATTCGAGGCCTAAAAATCTTAAACTTTCAAGGCTAATTGGCATGTTAGTTGTCACTGCAGGTTTGAGGCATTATATTGTTGATAATGTCATTTTTTTAATAGTTTGTTCCTAATTTTTATGTTGTGATGTTTTTGAAACTTGACAAGGAAATTAGAGTCATTGTTACAAATCAGTTAATAAAAAACCCTCCTAGTAAATTGCCCTTTTCAAACTTTGAAACTAATTGGGATATTAGTTGTAAATGGTAATGGGAGATCTTGAAAATTTTAGACTTTGAAACTAATTGGTATATTAGTTTCCGGTGGAGGTTTGAGGCCTAGTCGCTTATACACGCGGGAAGTAATATTGTTTAGATGTTTTCATTTTTAAAAACATCTAAACATAAAATCAGGAGCAAACAGTTAAAAAGAATGGCATATAAGCAGCCTTCACATATGGTTCATGTATTACTTGGAGGGATCTCAACATTGTCATAGTAAATGCCTGGAAACCCTTCATCGATTGCAAGGTTTTATTAGTTGTGAAATTATGTTTGCATATTTTTCAAATTAATAAGATAATTTTCATTGAAAAAAACAATTGATTGCAGATCGAGGATGCTCATCCCTAGCATATGGAGCTTTGGAAGAAATAAGTCCATTTACATTAAAACAAACAGGCGCTGGTCTGCACTTAAATCCTTTCTCTTTGAATATATATAAGTTACTAAAATCCTATCAGAAATTGATGCATTCTCTTTGAATTATACAGATTAGAAATTAATTAATCCTTCATTGGTATCCCTAACATTGTTAATTTGCTTGCTGGAGCGGGATTTTTTTATACAATAACTAGCTCAAATTTAAAGGATTATGGAGACAAAAGCACTAGTAATTAGATTTTTCTACTTAGTTAGATACCATTCATTCGCGCACTAAACATAAGTTGATCTCAATTAGGTTTTTTCTCTTTTGCTCAAAATTCATTGGTTTTTCTCATCAAATGGTTTGTAAGGTTTCCTCAATACAAACACTGGGAATTGTGTCTTACTCTAGAGCTATGCGGTCAGTACCCATTTAAATTTTGGTAAAATAATCAGTGTTAGGTTAATTTTGATTCTGGAGCTATCATTTTATAGTTAATTTTATTTTGGAGTTATTGAATATTGAGAAAGCATAGAGAGTTTGATAATATTAATTTGAAATAAATTTGATAGAAAGAAATAATTTAGTTAGTTAAATCATAATGAATGTAAATATTTTTCCACAAAAGAGAGATTCGAGAGTATTGGTATTTGGGTAAGCATAATTATTTTTCATTGCAAAAGTAGAGGCTCTTGGAACGAAGCCTTCTGTTAGAACTCATTTAGATAAGGTATTTACATTTGTTATGTTATATTATGTTAGAATTTACATATGGATGCTTTTGAGAGGAAAAAAATGAATGATTTTTTTGGAAAATTTATTTTCAATAAACTTGTTTTTCAAAATGAATGATTTTTATTTATGTTGGAATTTAAATGATTATTTTTTAGAGGAAAAAATGAATGATTTTTTATTTAAAAAAATTATTTTCAATAAACATGTTTGTTTTTTCAAATATGAATGATTTTTTTGAAATTTTATTTTCAATAAATGTGTTTTTATTAATGGTTTTTTAGAATGTTTTTCTTATTTTTTTACTGTAAATATGTTTTTTTAATTGATTTTTATTTTTATTATTATGTTGAAATATAAATATGAATATTTTTCAAAGAAATAAATGCAAATGATTTTTATACAAAACATTATTTTTAATAAATGTGTTTTTGTTAATCTATTTAAATATGTTTTTATGTGTTTTTGTTAATTTTTTTTATAATCATGTTTTGCAAATATGTTTTCCATTTTTATCAATGTAAACAATACAGTTTTTTAGAAGGAAATCTAAGTTTTGATTTGAAGTTTGGTAAATGAAATGAATTTAACATAACAAAGATATGTTTTTGTTAATTGCCACAAACAACTTATTTGTTGTTTGTTTTTTATGTATAGTTGTAATCACTAGTTGTTTAAATTCCTTCTTTTAGCTAAATAGGTTGTTTCACTAACTACTTGTTATCCATGCATCAACTACCAGCTATCCACTAATGCTAGTTATTCACTAAACCTTGTGCACATTAGCTTGACTCCCAACTCCTAGTTGGAGTTTGACTATACCTTGTGCACATGGATTGCACATTACTATGCCACTAAGTTCAGTTATAACATGAGTTTTTATTTTTATGTTTTTCCAACTACCACACACTGTGTTAGAAAACAGGACCACAGAGCAATAACAAATATACATTTAAATTAATAAAAAAGATGCAAAACACATTAAAACATTACAGAGAGACACAGATATAACGTGGTTCACCCAAACGATGGGCTACGTCCACAAAGAAATTTGCCAATCCTTTTATTACAGTCCAGAAAGATGAAGAGATACACCCTGCAGCAAAACCGCTGCACTTCCTCTTCACGCTCTCACAGTCTCTCTTCTAGTACAATACAATACGATACTCAGTCAATTTACAATGCTTTCTTTTATAGGAGAAATACAATGGGAAAATTCTAGGGTTAACCCAATACCATGGGTCCGCAATACTGTTGGCCAACACACATCCCAAAAAAAAAATTTCGGGGGCTCTGCCCCTGAACCCCAAGGCAAGGGGAACGAGCGTACAATACTCCTGGGTTACAATCACAACTGAATAATATCTCTGGATCTGGAAGATTAGGCTCCACAACCAACACACTGTAGTTATCACATGATTTTTTTTTATATATATCTTCCATAATTGTTTATTACTAATTTTGAACCACACTTATAATCAATCTGGAGAGTACACTTGTCCCATTCTCTTGCAATCTAAAAAAAACATAGATAGTAATCCACCCCAATGAGTGTAATAATATAAAGAGTTTTTGATATTTTTCAAAGAAAAAGTATATTTCTTATACACAAATACATTTTTTTAGTAATAAAAATAAAAATATAAACAAATAAATAAAACTAGGGAGATATCTTTGAATGTCTTTATATGACTTTAAGGAACTCACAAAAATATTCTGAAGGTTTAAAAAAAACCCAATATTATGAAGTTTTAAATTAAAAATAAAATAAAATAACCAAATATAAATAAATAAATATTGCAAAATTTCTACAACAATATTTGATTTGAGAGATTTTTTTAAAAACCCAATATTATAAAGCCCCAAATTAAAAAAATAAATAAAATAAACAATTATAAATAAATAGAGCAAAATTTCAACAATATTTGATTTGAGAGGGACCGAAACCCATTTTAGGAAACCTATAATCAGAAAACTAGAAAATATTTTCTTAAAGGAAGTTAAGAAGATCTTTAAGAAAAAAGAATAGAAAGAAATTAATAAAAGTGTACCTTGGTACTATTGAGAAGAACATATATCTCCTTTTTAAAACATATAATTGTATTTAAAAAAAATAAAACTAAAATACTGTAACATTATGAACAATGTCCAATGGTATGAGAATTGAGGCTGTCTGTATATTAACAACAAACACCACTTCATTAGGATTCTGTAGATGAACGACGAACACTTGGCATTATCTGTTGATCAACGACGATGTTGTATCAAATGATCAAATGATTTCTGATCAATGCCAAGGTGAAACTCTTCCATTATGATAGTCATAAATCATGCATCTCTACCTATCTCTCTATGCCCCTGGCGGCGAGGATTTTAACTACCAAGACTAAACTTTCCCTAGAAGGAGTTCCAAATTTAGAATCTTCAATTCAAATAGGAAAATTGTCATCCAAGATAAATAAAATGATTGTCCTCCACAATTTTATTGATGATTCACCAACAAGGTTCCAAGGCTAAACAATTCTAACATTACCTCTGAAGCAACTCACTTCCAAAGCATGGCCAATTTTAAGAAGAAAGTTGCAGCATTTAAGAAGAAACAACAAATTTTCTCATATTCCAATTTAAAGACAAAAGGTACAAGCATGCAATTGCAAATTTACTCTCCTCCAAAAGCAACAGTTGTTGTCGGGGACATTGCCATGTTGTGGCTCTTGTTTATATAGCATATCATAAATAGTAGATAGTCTATGCTTTATATATCATAAATAGTAGATATTCTATGCTTTATAATCCATGAAGGTTAAGTATCATCAATTAAGGTTTTCTCTAATTAATAGGGGTGAATAAAATCATTTTGTATAAGTTTTACATGCTTCATATCCTGAGTTACAAAGTTTTTTTTTCCATAATTGAGAAAATAGGGATTATATATTTTTTGGGAAGGTTTAGAGGCAACTGTAAACATGGGTTATAAGGTTTTGGTCAATAATTAGGAAAATAAGCGTTATAAAGTTTTTCAGACTTATAAAGACATATTATAAATATAAGTGATTAACTTGTATTATATTCACTTTGTAAAATGGTGTAATAAGGGGGAAACTAAGTTATATATATATATATATATATATATATATATATATATGTATGTATGTATGTATGTATGTATGTATGTATGTATGTATGTATGTATGTATATGTATATGTATATGTATATGTATATGTATATGTATATGTATATGTATATGTATATGTATATGTATATATTGATGATGATGATGGTTAACGTCCCTTGAGATCAAACTTTGGTTTATTGGGCCTAAAGAAATGAATTATTTTGTTTGTTTTAAAATTGTATTTCTATGCTCAAAGAGCTTGGAGAGAAGCGTCTCGAGCTCACTATAATTTTGACATGTTAAGAGGCTAAGAAGGTCGGTATTGCAACAAAGATTATGAAACTGAGATCTAATGTGGGTGTATGCAGGGCACTCTAAGAGGAAGTGATTTTCATCCTCAATGTTCATATTCTCACAGAGATGGCAGATCCTTTCCACCCATGGTGTTCTAGGAACTGCCCAATGACCTGTTTCACTATGGAGCTCATAAGAGTTCGTTCTTATCTTGGCTATATTAATTTTTTTCGTTCTTATCTTGGCTATATTAATTTTTTTCTTTGAAATAGTTAAAACAAAGAGATACTTTTGATCTTCTAGAGTAGGGTTGATGACCTCCTTATAATATCTTAATTTTGTTTTAACCTCTAGATCTTTCTCACACCACATTTTCTCTTTAAACTTAGAAGTAACAATATTTTTGACGTTATTAATATTTTGCAATGCAACATTTTCGTCGATCTCCCAATGGTTTAACCAAGCCCTGGTATCTTTATACCAACCTCTCTTGAGCCTCAGATGGTTTTGGCTGGAATTTAAAGCTAGCTTAGGAAGTCTATGGTCTCCCATGTTATTTATTTTGTGCTTGTATAACAGGAGCATAGCCATAGCTAGGCTCTCAATATGGGAAATACCTACTTCTATAAGGAGAATAGGCTAGGGTGTATTGATTTTAATTTTTAGTTTATACGTTATAAAACGATTCTGGATTTGCTCGATATTTCTCCAAGATTCTCTAGAGATGTTGCAACCCCAAACCTCACACCCATACAAGATAACATGAGTGACTAAAGTTTCAAAGAAGAGCTTCTTTTTATCCCACATCACAAGGTTTACTGCTTTACAATTATTTTCAAGACCAAAATAAGCTTTCAACCCTCCATTAATCCTTTTCTCAATGCTATAGTTCCAGTTGAGCTTGTGATGAATATCAATTCCTAGGTATTTGTAAGAAGACACTTCCTCCAAGTTGCTATTGTCATATACAAGATTAGCGTAAGTGTCCTTCTTGCATTTTATAATCATAACTTTTGTTTTGTCATTGTTAAAAGTCATACCCATGGTAGAGAAAAATCCTTAAGAAGTCTTAGCAAAAATGTAGTTGGCTATGGGGACGATACTTTTAAAGTAAAATTACACTTTTTTTGGCGTATCCTAAATCTATCCAAAATTGAATAAGGGGGTATTAGGATCTTCATGTAATGTGTGTCATGATCTTATTGACGCTTTTTGGTATATGTTGGTGCATTTTATTTATTCTCTTGTTTTGGGAAAAAAAAACATAAATGGAAATTAATTTAATGATCCCAATTGGCATAAGAACTTGAGTAAAGAAATTAATGAAAAATTAACACAATTAAAAGGGTAAACTAATTGAGAACAATTAACATCAAATTTGAAGGTATTTGCATCATCAAGTCACTTGCAATTATTATCCTAGAAGGTCAAAATCATTTTAAATCAAGATTTCGTATATGAATCTAGAGTTATGATTCATTGAGATTTTAGAAGTCTTACTTCGATGCAGAAAATCCATTATGAAGTCTTGTTTGTTCAACACTTGGCACGTTTCTTTCACTTTGGAGCTTGTAATTGAAGTCATTTTTTGTGTCCCAAATTTGAAGAGGGGGATCAAAAGTATTTTACCATTTTACTTCTTCATATCATGATGGAAAACATTGAAGACTTGTTTAGTCTTCTCAACGCTTTGCTTAATTGTACATGGATTAACTATTCAAATTAGTAAATCTTCATTAAGTCATGTGGATATAAGTATGCACATCATGCAAAAAGGATTGATCTACTTCAAACTTATAACAAGTTGTTGCATGATGACTTGCAACTCTTTTCCATCAACATTTTGAACTCGTACTTCTTCAACACAATCCATTAATTGGATTAATTGCTGTTGGCAGTGAGCAAGATGGTGTTGAGAATGATATAACTATGAAGTTTGTGAGTGATGTCTTTCTTGATGATGATGATTTGAAAATTCATATTATTGATGTTAATCAATTGGATGAAGTACCCAAACTTAAGGATCATGATGCAAAATAAGAGGATAAGGATGATGATGTAGTAGGTGATGATCATTATGGAATGCTTGATGTTGTTAAGTTGGATGATATATCTAAATAGTGCGAACAATGTCACTGAGTTTGTCATATTCCATTGCATTTTTTTTTATCTTACTCCATGTGGATTATATGGGAAGACAAATCACCTTTGAGAAAGGTGTTGGGAGTGGGAAAAGATTTAAAGAAAATAGGTATATTTTAGATGGTTAGGTACTTGGCACTATGATTTGGAAAGCTAGGTTGTTGGAGTGGGCTTATCATTAGATTCATACACAATTACAAGCATGATTCATTGGAGAAGTATCCACAATAGATGGAAATTAATGTTTTGATTTAGGATTTGATGATTCATGGAATGACTAAGGCCCACTTGATGTAGTCTTTTAAGTTGGAGATTGTGTCTCCAAACTCTGCTATAACACCCCGTTTTTGACCCCATTTGCATTAAAAGGTACATGATGTATATATTGTAATTAATCGTGGTGTGGAGCTAAAGGCAAAAGCCCCACCATCGATTTGGTTGTGTTATGTTTCGGTGATTGGAATTGTTGTCGATGGTATATCGTGCTATCTGACACATTATAGTTTTGGAATCATGTAAATATGCACTTTAATTAAAATGAACCCAACCAGCTATGTCAATGCAACCATGATAAAAAGGGAATGATTTTCCTAAGGATAAGGGGGGGGGGAGGGACTATTAACCTTGGGCTAATGGGAAAAGCCAGGTGTCAGTTGTTGAACCCATTTAGTTGTCACCCACCCTTTTGACTCACTCACCTTTCCTTGTCTGATCATCCAACTACCACATTTAAAACTGTTTTTGTTAGTGGGCAGTTATTGCTGGGTAGTGGTGGGTGGCAGGACTGTTAGTCCTTGCCCACACGTACACTCCACCAGCGAGCTCATTCCCTCACGCAGAGAGCAAGGGATGGATGACAATTCCATTCTCCATTCTTCCACAACTCCATTCTTCCATTTGGTTTTGGCTCATCCTCATGCAGACGGGGGTTCTCTCACCTTCTCATGCACAATATTCTCCATTGTTTTCCTTACGCAGAGAGCTGGAGAAACCGTTTACTGTGACCCATGATTTCTCCTGTGAAGGAGCCATTCACGATTTGGGATTGCTATTGTTCTCCCCATGAATTGTGGTTTTTTGAAGGTTCATTCACATGGTGGTTACTGTTTGTTCATCCACAAATTTGGTTGTGGTTGGTTTAATCCACAGTTTAGGGTTTTGCTGTGGGGAAATTTTTACATTTTGGGTTGCCGCTGAGTTGTTTTGGCCACGCTAGGGCCAAGAGAAACTCTGCGGCATTCACCATTTTTGGTTGCCATCCTGTTTCTTTTGTTTCCCTACCTAAGCTGTGAGTTGCTTGTTTTGTTGCATGTATGCAGTGGTTAGTCTTCGGACTATGTTGGAATGGGGTGAAGGATTGGTTTTCTTGATAAACAAAGTGTGTTTGGGAGCCACACATACAGAGGTAGAGGGATGGATTTCTTCTCCACAACCCCGGAATAGCACTGGAAGGGAGGTCAGGGCCTAAGGGACTGTGTAGCAGAGAAGGGATTGATTTCCTTGTGTTGGGTGTGTGTGGGTGTCCTAGAAGTCAGGCTAGTTCTGGTGTAGGTGTCCTTATCTTTTCAATGAGCTCACCAACTTAGCATCCAGCATTTCCCAGCTCCTTGATGGCTTGATAAACCCAACTGTTTTGGCTTGGCTGATTTGTGTATCCTTGGCTACGTGTAAGCCTGCTTGTTCCTTATTCCTTGCGAAATCATGCCCAGCTCAAGGGTGGCAACGTTGCTAAGAGATTAAGGAGCACGCTGGCCTATGGTTGGGTGGAACGTTGTAGCGACGTAGCTGGTTGTGGGATGAGTTCTTTATAAGATAAGTATTCTCGCCTATTTCACTTCTGCAATCATATCTGATGTTTAATGAATTATGATGAGCATGTTGAATGTTGGAATGTATGGTTTTGCTTATGTTGTATGTTAAACAATTATGCATCTCTGCATGTTTTTATTTCCAAGCATTTTACTTCAATTTATATGTATGTACGTGTTCATGGGGCTAGTTTCCCGGTTGGCTAATGGCATGGTAGCGTCCTCTTCGCCGGTCAGAGGGTCGGGGACATTTCAGACTGGTATCAGAGCTCATGTTGCACCATGGGCTTGAATGGGCCATGAAGAATCAGCTAGCAGAGGCAGGTTTCCCTCTTCCCAGAAGAAATCAGAAGAAATATGTGAATGACAGGAGAAAATTCCAAAAATTTTCTAAGTCTGAAAATCATCGGAGAGCTTAGGCTGAAGCACCTCCGATACGTCAGAAAATTTAGCGTGAAGCTCATCCAATGCAGCGGAGAGCTAGGCAGAAGTCCACCCGATGCATAGCGGATAGAACTTAGAGACGGAGCCGCAATGGTGGGAAGCTTCATGAGAAGTCTTACGATACAGTGGCGGGGGCAGAAGAAAGGGAAGGCTCGCCGGAAGGGAGCCGCAATGGCATAAATGAAGAGGTGTTGAGAGCCGATGCTGTCGGGCGAAATAAGCCAACGAGGAGGAAATTTTTGAAAAATTCTCTAAGTGTTGAGACCGTCGGATCATCGGAGATATCAGTCTGAAGCCCCTCTGATACAGACCCGACGACGGTGAAAAATAGAGGAAGTCTGAGTTGATACGTCGGTTGGGTCGACATGTTTGAGCCGCAACGGTGGCGACAGACAATACATAACTGAGCCAACGTGGGTGAAAATTCAAGATTTTCTTCTAAGTGCCGGAATCATCGAAAGTCTTCAGCTGAAGACTGTCGAAATGTCGACTCAGTTAGTTGGAATATCATCTAATACAGACCATCGATGACGGTGAGAGATAGAGGAAGGGAGAGCCGACGAAGCGGCGGGGAAAGGAAGTTGAAGTCGGAGCCTCTGTAGCGGCTGGGAAAGCTTGAAGGTGCCGCAACGGTGGCAGAAGGTAGATGATGAAGGCCCTGATATGTCGGCAGAAAAGAGAAGAAGTCGGAGCTGACGAAGCAGCTGGAAAGGAGAGAAGATGCTGCAACCATGACAGAAGGAAAATGATGATGGAGCCAACACATCGGCTCAGTTTAGCTGAAGATTTCCGAGACATCGGCGCATTTATACGGAAGGGCTTCCGATGCCGCCGGAGGTAAGGTGATGACAGAGCCTAAGTGTCAGCAAAGATCTCCTAAAGGAAGCCGATATGTCAGAAAATTTTAGTTGATCGAGGAGCCAATGCGGCGGCGGAAGATAAAAGGAAATTTTTCCAAGAATTTTTTCGGAAATTTTTCGAAGTACAGAAAACATCGAAAAAATTTAGATGATCGATCTGCCGACACGTCGGAGAAATTTAGTTGTTTGGACCACCAATGAGTGTCGAAGAAAATTAGTTGAATGGACCACCGAAGTGTCGGAAGCTTAGTCAACTAGCAACTCGATACGTCGGAAGCTTAGTCAACTAGCGACCCGATACGTCGGAAGTTTAATTGGGAAGAGACCCGATTTAACAAAGGAAATTTTTGAGTTTTCAAGCAGGATTTCTAGCGGATTTAAGTGGATTTTTCAGTGGGATTTTCAGCAGTTTCCAGTGGATTTTCAGGGCTGAAAAGGAAGAAAATTCTAGGTGGCTGAAGTTGGCTTTCCAGACAAGAATATAGTTGTGTGTAAAAGTGCATAAATTTAGTGAAAATCGTCATTTTAGAAGTAGTATGATTCTCACACCCAAAGTTAGAATGGAGCATGTGGATAGGCGTTGGAAAGCTTATCTAGCAAGGAACAAGGGAGAATCACCAGAGTTTGAATGAGGAGTAGAAAAGTACTAGTGGTTGTTTGAAAAAAAAAATGTGTTGCTGTCAATATGGACAAATCCGAGAATTGCATGTTGAGAAGTAACAAAGACCATGAAGTCGAACCAGCTGTTATGTGGAAGAGGAATTCCATGCAAAGATGAGGGACTTGAAAAGAGAAATTTCCTTAACCCCTGTCTTGCTAACTATATTTATATTTTATAAATTTTGTACATAAAATGTATGAGGATATGCTTTGTGTGCATAGGATATTACATATTGGTAAGAGTAGTGGGAGTTATAAATTTACAATGAACCACTAATGGTAAATATTGTATTGGTGTTGGTATTGGTGGAAAAACAAACAACAACATGAGCATGGCTGAATATGTTTATGATTTTGATGAAGGTGACCAGCAACCCTATGGAGAAAGGGATAAGGCAACAAATCCATGATCAAGAAGATGGAGAGCGAATTCCACAATCCTCTGCAAGATACCGACTAAACTGGTAATGTAGAGGGTGTAAGTAGGATCCATGTAGGTAATGGTTTAATTATGACAATTGCTTGGAGTGGCAAAGGCAAGAGGTCTCACACCAAGTGGTTATTTAAAAATTTATACTACATTCATATAGAAATATATCCTACCCTGCGAATGTTGATATGAACTTAATAACCAGAACAAGCGAGGACCGGTGGTCGTTATTATAGCAATGCATCCTATATGAGGTAGTCATGGTTAGGCCATGGTATGTTTGAATGCATAGTATTCCTGAATCAATACAAGGTAGCATTGAGTGGATATGCATTAAGAGATTTTATAAATCTTGTAGTTATGCATTGAATGAATGCATATGAAAAGTTTGAGTAAATGTTGTAAATGTGCATACATAAGTATGGGTGCAAATGTTGTGATGCATTGCATGAATACATCGAGATAGTGCATGTGTTATTATGACTAACCAGTGGCTGAAATGATGAATTGATGATAATTCTAGAATCCTTTCAAGAGCTGATATGAATGCAGAATAGTAAGTGCATGAAGAGGGTAGTCATGATCGATTGGCTGCCGGAATGCTCTATGGAAGGGCAAGGTGGTACAAATGATACACCTATGAAGTAAGGAGTATCTAAACATTTCATTTAATTTGCATAAATGATGTGACTATACCTTGCAATTTTAGTATGATAATGATTCACGTAAAGTAAAGGAGTTTTGGTAATATTGATGTGAATAACAGATGGAAGTGTTTGAATTCTATAATTCTGAAAATGCTTCAGTGATTGTTACAGCAATGAAATATTATATCCATGGAAACTTACAAAGTGTTTGGCTGATTGAAGTTCAGATTTCAGGTAGATTGTTTGGGGCATGGCAATGTGGGTAAGACCATGACAAAGGCCAAAATATACCATGTGAAAGAGCCAAACCTCATGAGAAGACTCTCATGGCCGTGAAACTAGTTTGTATGCAGAATGGGTTGTCAATTTGAACTTGTAAATTTCAGATTTGAGAAATTGCTGACAACTACTAATCACTATTGGCTTGCATAGAATTGTGTTAGGAGGATGTGTTGTAAGTGGATGTTCATGTTATGCTAGTAAGCATAAAATTATAATAGGCATAGTGGTGCCACTTACAAGAAACCAACAAATGAGGATCACCTCATTGCTAAGCAAATCAATTTCTGTAGTAGACAAAGTTGCAAATTCATATTGAATTTAATTACTAATGCCATTGCTTGGTTATGGAACAATCAAATTTGGATTGTATTAGTAGATAATGATTGACTATTTGGCTACTTGATGAATGTACCAGGGGTACACATTGCAGGAAGACCATGTGTGATGGCCTGCAGGAGCCAAACTTCATGGGGAGGTTTCCCCTATCTTGGAAATGGGTTTCGGGTGAAACTCCATTGGGCATTTTGGAAATGTCCCATCTGCACTACATGTTTGGTAAGCAACATGAGTGAGATGGTATATATTATGTCGGTAAGACATGTGTGGGATATGGAATGTAAAAAGGAGTTGGGATGGAAAACCGAGAGACTATCAACTCGGAAAAGGGAGCCCCCATTCCTCGTTAACGAAGGAATACTGCATCTGCAAATGGATAAGTGTTCTGTGACCCTAGCTAAGAATATGCATGCCTAATTGTTAAATTCAATATGCAGGGCATGTTTTGATTTTATTTCCATTATGACAGATTGCTTGAGTATGAATAGGGCCTACATGGCTCACATCGGAAAGGGGTGCACACTTTCCCGATGTTGGGTCATGAAAGGGTTTTCAATATTGACTACACCCTAGGGACTGGACGCACTCCTGGTGTTTCAATACTTGATAGTGAATGATATGAAATATGATTACACTTTTAGAGAAATAACGCTGATGAGTTTGCTTATATTGCTTGTGTTGTTAGGCTAAACAGATGCAGTTTGGTATTGCACACTAAAGAGAAAAGGTAAACGGTTGTTGTGAGGGGTTGCGGTGTAAGGGTTGATGTATATAAAAGGATTTTGTGGATGTTGTGGATATTGTGGGGATGTGATGAGGTGTTGTGAAGGTGTTGCTGAAATAGGGCTGTTATATGCCTAGGGATCCATAGTAGATCCTTGACCTAGAAATGATCGTGGTAAAGTTTCCTTCCCAGTCGGCGTGAAGGTGTACTAGGTGGACATTAATCATTTGATGTTGTGGAGCATCCTGCGTGCTGACCTAACATCCAAGTCCATAGGAAATTCCAAGGCTTGCAAAGCAAAGCGGGATCCTGTGGACTAGAGAGGAAACACACAATACATATAAGTATTGGGTTATCTTGCAGCTTCTTGCTTATGAATATACATGTGTATATGGTTTGGTTATGATATTCTAAGCTCTTCTTTAGAGATAAAAACTGATGAGAATAAACTAAACATGTGAATATATTCAATGTTTGAATATAGGTATCGTTGGGAGCGAGGACTATGAGGGCATCCTAGGGGTGCATGTGGACATGTGACTGTCCTAAAGAGCTCAAAATGAGCAATAATGAAAAAGGTGCTAGTGGGACTGTGAAGGTCCTAGCAGCCAAGAGTTGTAGACAAACCATGTGGAGAGACTCCATGGTTGAGAGGTCTGGAATAGACCATAGACACTAAGTGTCATGGCCAAGAAGGGTTGGTCCAGCATTCACAATGAAGTGAAAGAGGCTAAGAGCATGAAAACGATAGTGGTGGTGTGGGTTCCAGAATGGAACAAGACAAAGAGGGGGGAAACTCTTGCTGCTCTCTCTTTCCTTTTTTATTATTATATATATATGTCTACATATACTTATGCATTTATGAAAACAGAAGATTGTTGAATGCATGTATGGCTGAAAATAGAATGTGTTTATTTGCTTAAAATAAATTGTGAATGCTGGAATAGATAATTCCCTACCCAAGAATGGACATGAATGAGCTCATGTGCCTGTTGGGAAGACATGAAAAGTATGAAAGTCTCCTCGATAAGATTTGGATTGCCATGCCAATTGGGAAATTAATTGATTGATTTTAATGCCTATATTATGCTTGGTCTAACAGAATTACAATGATGCATTTCACAGGTGAGAAAAGTGAAATCCAGTTGTGCACATTGATCATGGAAGCAGACCAAAAGCTATTGGACTTGGCAGGAAGTCTCCTTCAAACAATTGCCAAGACCCAAGAAAATCTTGGAGAGATGCTCAAGATACAGAAAATGCAGAATGAGATGAACCACCATATTTTGTAGGACTCTATTGGTTTGCAAAAGGAGGTAAAAATCCTTCTAGGAGCAATCTGTAAGGGGAAGGAAAGTGGATCAATGATGGGGCATTCGTCCAATCGGTCCATTAAGAAATGTTCCAGGCATGATGACTCAAAGGAAATTGAGCAGGGCCAGTGAAATTTTGGAAATTTTGGATGTGTAAATTGTATATGTATTCCTAAGTATTGGAACACCGAGGACTGTGTTATTCCAAGGGGGAGGGGAATGTAACACCCCAATTTTGACCCCATTTGCATTAAAAGGTACATGATATATATATTGTAATTAATCGTGGTGTGGAGCAAAAGACAAAAGCCCCACCATCGATTTGGTTGTGTTATGTTTCGGTGATTGGAATCGTTGCCGATGGTATATCGTGCTATCCAACACATTATAAAGTTTGGCATCATGTAAATATGCACTTTAATTAAAATGAACCCAACTAGCTATGTCAATGCAACCATGATAAAAAGGACATGATTTTCCTAAGGATAAGGGGGGGGGGGACTATTAACCTTGGGCTAATGGAAAAATCCATGTGTTAGCTGTTGAACCCATTTAGTTGTCACCCACCCTTTTGACTCACTCACCTTTCCTTGTCTCATCAGCCAACTACCACATTTAAAACTACTATTGTTAGTGGGCAGTTATTGCTGGGTAGTGGTCGGTGGCAAGATTGTCAGTCCTTGCTCACACGCACACTCCACTAGCAGGCTCATTCCCTCACGCAGAGAGCAGGGGACGGACGACGATTCCATTCTCCATTCTTCCACGACTCCATTCTTCCATTTGGTTTTGGCTCATCCTCACGCAGACAGGGGTTCTCTCACCTTCTCGTGCATAGGATTCTCCATCGTTTTCCTTACGCAGAGAGCTGGAGAAACCGTTTACTGTGACCCACGATTTCTCCCGTGAAGGAGCCATTCACGATTTGGGTTTGCTATTGTTCCTCCCATGAATTGTGGTTTGTTGAACGTTCATTCACATGGTGGTTACTGTTGGTTCATCTACGAATTTGGTTGTGGTTGGTTTAATCCATGGTTTTGGGTTTTGCTGTGGGGACATTTTTACGTTTTGGGTTGCCGCTGAGTTTTTTTGGCCACGCTAGAGCCAAGAACAACTCTGAATCGCTTTGCTTGGCCTAATCTATGTTCACCATTTTTGGTTGCCATCCTGTTTCTTTTGTTTCCCTGCCCAAGCTGTGAGTTGCTTGTTTTGCTGCGTGTATGCAATGGTTAGTCTTCAGACTGTGTTGGAGTGGGGTGAAGGCTTGGTTTGCTTGATAAACTTGGTGTGTTTGGGAGCCACACAGACAGAGGTAGAGGGATGGATTTCTTCTCCACAACCCTGGAATAGCACTGGAAGGGAGGTCAGGGCCTGAGGGACTGTGTAGCAGAGAAGGGACTAATTTCCTTTTGTTGGGTGTGTGTGGGTGTCCTAGAAGTTAGGCTAGTTCTAGTGTAGGTGTCCTTAGCTTTTCAATGAGCTCACCAGCTTAGCATTCAGCCTTTCCCAGCTCCTTGATGGCCTGATAAACCCAATTGTGCCGGCTTGGCTGATTTGTGTATCCTTGGCTACGTGTAAGCCTACTTGTTCCTTATTCCTTGGGAAATCATGCCCAACTCGGGGATGGCAACATTGCTGAGAGATTAAGGAGAATGTTGGCCTATGGTTGGGTGGAACATTGCAGCGACATAGATGGTTGCGGGACGAGTTCTTTATAAGATAAGTATTCTCGCCTATTTCACTTCTGCAACCATATCTGATGTTTAATGAATTATGATGAACATGTTGAATGCTGGAATGTATGGTTTTGCTTCCGCTGTATGTTAAACAATTATGCATCTCTGCATGTTTTTATTTCCAAGCATTTTACTTCAGTTTATATGTATGTACGTGTTCATGGGGCTAGTTGCCCAGTTGGCTAATGGCATGGTGGCGTCCTCTTCGCTGGTCGGAGGGTCGGGGACGTTTCATCTGCTCAAAGATAGTGTGATTACCCTTTTCCACTTTCAAGGGTGGCATATTGATATTGTTAACTTACAAGTCCAAGGATTACTCACCTTTTAGTTCATAAGGGGAAATATATCAATGATGCCAACCTTCAATTTTGAAGTATATTTAGTGATTTTGTGAACTATGGTTTACTTAGGATGGTGGATTTGGGAATGATTCAAGATGGGATTGATGGTAAACTCCAGACATCATAATGGATTCATATAGGATTATGGATTTAAGATAGGATCATGGATCCATGACTTGATGATGTTGATATAAATCACTCACATAGAGTTTTGGATAAGTCACTTTGGCCTTTGGTATTGTTAAGGAAAACTTCCTATGATGGTTTCTTTGTCACGAACATATTGGATGAGACAAGATTGAAATCTAAAAGACTCCTTGTAGGAATATCAAACTCTAAACATTGAATTGACATCAAACAAATATAAGCTAAAGGATGAAAGAGAAATATTTCATGTACCTTATTTATGAAAGTTGATCCAAAATTTAATTTGTTCCTTCATATCTGTTCATTGTTGTCAATCAAAATACTTTCAACACCAACACAATACCCACCTCAAAAAAATTTGGCTATAAAAAAAGTTCATTGAAATCAAAGTGTAACATGAAATTGAAACTAGTTAATCAAATTCATTTCAAGGTACAAGCCAAATTTGATACATTGATAAACACAAAATATATGGAGGGGAAAGATGTCCAATCTTCATTAAGTGGCATAAATAGTACATAGCATACCTTGTTCTTCTTGGCACCTCATCAAAACTAGAATTGTAGGTATCTCCTGCTCAAGTGCTCCATAAGTCCCACTCCAAATATCCACATGCATAAGGGTAGAAACCACTTGCGAGCAATAGCTTCAACACACAGGGATAAAGATCAACGATTAAGATTAGTGATAGGAATGGAAGGAGAATGTACAGCACGTAATTCCTCCAAAATAATGATACAATGAAAAGATCCCTCCACTTGGTATTTCTCACTTGTTTTTATAGTGAAGAAGGATATTTACTAGGTGGTTGTGGAAGTTTTAATAGAGAAGGTGGTTCCCGAAACCACCCTAACTCCCTCATTTTCTGAATTTTTATATATATTTTTCATAATTTTTTAGGGTATTCGCACCTAAGACAATATTAATAAATTAATGGTTCATTGGAAAACAATATGAAACATGCGAATTCAACATTTTCTTGCATTCACTGGAAAATGGAAGACAAAGAGTGAATGACTCGCATCTTGAATGATCATCAGGTGCGAATATGCTCTTTTGAAGGATTCATTAGAGAGAATTTGAGGTCAAAAATGGGCCTCAAAAGGACCAAAATGTACTATAAAAATCAACCAATTACATTCTAGTAGATGACATCATCCCCCATGGTTGAGGTGGCATTGCATGAGTTAAGAATGCTTATTTGTCACATTTTCTATGGTGGATGAAAACCCATAGTTAACCAAGGTAGTGGTACAAGTACTTTTAAGTCATAAAGTGAAGTACTCATAATAAAAGTCATTTCACACTTTCTTATAAAATAATATTATTGCTATTTTCAAGTAAAGTACTCACAATTCACTTTCTCATAAAATAATACTATTGTCATTTTCAAGTAAAGTACTCATAATTCATAAAAATGTCTTTTCACATTTTTTATAAAATAATATATTGGCATTTTCATGTTTTTTTTTTAATTT